>MU619242.1:267506-306445 GCA_025201805.1 Parasitella parasitica
CTTGGATCCAGTAACAGTATGCCTTGTGGGATCTTCTAACCCAAAATTTCGATCACAAAAAGCTAGAAATTCTTGTCGCATACCCTCATAAGTGTTTGCGGTATTCTTGGGTCTATGATCTCGTCTTGCTTGATGGATTCGTTGTTGAGATGCTCTCATTCTTAAATCCATTTCAGCATTTCCGGAAGGATGGAATTGGGGAATCGCGTTTTTGGGATCATACATTTTTGCTTGTTACTGAGATAATTAAAATTTTAGGTACTATATATTTAAACTTGTATGTGTAATTCAGCAGTATTTATATTCGAAGATGGAACTTGAGTATGTTTTTAAGTCAAAACCGGCGTATTACAGTAAAAAAAATGTGCCAAGGATGTCTTACTCAAAGGTTTGTCTTATATCTAATAGCTTGAATGTGAAATGTATACTTTGAATCACAAAATGCCAAAAATTAAACAAACACTCACAACAAACACACTCAGGACAGTAAAGATGGATCATGGCCAATTAAATAGCCTTATTTGTAGGAGTTATTTATTGTCATCGGGACACTTTTAAGCAGGAGTCCTCGGGCATGTCCTCGGCTTAATGGGGTCAGATAAGTCTTATTTAAATAACCTTCTTTCCACAATTACTTATTTTTTTGGTCTTTCCACAATTACTTACCTTGATACCAACACAGCAAAAAGTATCTCTGTTCCCGTAGTGCAAATAATGGGGCTCAATACACACGTCTTTAGCCAAATTAATTTTTTATTATCACCATTTTAATTTCTAAATGTGCCAACATGTACCAGCCTTACTGTATTTTTGGATAATAGATGATTCTGTGGATAATAAATATCCCGAATAGTTATGGGGGGTACTGAAATAATTTATGCAAGAACATTATCATTTCATGATTTGACAGGTCTTTTTATTCAAAAGCTTCAAAAATATACATAATTTATTATTAAAGTTTTATTCAATTTTTTATAACAAACGTACACGGTATTCTCTGTATACTTCAAGATTTTTGCCGCTCTTTCATGGTCAAATGTAATTGGAATTATGGCTTCGTCAATATTATCAATCTTTACAAGACACAGTCTACCGGAGATCATCTTATATAAAACTTTGTGAAAATGGCTACCTGTAGCTGTAGCTGAATAAACTTGTGCATGCAGATAATATGTGACATATTCATGGAGTCCATTTCCAAGCGATATTTTGAATCTTCAAATCAAGAAAACTGCGCTCCTTGAGACTGGACCTGGTCAGACCTATAGCGTATCCAGTGCACTACAGGCGGACGAGGTGGTGGTGGGCTATATTAGTAGATAATTGGGATATGTTACATCCGCAAGAAGAATACAGTCTTTTACATTTAGAATGTTCACATCATTGGACAATCTTCAATCTTCAATTAAAGTACATTGCCATGATCTCCTGTCTATAATTATGGCAGATCAATTTGGCTGCTCTGCTCAGTCTGTACCGACTTTGGTACCTCTCCCTGGCGGCAACTCTACCATCGTCTATGTTTCTCTGTAAAGTTTGCTACTTTTCCTGTTACATGGTTCCAAGTAGTTGGCAGACTGATATTGCCATCTTTTTCAAGGCTTTCTTTTTTGAAAATGAACTAATAGTTTTGATGGTAAAAATTTCCGTGTTTTTGCAGGTTACAGTCTTTACAATGACGTGGATGTTATGTCAAAAGTCTGTGATAAAATGAATCTGCCAAAGAATTACACTTTTACTCATAATACATCGAGAGATGTATTATATACACATTCATTGCACTAGGGTTCTACTGTCTAACTGCATAATGTAAATCATGACTACCCATGATTTACTGTAAGACTCTAGGACTGATCTGAGATCCTGATGCGAGACCTTGCCATGTTTTTGATATAACAGTGGATTTACAACAGTGCAGATGGATTTGTTGCAGCTTTGTGAAATGTATCAAAATGAGTTTATATAGATTCATCAAAATTGGCTATACTATCTGCATCTTATATATCTGTATGCTTTGCGAAAAATGATCAGCATCGTACCTAGAGGATACTATTTTTCTGTTTTCTCCTGTACTGCCATATATGAAAAGCAATGCTATCAGTATTGTTACATTATGAAGCCATAAAACAAAAAGCATTCCATTTTAATTGATATTCAAATGTTAAAAGAGGTTATTTTATAGTAAACAGCTTGGTAATTTTCATTTTAAAATACATAAACAAAAGCAGCAATACGTATGAATGCTATCAACCTCTTCTTAACACAACTTTAGCCAGAAAATTTAGATCAATTCTTGCCAATTTTTTACCACTGTCAATAATGCCATATGTTTGAATAACAAACCGTATTAATAAAACCTTGTTCAAATATTACCAAATATAACATAGATAATAATAAATGTACTTGTTCGCAAATTTTATAACTTACATGTGTTTATATATTCTTTTGACACTTTTTGTTTTCAAACCATTCGACTTGAAGCTTTCCACTTCATTTAAAAAGCGAGAAAGATTGTTCGATGTTTTAGCCTAAATATAACTTTTTAGTATCAGGTAAGTATAAGCTGTTGCATTCATATACAAATACTTTATTTAGTTTTTTCAAGAGACAATCGATATTTTTGTCCTTGAATTTAGGCCTCTTGATTATGTATCTCTCCTTAATTTTGTTTGCTATGTCAACAGAGAACCAACGCAATTGTGATTCAAAAGAGGTCATCCGTAAGATCAATAATCATATTTTTAGACAAACTTCGAATAACTCTTGTTAGCAATATATTATTTTTCATTTAAAAAAAAAAATGCTACGTAGTATTCGAAATATTTGTCTTTCTTGCTCTGTTTTTCTTTAAAAGGGATGAGATCGAAAAGGCTTTCGCCTAATGTCTTGTTAAGTCCAGGTATTTTTACTGCATCTTTTGCTGTTGTCTATTTCATTGGCTTTAATAACTTCAATTATAAAATACATAGTGATTATAAAGTATACCTACTTTTTGTCTTTTGGCGGAACGGGTATCAGTCGCAATCTAGTTTTGTAAGTATGAAAATAAACTCTTAAAAGTAAAATATTAAAAGGGAGCAGGTGTCGTAAGACAAGTGACCTATATCCCGAGGTGGGGCATGTAATTATTGACAGATGTTGAGAGATGGTAAATGTCAAAAGTTGATTATGGCACGTTCCACAATAAATTGGTTGTCAAGAACAACTGCATCAAAATGGTGTTTCCATTTAGCTCGCCCGACAGAGGTCAGAATACAGGTAAATGCTTCAAAAACTGAAACTTTCATATCAGAATCCAGGAGCCGGTACCCTTGAAGGTTCAGGAAAATTACATCCTGGTACACTTGATCTATAGTTAGAGGCCAAAAGGCACAAAGACTAAGGCAAAGTAGTGTTACCAAGCATCAGCATGAGAAGGACAAGTGAACAACATGTGCGCAGTAGTCTCACGCCCACCACAGAAGACACACATTTCATCGGGTAGCTTGAGAATAGGCCGCAAGTTTACTTTGGAGGAAGCTTTGTTGTGCATCAACCAGAACCAAAGCGTGCGCGCTGGGCTGTGCATCCTAGTGCGGAGAAAAGAAGATACCGTTAGACGGGTAACATCCAAAGCAGGCCGGATAATTGGAGGGTGATCACGCATATACATCGTTCGAAGCTGGGAGTTGACCATGGACAAGACCATAATTCCTTGGTAGGCAAGCTTATGGCGAAGGTAAGGCAAGAAATCAACACCATTACCTGTTACTTGCAAGGAGGGGCCAGAAGGAGTGGACAAGTAGACATTGACATACGAGATAAAGGACAAAGTACTAGCATTTATCACTCGAAGTATCTGTGACAACAGTTCCGGATTAGGACAGTTGCTACGAGCTTTGACGACTAGAGACTCAGATAATCGACTTGGGACTAAGAAGACACTAGCAGGCTTTTGCCGGATCTGCCTATGTTGAATAATGCTAAGATCAGTTGCATCCTGTCTACATAATGCGACAAAAGAAAACTGTAGCAGAGTGTCGAGGGAGATTTGAAATTGATCCCACGAGTCTTCAATAAAGAAGGCATCTACAGAGCGCAAGAGAGGAAGGAGACAATGCAAGCCGGACAGAGGCGAACCCCATCGGTAGTTACGAGATAGCAGAGATAACTGCATGAAGGGGACCCCGTAAATTACCTGTATGAACGTAGAAAGGAGCTGCAGGAGGAAATCAGGTAATTTCTGATCACCTTGGTTTTCTAATAGCAGGGCCCTGACATATCGTTGTTGGAGAATGTGTTGTTGGACAGTAATGTCAATTACTCCCAAACCACCAGCTGCTTTGGGCAAGTAGATGACTGATTTCCGCAACGGAGGGAAAATCCTATAGCATACGAACTGGTGCACCATGGAGGATACCTTCTTGACTCAGTCGCAATCTATAATGTGCAAAATGCAATTTAGAACAATTAAAAATTAAAGGTGTTATTCAAATATTACAGAGGTAGCCTCTTCCATATATCTCAGTTCTCAGCTTGCAAATTCCTTCGCTTCTCAGCAATTTGTTTCAGCTTTTCAACGAGGTTCGATGGTCCACTGTTAGACATCTTGTTTTAGAGTGAAAAAAGTGAGAAAGAAGCAAAAAATGCGTTTACTTGATTACTTTATAAAATGAGAGTGATACGTAAGAATATTAAGTCGCCTGATAATTGGCTGGAGTATCAAAAGAAATTAAGTAGAGTTTTTAAGATAAGAATAAGTTGTCCTTTCTTTATTATAAGTTTGAAGCCTTTATATATTTTCTTAAAATTAAGCTTAGCGTTGCTAGAGTATCTCTTCATGAAGGTTCCAGTAGAGTAAGAGACCCAATCAGAGGAAGTCATTCGGTTCTCAGATCTAGAGGAAATATTGGTCTCGCGACAAAACTGTTATTTCTGATAAAAGCCGAGACGTGGAGTTCCATATTTAGAGAAAAAGAGTAATTGCTTTGTTTCATTCATAGTGAAGATACAAAAGGATTGTGCTATCTATATCATATCTTTAAGTTCAAGGTAGTCTTTAGAATGGGTTAAGGTTGTCTATTGACAAACATCTGTGATTCTGGGCGTAAGTGTGTCTATTGATTTTGGATCAAAAACCTGCAATTAGATTCAGGAACGGAGAGTAAGGCTGGAAATTAGCCTTATTTATGTCCTTGGGATTTCATAAATTTCTATACAGATAATTTATTATGAATGGGTGTGTTATCATGGTGGCACTTTCTTATACCTTTAGTTGATCTGGCGTTTTCTATAGTGTAGAAGGTCTTGTCAGACAAGTACCAAGCTGGGTTCTCTATATCCAGTTGCACAGTAGAACTGCTAGTCAAACCTGCGCCATCTTTTCCAATGGCTCTCAAAAGCGTGTGTCTTTGTAAAGCCAGCGTAGATTTTAGGCGCCTAGTTTTTTTTTTTTTTTTTTTGGTCTACGCGAACTTCAGCGTGTTATTGTCAGAAAAAAGACAAAAACTGTAAGAAAACTATAATTAGTGATCTCAAACACAAAAACAAGTAATTAAAAGTAATGATTTAGACTATAAGGCACCTTTTGATTACATATTTGCATAGTTTAAAGCAAGTTTTTGTACATTTTGAGTTGATATCAGATGAAGGTAACTTTTTTCGGAAATTTATTTTTCAAAATCGGAGCATGAGATCGTCAGGCCAGCTACAGACATGCATGTACTATCATCAGAAAGCCAAAAAGTACATCATTCAAATAAATTAGTTTGCAATTGTTTCTCACTTGAATTGGGTAAGTAATGGTTTCTTAAAGCTAGTGCTTTCTTAAAAAAAAAACATCATTTTTCTTTGGTAGCGGAGATTTAATGCATCCAAAATAAGGAAGAAAAAATTCTTTCAAAAACTCCATTTGGATATTTCGAGAACAAAATTACTTCTTTGAGGCAAGATATCATCTTCTGATATTATGCATACCACGGTTGTCAGTTTATGATAATAGCTGTATTTTTGGGCGCTCTACACGCTGCTATCATTGCATAATTCCCGCATGCTTATGGAAGAAATTCTGTCGAAAAAACCTCAAAAGCAGATTAAGAGAAAAAAGTCAACATTTTGCTTAATCAGAGCGCATTTCCAGTCTTTCAGATCAAGGAACGGTCCTTTACGATCATTTTCCTCCAATATATGCTATAGTAAAAAGTTGCATTTTTGGGGTCAAAATCGAGAATAATGCACATTTGATGATTTTGGATGTGTGGATACAAGGAAAAAATTGAAAAAATCCGGCATTTTGCATCGAAAAAAAAATCATGCTCAAATTGCACCAAAATCATATATGATATAGTTTTTTCCCAATAGATACTATTTCTGGTGTTTACAGGGCACTTTTGATTATAAAGATCAGTCAAAAATGGCACACGAAGCTAAATTTTTTGCTTTTAAGCTGTAAAAATATCTATCTGGAGATGATATAATGTCAAAATCAATTCTAGTACATGACACAGCTCTATAACGTAAGTATTTTGATGCCACAAGTATACTTTTCTTCATAGCAATATGATAAAGCAGGAGTGGCTCATCGAGTTGGAAGCAGAAGAGGATAATTATTGAATACTTTGCTGCAATAACCCCTTGTTATTTATAAATAATTCATAAGTTGTTTTTTGCTAGTGATAGAGAAGCCCTTTTACCATTGTTAATATTGCTTAATAATAAAATACTAATTTGACATCATGAAGAAATTACATTGAGTTAAACTACTTTTATTTCTTATACAATGAAGCTCCAAATTATTTTTTTATAATCACCATTTATTTTTCCAAATCAACCAATATTTCCCAACTTCACTGTACCCTCTTTTCAAGTACCCACTTTTTCTCAGTAGCCAATTGACGGTACTTTATAAAATCCCATGGTATGGAGAGGTGGGGCCACCTTACGACTGAACTCTGTCTTTCAGATGCACAAAAAAGAAAAATTTAAAAATGTATGAAAATTACCTTTGAGTGATCTAAAAAAAAACCGCACCTCAGCCTTAATGTCTTGTTGCATAATTATTAGTTGCGACTGTATGTTTATAGAGAAAGTAGCCATGACTTCATGATGGCAATTTAGTCTTCAAAATTAGAAAGTAATCAAGAGAAAAGAAATACAGTGGTATGCCGAGCAGTCTAATAAATATGCATCAAGAAGCATGATAAGCTTAATATGCTTCCTGGATACAAAAAAAATCGAAGAATTGAGTCGATTACTCCCAATGTTGATGCAATGAATGTAGTGAAAAAATAATATGAGCAAATTAACCAAATCAAATGGTAGGATATTATCAAGTCTATCTATTCAGTACATCATCAAATAGACATAACATCAAGCGTATTATTTCTATTTAAATATATTTGGAATGTATTTAGGTATCACCGTTGGTTTAAAGATGCAACTTGTAACATCAAGCATGTATAATGCACTGATTTGGCAGCAATATAAATCTACAAACAAATGGTCCGTTGTTACATAACAAAACTTTTACGTAGAGACGAAACACTTGGCTATGTATGTCACTTTTTGTAGCTTTCTGTAGTTTCCTGTCGCTTCCTGTCGCTTCCTGTCGCTTCTTGTCGCTTTCTGACCCTGTCAAGACTTTGAATCATCAATTAAAGGAGTCACTACAACAATCCATCACTGTTCCCACACGTGAAAGATGTGTTGATATTTCACTGCCGCAAAACAGATTAGCAATTCCACAGCTTTTTTCCAGCTACACTTGTCTCCATTATGTTCAAATCTTGGTTACAGCGCCCAGAAACCAAAAAGTATGCAGCCGATGGTAGGTTTGATTAGAAATTAACGTTTGAAACCATAACAGTAGAATTAACCTTTCCCTTTTTTTTTTTATTTTTGCTCTCTTCATTTGGTAGTTGCTGTTTTTGCTCTTTCACAAGTTGCCTTTTACTTTGCGTTCAAGTTTGTAGTCGGCTCTCTTGATCCTACCAAGGCTAAACGTCAAGAAGCGAAAGCCAAGAGCAACCGTGTTCTTGGAAAATTAGGAGTGAGTGAACACTTGTAATAATTATATTCACCATTACTAATTCTAAATATTCTACAGGCCAAAGATTTAAAATTAACAGAATATGAACAAATCATTGCAGCAGAGGTTATTCACTCTGATGAAATTAGTGTTAACTTTAAGCGTACGTACGATATAATTCATGGGTGTGTTGTGGGTGCTGAGTACCGTATGAAATCATAGAAATTGGTGGGTTGGATCACATCATTCAAGATCTCCGTGAAAGTGTCATTTACCCACTTTGTTATCCTGAATTATTTACGTCTGCCTCAGGGCTCTTAGGCGCCCCAAGGGGTGTTTTATTATATGGCCCTCCTGGTTGTGGTAAGACCATGCTGGCCAAAGCTTTAGCCAAAGAGAGCGGCGCTACATTCATCAACATCCATGTATCAACTTTGACAGACAAATATTACGGGGAATCCAACAAACTCGTCTCTGCAGTCTTTACACTTGCCAGAAAATTACAGCCATCGATTGTGTTTATTGATGAGATCGATTCATTCTTGCGTGAACGGAGAAGCACAGATCATGAAACTACAGGTATGATGAAGGCCGAGTTCATGAGTTTGTGGGATGGTTTGACTACAGGTGAAGATGGCCGCATCGTTATTTTGGGAGCCACCAATCGTCCCAATGACATCGACTCAGCTATTCTTCGAAGAATGCCAAAGAGATTTTCGGTTAGACTGCCTAGTGAATCACAAAGAAAGAGTATCCTTCAACTTGTAAGTATTTCACGAAAGCGGGGTGCAATAGTAGTAGAATAACCGGTCAATTAGCTTTTGAAAAACATCGAATTGGCATCGGATTTCAACATGACAGAATTAGTACAGAGAACAGCAGGCTTATCTGGAAGCGATTTGAAAGAACTTTGTCGTAACGCAGCTATGATACCAATCCGTGAATTTGTTAGATCTGTTAGACCTGCCTCTACTAGTGAAGATGCTTCTCAAGATTTGGTTGACTTGGACACTTCTGTAAGTTTTAAAGTCGACATGTGTACGGGAGAGGCCAGTTATTAACACGACAACTACATGTAGAAAATTAATACTCGCCCATTGACTGTTGCAGATTTTTATTCTTTCGAAGCAACAAACGAGAAATCCTACAGCTATATCTCTGACGAAACTCCTCAACAAGAAAATCTCGATTAATATAGATTCACTAAAATAATAAAAAAAAAAACGAAATACAAAATTGTGTGTCGTGCCTTAACACACTCAATGAAATGTAAACTAGAATATATCCAATATCGTGGATCAATTAGGTGACAATGTAGTGCAGATCAATAAGGTGATAAGCGTCGACTATTGCTTTGCCCTACATGGTGCTTTATTATGCATAACCAAAAGTGAAATTAATATAAATAAGCACAGATCTTGATCTGTCACTAGTGGTCAACATTCGTTATAAAGAAGTTTATTACTACGCCCCCAGCTTATAACTCTATTGCAACTTGTCCAGTAATCGTATATTACATGCAACATTTGCAATCCGAAATGCAGCTTTTGCCATCGATATGGGGCATCTTTCCCCACAACCCCCCCCCCCCCTCACTAGATGATTGTACTTCATCACATGTCAAAAGTTCCATTTTTTCAAAAACAATCATTTAATCCAGGTAGTAGACGCACTTGTATAGATGCTGTACAATAGAAACTGCTTTTTTTACAGTTGTCCTTTAATGTCAATTTTTTTATACTTTTTAAAGCTCTCTGCCAGACCGGCATACGCAGCCCTTGCATCCAAAGCCTTGGTATCATTTGCTTTTAAAAAGTTGGCCTTTTGCTCAGTCAAAAATTTCAACAACTGGTCTAAAGAATCGAATGCTAATTCGCTTTGTATAAACTCTAATGGTACATCTGGCCGGCAACTATATAAAAACCATTAGCGTTTTACAATGTATGTAAGTCTTGCATTGTCAACTTACGATTTGCATAGAATAATCAGCGAGTGTACTCGTTCTCTTTCACAAAAATGATCCATTAGATACCCGCCCATGTTGGGCGCATTTTTATACAAAACAAAGAATCGATGGTAGTTAGCAGTTGCAAGCGACGAACGTACATTCAAAGCATGTTGGACAAATGTGTTTTGTTTTTGCTCGGTTGTGAGGTCGGCCATTGTAGAATTGACGTCTGCGAAATAAATCAGTATGTATGGCCAACATCCATCACACTTTTTGAGTCCTTTTACCTGCCCAGTTTTGTGTATGTAAAAAGTATAGAATTCGGTATGCCGTGAATTCCATCTCATTACCCTTTATACCTTTAGTGTACAATCCTTTCAGCTGCGTTTGACATTGATTATACTCCCCTAAATCACTCTGAACATAACGTGAGTATATTGGCATGTGTGCAGGCCTATAATGCATACCTTTTCTAACGCAATTCTAGCATGAATTTCGTAAACTTGCACAGTGAACTCGTTTTGGATCCGTTGAACAGTCAGATCTTGTCTCAGAGATTTAAATTGATCACAAATGTAAGTATAATTTTGTTCATTTTTCCACTTATCCTTTAATAGCCCCAGAGTCTTCTTTAATACTTCTAATGGTCTGACTGTGGCTGGATCCGGTGCCTGTAATTGGGGCAGGATTAGTACAATCAGAAGAAATGTTGTCATGTTCAAATACTTGCAGACGTCAATCGAAGGTAGTGCTTCTCCAATTTCTGAGATGTGCCAACGATAGTTTGTTTAAAGACATCGCCATCCTATAAAAAGTACGCGAAATCAGTCAACTTTTCTCTAATCAGTGTTCGCTACCGTACCAAGGTCATCATTTGCATTGGCGTCGATACATTGTCTGCTTTAAACTGTGCTGCATCGTCCTCAAAACGCCTCAGACGCCTCAACCTCTTTGCCTCTTCTTCTGCAGAAAACTGGTGTTGCTCTTTGTTAAGTTTTGCCTGAGAATTCTTTTTACTATCATATAGGAATATGTTCAATAAGCCTTGTATTTTTTGTAGCAAAACCATGATACTCACCCTTTCTTTTTCTTTTTTTGGGGGTTACTGGTGCAAGCACTACAACAAATGTCAATACAGTGCCAATCAACTATCATCTATACAATACAAACCTAGGAAGATCCATTTCACTCCAATCCGTGGTCAAAAGAGTACCAGCTTTATGCGCCTCCAAAATGAGATTACGAAGCTGTAGCTCTGCTTGGTCTCGTTTGTTGGCTAAACAGTTTGCAAATACATCTTGTACGTATTGTCTATTTCGTAATTAGCATTACTACATAGTCCCCCCCACCCCATAGCCCTATAAGACTTACTTTAAAGATTGCGGCCAAGTTTCGACTGCCATGGCTTTCTTTTCATTTGCCATATCTTCAGCTGATTTTGTATCTGCTGCTGCTGCTGCTGCTGGAAGAGAAGCAGGAGATTGAAGCCGTTGTTGCTGTTGCTGTTGCTGGTGTTGCTGTTGCTGGTGTTGCTGAGCGGAAGACACGGATGGATTTACTGCAGCTGCAGGCGGTTGCTTTGACCATGGTGGTATCTTTGATGCGGGCCCTGTTGTTTATAAATTTAGAAACTCGTTGACAGTTTTCGTTGAACACAACTTACTATTAGAGACAGGAGGTGCTTGATATGCTTCTTTCTGGACGGGAGGGGGAGGTGGAGGAGGACGGTGCTGTTGCTGTTGCGGTGGTGGTGGTGGAGGAGCCCTTTGTGGAGACAAAATTAGTAATTAATTTACGGGCTAATAAAATCAACAGCTATACCTTTGTTGCTGATGATGTGCGTAATATGGATGCTGCTGATAAGGATGTTGAATCGGTCTTGTGGCAGACGCTTGTGCCGTAGACGTCGCAGGAGGTTGATGGTATGGTTGCTGTGCATAATAGCCTGGATATTGAGAATAATCGTAATTATTGTAAGTGAGAGTACCTGCTTGATTACCAGTAGCCTGAGCAACACCTGGTGGCCCATCAGTGCCAGGAGGTGGAGGGTTAGTGCCAGCTTGTTGGTAATATTGCTGATAATAAGCCTGTTGCTCGGGCGTTTGGTATTGATAATATGCAGCATATTGCTGATCAGTTGCAGTGGTAGATGTAGAAGCGGCAGAGTATTGAGAGTATTGCTGCCATTGCTGATGCTGCTGTGGATGTGGCTGCTGGTGCTGTTGAGCGTTGGAAGACCTGTTCATACAAAGAAAAGCTTTAGCGCCTTGGTATTTTTAAGCAGTTAATTCATTTTTACCATGGAGGGTTCGCTGCCTGCTGATTTGGTGGGTAAGCCATGTTCAAAACTAGTGCAAAGCTTGCTCTTGATTTAATTTCTTTTACAAAAAGAAAAAAACATCTCTTTAAAAATCGCACTCCAAGTATTTGTAGCCAAACGAATCTATAGTCACCGTCCACTTGAAGCATCATTAAGGGATTCAACTGCCTTTGAAATGTAGCAAAGACAAGGTAGGACCCGCGTATGAATTTTTCGCTTTCAATTCAAACATGGCAGAAACCGCTAAACAGTTGTTCGATGAATTAAAGTTGGTTGGAGATGCCTTGGTATCTTTAGCGCCTAGAATAAGCAAATCAAATAGTGGAGAGGCAGCCACATTATTAAACAAACTGTTACATTTGCTACAAGATGTGAAGGAGCCGGAAACAATAATCACAAATGCAAACATCACTGTCATCATCATACCACTGCTCAGTATATATAAGTCAATGACAGTAAAAGAAAGAGGCGGTTTCGAGGTTGTCATTGAGCCTTGGCTGGAGATTATGCACCTTCTACTCGCTAAAACTCTCATAAAGAACTCCATGGAGCCACGATTCACCATTGAACTGATGGTTTTGTTTGCGACAGTGATGGATCAGACAAGCTCCCCTACCGGCATTTCCAAAGTGGCAACAAGTTCCGAGGAAATCAAGCATTTGGCTGTGAAATGCTTATCGGTAGCGCTACCGACTCTGAACAAGGAAACGGGGATGCTAACAAATGCCAATCTGGGATTGTCGAGAGCAATGCATCAAGAATCCTTTATCATTACAGCATCACAGATTATCACCGCCCTCTTAAACATAATTCGTCTGCAACAAAACTTGCAACTTCGCTTAGATGCGATACAAGTACTATCTCAACTTCTACACACCAATATACAAGACGTTGATAAACTGGCCCAGCTGATGCCAGGGATCGTTTCGAAACTATGCGCTACGTTGACCCAAAAATCCGAAAATACCAACCATCGTCTGTTATGCAGTTTATTGGACGCCATTGGAGACTTGATTCAAAATGTGATGCGTGATGATATGAATCATACTTTGGTAGAAATTACGACGTTTGAAGATATCCTGGTAGAATACAGTGGATCTAAACAGCAGGAACCGCAATCGGAAACAGTGAAGGGGCTGAGGAATAAGGAATGGTATTCAAATTCGAAAAAGAAATTGCATTCAATGCTTGGGCAGATTTTGCAGCTTCGACTGTATCCGGATTGGCGAACAAGGCTGGCCTTTGTCGAGTTTTCTTACAAATTACTATCAGCATGCTCAAGAACATTGGACAATTGCACCAAGCCGTTGCTAGAGATTCTTGTTCTACATGCAGATGACCCTTACACTCAAGTTTCTTTTGCCTGCAGTCTTCATATGCAAGCATTGTTATCGTCGCCGTCGTTTGGAAAGGCCATCATGCCAAGCTTAAAGGAAGATTTATACGAATGGATCATGAAGTTTCCTCAATACATTATTTCAAAAGACGAGCAAGAGAAAAGCATGGCCATGTCGTTAATTGCTGGTATGATTACGCTGCTGGGCGATCAGGCACAGAGTGTGCTTTCCCTTGTCCTTAGCCGAGCTTCAGATGGCTGGATGACTGCATTGGAGATTGATAAACACAGTCTGGATATTCTAGAGATGAAACAAAGCGAACGATTCATAGAACTCGGAGGCCCAGCAGCAACAAGTGGCGGAGCAACACCGTTGTATCCTAGGATACGATTCAAGCATATTGCTACAGACATGTCTATGGCCAAACTGAGTCGATTGCTAAACATCATTGGAAAGTACTGCGATTTATCGAGTTGGGTGCATCATTTTATGCGATATATATCGATGGACAGCCGACAAGCGAATGATCCACAAGCAGCCTACATTGTACACTCGCTTTTATCTGCTTATTTCAGCTCTGGCAGCAGCGCTGCTGATGCTGCTGATGAATGGATAGTCGATGATGATGCTGACGATACCACTCAAATTAAAAAACTTCGATTCAAAAATATTGCCGCACAAGTATTAAATGATACCATGGATATCCTCACTGATGCAGCAAGCACAAATACAACATCAACCGCATTAGCGGCAATATCAGCAACAAGTTTAGACGATGAAAGCGGACATGTGCTGACAGTGTGCTTTGGATTGCAATTGGTTGGCCTTGCAGCGTGTATCGTGGATCAGGATTACTTGCTGGAGCAATTTATAACTATTCTATACCCTCTTCTTGCTCATTTAGGATCATCCAATGTTTATATCCACACATATGCCCTGATTACGTTGGACGCAATCGCCGTTGTTTGCGGATTGGGCGGTGCTAAAGAACTCGTGATTCAAAACATTGACTATATCATCAATTCAATTTCACAGCACATATCGATACTGACCGACAATGCCAGGGTGCCATTGGTTTTGAAGGCACTGATTCACGTGGGCGGGTATGCAAGTATCGATTATATGGATGACACAGTGCAAGAGATATACTATGCCTTGGAGCAGCATTCGCTGAATGATTGGCTGTGTCATCAATTATGTAGCGTATTATTTGAAATAGTCCAGATACTCGAAAAGAATGTTCCCCCCACTACTGGTACTGCTGCTGCCACGACATTTAGCAAGCCTAACATGCCAAAACCAGATACCATATCGTCCGAAATCCTGTCTTTCATCCAGGAAGAGAATGAGTCTGTTGACGAGGAATTCAAATCGATGGAAGAAATTGGAAAGTATTTCTTGGATAGACAAGAGAAAGGCCTTCATGAGGACTTGAGCTTGGACCAAATCATGGAGCAAGGCAACTTACCAATGGATCCACCCAAAAGCGACGATGAACCTGGAGAAGACGAAAGCGACGATAAACCAATCCCGCTGACACATGAACAGCAAATGACCAAGGAGATCATGGATAAAGTGAGTCATTTCCTCACTGCAGCCTCGCCCAAGTCGCGATCACAGGTGCTCTCATTGCTTACGTGTGGGGTCAGTATTTTAGCCAGCCATTCCTCTGAAATGAACCAGCTTGTTCATACCATGTGGCTTTCTATAGTCAACCGATTCAACGATTCAGAGACCTACGTAGTGCTCCAAGCTGCTACTTTGGTGGAAAAAGTATCGCAAGTATCCACTGATTTTCTTTCAACAAAATTCGCTTCTGATCTATGGCCAAAATTCAAATTATTACTGCAAAGGGGTGTCTCTGCTGCTGAATCAGATCCATTGTCCACTGGGTACTCGATCTATTCCGTCTACCACAGAACGCAGTTGTGTTTATTAAACACACTGTCAAGAATAGCCCATAACGTGCCTATGCGACAAGAATTAATCAAGGATATTCTGGAGACGGCTCGATATTACTACAAGAATGAACAAGTCAATCGAGAACTGGATCAGGCATGTCAGGGTCTCTTTGAAGGGCTGGCTACACAGCAGCCGGATACTGTTTGGTTGTATCAGCAGCAACACGATGCACCTTTGATTCCACCCAATGCCAAGTTATTGGATGTGTTTCAAGTGCCTGAATGGATGAGTTACAGCAACAATAGCAATAGCAGTAGCAAGCCTAAAACGGTCCAGTTTAAATAAAACTCTTGTGTTGTATAATGTGTTCGGAAATAAAGACAGTGGTGTTGATACCAGTTCGATGTGTAATAGTTTAGCATTCTACATATTCATTTGGGTATAAATACCTCTGGCTTTTCGTCTATCCCTTAACTTTATATACTCAAGTCTTGTAAAAAAAAAAAAATGCCCTTTTGTAAATGTGGTGAACTGTGTCTGGACAGCAAGTGCAAAAAATGCGGATTTGATTTCGAAGGTAAACAATACTTGATGAGAAGCGCCATAACGCTTGTATAAGATATCACGCACTAAAATCTCCGCGACGATCATCTATAGAGGCAGCAGAAAAGAAAAATCACAAAGTGGATCGATGGCAATCCAGGTATGCAGAGTACAGTTCATACTGCTAACATGGTACAGCAAGCTAAATGTACATCAGATATTTGGGCAATGTCGTGGGGCTAGACAATTTATCATCGCCTTTGGATGAAGAAGACAGATCAGCTTGTTCTCCATTATCACAACACACTAACTCACCTATTATAAAACGAATCTCAAAGCCATTTAGTAGTCTTTTGGACAGTAGACGAGTAACGCCGTTTAAAAGCATCACTAGCCCTTCTTTGAATAAGCGTTACTCAATGAATAACCTCACACTAAGCAACTGTGGAGAATGTCACAAAAAGCTCTCTGGAAAGACAGTTCGTTTACCTGATAGTCATGTCAAATATCACTGGAGTTGCCTGCAGTGTAAAGAATGCCATTTGCCGTTTGAAGACACTTCATTTTTTATTGATGCACTAAAGAATGTATACCATCCTAGTGTAGGTATATACAAGTGGATGCACCAAAGTCCTATTAACATGACATCTAGTGTACTCCGTCCAATGCAGTGGTTCAAAACTGCTCCCGTTGCTCTCAGGTCATCACTGATAACTATCTTGCGCTCAATGCGACTGTACTGCATCCACGGGTAAGGCACATGTGCGTCTTTTGCAGGAAATTAATCCTCGCTGACTCTTCATTACGATAGTGTTTTCGGTGTACTGGATGCCAAAAGATACTTCATCCCGCATCCATTTACATTGATTTAAACGGATCCCACTGCCAAACGTGTTCAAGCGACAATATAACTGACAAAGAAACGTTGTCCAAGCACATGAAGATTGTACCCCAACTGCTGAAAGTAGCCGCTAACAATGGTATTTCCATCACCACAAAACATTGCTTTTCCCCTGTTGAAGAAATAGCAACGTCGCCCAACGGATATATTGCGGATACTGTAAAGCCATCTTCGTTAATGAGCTCAAGAGGCCGTCGTCCACTTCCTCGATTTGGCCTAATAAGAGACTGTGCAGGCTGCAATCAACGTATACTCTCGGTACATGAAGAAATTCCTGGCCCCAAAGCGTCCAAATGGCATAAAAAATGTCTAGTTTGCAGTGGATGCAACAAGACTCTGGATTCAGGGGCCACTGTGCACGAACAAGCGGAAAGCAACGCTTTGAAGCCATGGTGCACAACCTGCTTGCTGAGTAAGAGAAAAACCATGCACCACAGTAATTCGGCTTCGGCTGTTTTTAGTGCCATTGTTTAAATAAAAATGATGCATGTAAGGGGATTACTATTCCCCTTGATCAGCGTTTTTCAAAAAAAAAAAAAAAAAAAAAAAAACGACCTGTATAAATGTAATCGCCCCCCCCCCCGTTTTTTTTTTCATTATAATATTTATAAATGAGCTCTCTACCAACCTCGTCTTCTTCTCCTTCAGTCTATTATCCACCGCCTTATCCATCTAACGATACTGAAATTACAGCTATCACAGCAACATCAACAGCCATAATACTGCAGCAAGATAATTCACCAATAAGGAAACCTCGAAATCATCAATACCATCATCACCACACTCACCATCATTTACACTATCATCATAAAAATTGTTATTTGTGTAAAAATAGAAACATAGCGCCCAATGTTCGAGAAATAGGACCCTACCTGATTCATCGTACGCAACCTGATCTAGTAATAATCTGTCCATGTCTACATAAAGCGCACCCAACATGTCTGAAAGAACTTCAAACAGACTACATCTGTAACATATGCAACTCAATCTACCAGCTAAGGTACATTCGATTTGCGCAATTGCTGTGTTTGGCATGCCATTTACTCAGTCTCGCATCTACAATTGGACTTGTGTTTGGATTGTCGCATCTGGGTAGAGCACTGGATGAATTGGGCCTGGGCAGCGAAATGGGACCAAAGCTAGACGGAGATGAGACATGGCAAGATCATGAGATGTTGGAAATAGTGGAATGGCTGAATATAGTCCATTTTGCAACCGGTGTAGCAGGAGAAGCGCTGCTGGGACTTGTGTATATGGTGGGTGTATATTTGGTGATAGGGCAGGATCGTACGCTGATCATGATATCCAACATTCTGTATATAAGGCTGGATCCGTTGAAGAAGCAAACCTGGATCAATGCAATATGTCTGTGGATTTGCTTATTCGTATTCGGACTTGTATTGGGTACTTATCTGCTGTTTTTCTCCTGGATTTGGGCTAGTGTATTGCACCATGTAAGAAAACGGGTTATGGACTTCCAGATGAATCAGCATGATAACGTTATATAGACTGATGCTTTATAGAAAGTCTATTTTATCATAGAGCATATAAATAAACCCTTTTTTCCTTCACACATCCCCTTCCTTTCCTTTTTCCCTATAAAACATATATAAATATATACATCCGTGTAAATCATTCAATGGTCTCCAAATACAAAAAGAAAAAAAGGGCCAAAGAGCCATCTTTGCATACTGAACACGCTAATAGGAAAGATGAATTGAAGAACGACTTTTGGCTACCAACGATTAAGCGACGAAGGCGATTTTCGATTGCTGAAATAAAATTACTGGAGAACGAATACAGCGTGAGCTGCAATCCTAACCAAGAAAAAGTGGAAGAGATTGCAGGCAAATTTAAAACGAATAAAAAAATTATAACGACATGGTTTCAAAATAGAAGAGCCAAGAATAAGAAGCTGCATTCGCTATCTCCCACTATCCAGGAAGAAGAGCAGGAATTCAATGATAATTTTACAGAAGAGTCCAATGATAATACAGGTTTATCAAATGATTTTTTGGAACACTGCTATGACAGTGATACACTTAATGTCATTAACGGAAGTACCGCATTAACAACACCTACTTTTACATTACAGCAGCAGGAGTATCAACACATCCTCTCAACACTGGATAGCCCTCAATATAGAAGCGAACATTTACACGACTACTTTTCCAACACTCGCCATGATTTGTATTACTACACAAAAGATGACCCAGATGCAGCCTGTTCCTTATTTACTAGTACAACATCAGCAACTATCCCCATGGACCCTCCTCCAGAAGATTTCTTGCCGTCAAATTATGGAAATGGCAGCATCTTGGGCTCACCTTGTTGGATATAGTAATACAAAATAAAAGACTTTTTATTTTTTTGCGTGGGAATCACTATATACAGTTAAGATGGAGACTATCTTTGCTTGGAGATAGTCCATATCGTTTATACAGGCGTATTGTTCGCTCAAGTGGAATTTAGCTACTTGCTGTCGCACAATATCCTTTTCTTGATTCGACATGTCGATTTTCACATATTTCAACATGTCTAATAATGTCATTTGGATATACTGAACTTGGTTTAATTGGGGAGAGGGAGAAGCGTAGATCATGCCTTGATGATGATAATATGGTGATGCATAATAAAAATAACTGGACAAGTTTGGTATTGCTGGTGCGTATGATTTACTGCTGAGAGGTACCATCTTATAATTATTGTTACTGTTTTGGAAAGGTCGAGTATAAAAGTGCATTGCCAGTTCAGAAACACTTAAAAGTGCCAATTGTTGATCAAAATCATGTTCCTTTCTTGGTACTTTGGGCTCATGAAATCTGACAATCATCTCATCACTATTCATAGAAACAATGGCTTTTGCAGCTTCAACAGACTGACTAAAACTGACAAATCCAAAACCTCGTTTTTCTTTGTCTTGGGGCATTACCTTGGCACTAATAATGCGTCCAAATGGCTTGAATAAATTAAATAGATCAGTACTAGATATCCCAGTTTGAATTCCTTTTATATAAAGATTACATAAATCCATAGACGGTTTGATTTCAAAACGGGGATATGCAATTTTAGTATGGTTGTTATATGGTCGGCAACGACCTGTCATATCATGAATCAATTAATATGTATAATGCAAAGTTGGGAATAACAAAAATAAAGAAGATGTTATCTTCTTATTTATACATATATGTAAGTGTATTTTATTGGCAAATATACACTTCACAGTATATTTTCCTCTGGGAATTTATTGTGTTGTGGCACTGCTCTTATATGTATATGTAATACATATGCACATCCTTGAAATAAAACATGAGCATTTTACCGGCTCAGTAAAACTTTTAAAATTAAAGATACAAGTTCAAGTATATGCAGTATAATTAATGTAGGTTATCAGCGGTTTGAGACGCTAAATGCAGTAAGAGAAATCCTCTACAGGAAAAGTCTTAAAAAAATGATTTTTGAATAATAATGGAGAGACTGGAGTAAAATAAACTGAATTCTTATCATGAGATGCTGCCATTTCATTGCAATATTAATAGCTACCATTACAGAGATAGACAAGTGGTAGCATAAGAAACGGCAAGTGCCAAAATAACATGCTGTGCCAGAAGTAAGATTGAAATGGCATGTTTACCAGACAAAAAAATCTGCGCATCGCATGAATGAAAAGAATATGCTAAAAATACCAATTTTGATCCTTTATAGATCGAGAACGTTAACAAATATACTTAATATTTATATTCAAGTAAATTACAACAGTTGCAACCAAGCATCAAATTCAATATATTTCCATTTTAAGAGTCTTCTTGAAATCATCTTCAAATTATTATTTCCATGTTTATGTTTGTTATAAGTAGTGTTTTAGGGTCAAACAATGACAAAAGTTGTCTATTGAACATGGTTAATATTTTATATGGAAAGTACTAGAAGATGTCTCAATTGCTTCTCGACTCGAATTGATATGATAGATAGGAGATGTTTGAAACATAGAATATTAAGCCCGTCGTTTATGTTGATTAACATAGGTATGGTGAAGGCTATCTAAGCATAACTTGATTTCTATCGATAGGTGTATGTAAAACAGTTTTTATTTTTGTTGGTTTTTTTTCATAAACAATCGCAAGCAGATAGATACTTGGCTACTACAGTCGACGAAACTAGGTTGGGCCAGTAAGTTGGGTCATCTTAAAATTGAATTTGGCGTCCCAATTTCATATTGCTGTCCCATTTTCATACTGGTGTCCCACTTTCATTGCGACGTCCAAATTCAATTTTAAGATGACCCAAATTTTTTCTTACTGGCCCAACCTAGTTTCGTCTACTGTAAAAGAGCCGTATAACTGAGATCTAACATGGAAAAAATAGAATTGACTCACCCCTACTTGTTGTCAACATTTGTATCAATGTTTTCATTGATATGAATTTGCGGGATTGAGCTTTAAGACCATTTGCGTCTGTATTATCAAATGAAAGAAACCAATTAAATTGGGCATAAAACAGACCTTATTTTGTTCTTTATCAAAGCTTATAAGCATTTGTATGCATTTCTTTATCTAAAAATACTATGGCTTTATGCTGTTAACTTTATAGATGCTGTTCTGAATACTACTTAAGACTGATTTATTTTGTACAGCCCTCATGGATTTACTGACCTATAAATCAAATGATTAATCTTATTATACTTTCTTCCCTTTTCCACATTTTGATTTTAGTAATGTTTGATATGCATGATTTTTGTTACATTGAGACTCTATATTAAATAAATAATTAGGCGTGGTTTTCGCTATCTGAGCATGTTTATTAGAAGTTATTGTGTATATGCGTAGAGTTTGACTTATAATTAATCATAACTTCTGCTAAACAAACAATAAAACCAAAATCAAACTTGGAAAACATAGGATCGACTCAGGGATATGAAATAAAAACGTCTGTAGCAATAAAAATAAGCGTATATAAAAAGTTTTCAGAAGAAAACAGTGATTTTAACAATAAAATACATATAAGCGCTTGTAACTTCTGGCACAGACAAAATTGATGATGGTTTTAGGCTTGATTAATACAGGCATAATCAGAGCTATCTAAGCATCACTTTGTTTCTATTGGACGATGTTGCTATCAGAAGCCATATGCAAAAACAGTTTTTGTTTTCATAATTGACAAACACTTGCAAGTATTTGCAAAAATTCCGGCGTAGCATTTGCTAAATAGACTCTAAAACCAAAATAGAACTCAAAGCACATAGAATACCGCTGTTTATTGAGATTCGTCGCATAAGTAATATGTTTTTTCTGTAAGTTTACATAATAAATAACTTTGTTTTTTCAGTTTAATTTGCTGTAATCATATAAAGGCTACATATGTCATATCTAACATAGTTATGATGTGCGGATTGTTATGCGCAGAGGATATATAGTTATGACCTGCTCAAAAAAATGTATGACTTTATAAAAATAAAATCAGATACAAAAACTAATGACTTTATTGATAAGAAAATGCCATCTTTTTATACTAGATTATATCTATTGTAACACTATTTGTCATCATGGTTAAACATTGAACTTGGTATGTAAATACCAAGTTTATTACATGTTCTATTGTACATTAATAGCTTATTCCTTGTCATTGTATACAAAGAATTACCAATCTAATAATTGCCTAATCTCATGCCTTTCTGGCACAACAATCTCTATTTATATTATTTGGGTGTCGTCTTACTAGCAGACAATTGTTTCGTTATTTCTTCTTAACGGTTCCATTATTCTTTATATGTTGTGTTATGAATTCTAAACAGCCGTTCTGGCTAAGTAGTATACTATTATACTACTTGGGTTGATTAGAGATGGTCATTCATCAGGACAATATAATAATTCTATCGTAGCTATTTTAATCTTACGTGAGTGTGAATATTATTGAGTTGTTTCTTAACGTTGTTGATCTAACGATGGATCAAGGACGGCATTTTAAGCATGATTCTATTCATGCGATTAGGAAGCTTTCTTTGTTTGATGAATTGTTCCTTTTTAGGCTTTAGTTTGTGGCACAACATGCTATTTTGACATATGTCAATTTCTATCCTTGCTATATTTGTTTATCTTTGTAGTCATAGCTTCTAGTAGTATTGGGAAGATGATAATATTTTATGATGGGAATCTAGTCTTGTTCACTTTAGTGCGTCTCTAGGAACTGGGAAAATGCATCTGAAGCATAGATCTTATATATATGGAATAAGCTCGTAGCACATACTAACAGTAGTAAATGTCTAAGTTTCCTGTCAAGATATAAGTATAGGTCTTCTATAGAGCGTCATCAATCCTAATGGTGCCATCTCTGTTTAGAATAACAAAATATAGACAGAAAAAATACAATTAGAACTGAATATATTTATTTTGCTATTCCAAGATTGAATGAAGATTTAAACTAGTGTATGTTTTGAAGGTATTTATAGTTATTTGACAGTGCCGCAGCAATAGGACCATGATCTAGGATGAGGGATAATTGGTTACATCTTGAACCAATCCCTAGGAGCTTGGTGGATAAGAGTTTCCGAGTTACCAGTAAGACAAGAGCATAGATACATATGAAGGATAGAATGTTGTTCCTAGTTGATTTATCAGAATTGTTGGGTTAAAAAGATAATAAAAACCAAATGTTAACGAGATACGAAAACTTAAAGATACTTTATTTAAGATCGAAATTGCATCTGCTATTTATACTTTTTACAACTACATAAATTTATGGTGACTTATTTAGATTGTTATATCAATAACATGGCAAAGTCTCACATCAGGATCTCAGATCAGTCCCAGGGTGTTATAGATCAGTATAAACTGATCATCACATAAAAAGAATCTCCGTAAATTGTATCAATATGAACTTCAAATTACCCAGAATATTCCACAAAGATTACAATCGTCAAGACCAGGCTAGCATGGATTTAAGAAGACGTAATCCAATATCAAGAACAAATAGAAACAACTCCAACACTCGTCAAATCTGCCATTGGTTATCTCTTTATCAATCCTTGCTGCCAAAACGTCCTGGATGAATAATCCAATATAATTTAGCTTCAAATCCATAATCATTTACCCTTGGAAAACTAGTATAAAAAGATAGTTTTTAATTGACATTTGATGAGCTTCATCTAAAAAATAAATAACAGTTTTAAAAAGTATTTTTTTTTACATATTTTTTACTAGTAATTTCACATTTTACTTTTTAAATTCTACTACCATCAAAATGTCTACTACCTCTCAACAACGTCGTGAATCCAATGCCTCCTCTTCTGCCTCTACTCAAGAAGGTCCTGGCCCCATGGAGATCGACAACTCGTCTGACTCTTCTAAAGATGTTACTGTCGGCCAAACTCAAGAAATCAAGAATCCTATCAAGGTGTTGGGTCATGCTGACCAAATCGTTGCCTCTTTAACTCAAGAAATTACCAATCTATTTGATCAATATACTAATCTCATGAGTTCAGAGCCTCTGTCACCTGCTACTGCTGAAGCCAGGGAGCGATACGAAAAGGCAGTATCTTCCTTGGATGGGTACAAGCAAACCCAGGCTTCTTTCAAGAACCAATTTGTCAAGAAAATTGAACTGCCTACATCTACTTCGATTCATTCAAGAGCTATTGTACCGTCAGGTCTTCCATTCTTGCAATTAAATGGTGATTACCGTTGGAAGGCGAATGAAGAAACATTTGATTCTGCCTATGATTTCTGTGTATCTTTCCAAAAGGTACTGAATGCTCACCTGCAAGAACTGAACTCGAATTGGGAACGTCTTCTGCCAATGTCTTTAAATGGTGAGCAGGTATCGTGGTTCCAGGAAAATCTGGCAAACAAGGGTCTCTCTTGGGAACAAGCTCGCTCCAGTATCTTGGATACTTTTGATACGCCATATCGAAAATTTTTACTCATGGCTCAAGTGGGCTCCATGCGCCAAAGGGAAAAAGAAACTAATAGAGAATACGCTAGCAGATTCCAAAAGCTTCGTAGAGAAGCTGGAATTGAGGATGGTACTTCTCTTGCAGTTTCGTTCTTTGTTTCTTTAAGGGACACTGTAAAATCTCAATCGCAAGTAGCCATTGCCTCTCATTTTGGGTCTTCTCTGCCAACTTCAATTAACCAAATGATTGATCTCGTCAACGCAGCAGGTGATGACTCGGGTCTGGTTAACTATAAAAACCAAAACAATTACTATTCCAATAAGCGGGCTAAACGAACCGATGAAAATGAGGAAAATAACAATATATGCAAGTACTGTAAAAAAGTAGCTTGGTTTAAAGGCCATCGTTGCGATGAATATGTTCAACATATGAAGCAAAAGAAATTTAGTAGAATTTCCCGTATGGCCAAAAGAAGCTATAATCAACATCAAAAAGAAATTACTGAGCCTTGGAACTCATTTGCAGCTCAAAATGAAGAAGCATTAACATGTAAGCAAAAATTTGTAACTAAAGACTTCAAAATTTCTAATAATGATTCAATTATATTTCCAATTAGAATCAATGGTGGTAATGAAATGTCTCTTTTAGACACTGGTGCCTCAACTTTAGCGCAGTTGATTATCAATTTTGTCGAGCAAATAAAATAGCTATAAATCATGATTATATAAATGAAACTGATAATTACATAAAACTTGCTGACTCTAACTCATTTGTAAAGCGTATTGGAACTTGTAAATTAAATGTAACTTGTAACAATAAGATACTCAGAGATCTCACCTTTGAAGTAATGAATTTAAACAATTCTGAGTATAATGTAAGCATTGGATTAAATCACATGCATGCCTTTGGAATTGGTATTACAGGACTTCCAATTTCTCATGATAATACATTGAACAATTCTAATGAAAACGAAAAGAAATCTTTGACATTATTAAATAATTACAAAAATACAAGTGCCTTGTTACAATCAATTGAAGAAGATAACAAAAAAATTGAAGATTGTCCAGCCATGCCCACAAACGAATACCGGGAGGCATTGCAAATTATTCAACCTTTAATTGATGAAAATCAAAATATACCAAAGGGAAGTTTTTGTACAATCCCAGAAAGTGAAGTCTCATTAGAGACACCTAAAGGAAAAACAGCTTTTAGAAGACCATATCCTGTACCACTTGTATACCATAAAATAGTGGATGATCAAATAACAGAATGGCTGGATAATGGCATAATTAAACCTGCAGACTCCCTATCAGAATGGAACTGTCCGCTAACTATTGTCAAAAAGACAAATGGTAAAGGAGAAATAACAGGACACAGAGTATGTCATGATCCAAGACATGTCAATGCCCTATTACAGGTTAAAGATCGGATGCCCTTACCAATTATTAGTGAATTGTTTGAGGACTTGAAAGGTGCTGTTGTCTACAGCACCTGCGACTTAAAATCGGCATTCAATTCTCTAAAATTGAATTCTCAACATGCCCACAAACTAAATTTTACATGGCGTGATAAGCAGTATACACCTATAGGCACCGTTTTTGGGATTTCCCATGTCTCATCCGTAATGATGCGCACTATGAGCATTGTATTAGGAGGCAATGAATTTAAAGCCTTTACTAGATTTTTCATTGATGACATAGTAATTTTTAGCACATGTATAGAAGAACACAGAATTCACATTGAAAAAGTAATTAAAAGACTCACAGAAGTTAACCTGAAATTGCAACCAAAGAAATGCAAATTTTTCCAAAATCAAATTGACTTATTAGGCTTCCATATTGCCCCAAGAGGTATATCCTTAGACAGAAGAAAGCTTGTCAATGTCATAGAATTCCCACAACCGAAATCATTCAAAGATATACAAAGATATACAGGTTTAATCCAATACTTTGCTCCATTAATCCCAAACATCTCTCAATTAATGGCTCCTTTGAATCCACTGAGATACGAAAAAAATCTTGTCAAGATCTGGAACGCCGATCATCAAAAAGCTTTTGAAAACCTAAAAAAAGCACTATTAAATGATACCGTCCTATCATTTCCTGACTTGAATCATGATTTTTATGTTGGAACAGACGCAAGTAATGTTGGAACAGACGCAAGTAATGTTGGAATAGGAGTTATTCTATACCAAAAAATAAATGGAGAAGTTAAATTCATTTCAATGCAAGCAAAATCATTATCCAAAAGTGAACGTAATTATTCTGCCACCAAAAGGGAACTCTTGGCTGTAGTATACGCTTTGAAGAAATTCCATAAATATCTATTTGGGAAGCCCTTTATCTTATACACGGATCATAAAGCCTTAACATACCTGCATACTCAACGTATTGCCAACGCCATGATGATTTCTTGGTTGGATACCATCCTGCAGTATGATTTTCAAATCGTGCATTTAAGTGGAATAAAAAACGTTTTACCTGATACATTATCACGATTGTTTGAAGCTGACGAACCCTTAAATGAACTGGGAGGGGGTAAAGGTAAGAACAAAAATCTAATAAGCAGAGCTGCATCCTTACTTACTGATATTGATTTACCTGACATACATAGTGGTGAATATATGACACCACCAACAATAGAAGAAAGGAATCAATTACTCGAAGAAGAACATTTAAAAGGACATTTTGCCTCTGACGCTATATACTATGCACTGAAACGTAAAGGAATATATTGGAAAGATTTAAAAAACGATGCAATAAAACTTGTAAAAAATTGTTTGCCATGTCAACAATTCAATATAGTACGTAAGGGATATAATCCATTAAGACCAATCATTAGCACTTTGCCTGGAGACAGTTGGGGCTTAGACTTAGCCGGACCATTTAAAACGTCAACCCAAGGAAATAACTACTTATTAATTATGGTAGATGTTGCTACAAGATATTGTGTTCTTAAACCAATTCCTGATAAAAGTGCATTATCAATCTGTAAAGAACTTGTACAATTAATAACAACCTACGGCCCAATGAGAGTCATTCAATCAGATAATGGAACCGAGTTTGTCAATGAAGCAGTACAACTATTAGCAGAACACGCAGGTTTTGAACATAGACTTATAAGCAAATGGCACCCAAGGGGTAACGGTCTATCAGAGCGATTTGTACAAAGTAGTGTAAACGTAATTAAAAAACGGGTTGCTGGAATGAGTGCTGATTGGGATATTTATGTGCCCTCCACAATGTTACATTTAAATTGTAAATACAATGAAAGAACAAAGACACCACCATTCACTTTAATGTTTGGAAGAACTGCAAATGATTTCAAAGATTACAGTCAGGAAAAAGATGAATCAACTCGCTTAGAAATTAATAGAGAACTACTTTCTCGAATCAAAATGATGACTGAATGTGTATTTCCAAGTATTCATGAGAGAGTCAAGCTTGTAACAGAAAAACAAAAAGAAAGATTTGATTCTACTCATAGATTAATAAAAATACCAGAAGGTGCTTTAGTTATGATCAAAGTGCAAGAAAAGGGAAATAAACTTGACCCTAACTACATAGGCTTATACAAAGTAAAAAGGATCACAAAAGGAGGATCATATGTTCTAGAAAATGAAAAGGGACAATTAGAACCCAAGAACTTTGCTCCATCTTTACTTAAAGTGGTATCCGAAGATCCAATTCAATCAACAGATGAATTTTATGATGTTGAAGCAATAGTTGCTCACAAAAAAGAGAATGGAAAATATCTATATAATGTAAAATGGAAAGTTGACCATGATGAATATACATGGGAACCGCAGGAGCATTTTGTTGACCAAAAATTCATCACTGAATATTGGAAAAGAATTGGAAAAGTACCTGAAGACTTTTCTTGGAAAAAACAATATAAAAATGATTTCCAAAATAGGCAGAGAAAAAGAAAAGTTCAAAATACTGAGTCTCTTGCTCAAAATAAGAAACCTAAATCATATCATGTAGATAACAAATCCTCCCACAATGATCTAAAAAATAACAATTCACTATCAACTCCAGATTCATGTAAAGAAAAGAATTCTGAAATCTTTTCAAAAATTGATAGATCAAATATTATAAAAGGAAAGCGAAACCGTGAATGATTTAAGAATTGAACCTTTAATCACACTGGCAGGGGATAATGTTATAGATCAGTATAAACTGATCATCACATAAAAAGAATCTCCGTAAATTGTATCAATATGAACTTCAAATTACCCAGAATATTCCACAAAGATTACAATCGTCAAGACCAGGCTAGCATGGATTTAAGAAGACGTAATCCAATATCAAGAACAAATAGAAACAACTCCAACACTCGTCAAATCTGCCATTGGTTATCTCTTTATCAATCCTTGCTGCCAAAACGTCCTGGATGAATAATCCAATATAATTTAGCTTCAAATCCATAATCATTTACCCTTGGAAAACTAGTATAAAAAGATAGTTTTTAATTGAGATTTGATGAGCTTAATCTAAAAAAAATAAAGAACAGTTTTAAAAAGTATTTTTTTTTACATATTTTTTACTAGTAATTTCACAATAACCAATGGCAGATTTGACGAGTGTTGGAGTTGTTTCTATTTGTTCTTGATATTGGATTACGTCTTCTTAAGTCCATGCTAGCCTGGTCTTGACGATTGTAATCTTTGTGGAATATTCTGGGTAATTTGAAGTTCATATTGATACAATTTACGGAGATTCTTTTTATGTGATGATCAGTTTATACTGATCTATAACAGTTATGTCAAAAGTCTGATAAAATAAATCTGCCAAAGAATTACACCTTTATTCATAATACATCTCTCGATGTATTATATACACATTCATTACACTAGGGTTCTACTGTTTAGCTGCATAATGTAAATCATGACTACCCATGATTTACTGTAAGACCCTGGGACTGATCTGAGATCCTGATGTGAGACTTTGCCATGTTATTGATATAACAGGTCTTACAGTAAATCATGGGTAGTCATGATTTTTTACATTATGCAGCTAGACAGTAGAACCCTAGTTTAATGAATGTGTATATAATACATCGAGAGATGTATTATGAATAAAGGTGTAATTCTTTGGCAGATTTATTTTATCAGACTTTTGACATAACACAAAGTGCTTTCCCTTACACAATAGACATTCAGAATAAGAATAATAATGACAAAGATATCAATTATGGCAGCTCGTCATTCAATGAGTTTTTCCCATCATTCTAGATAAGGATATCTTTAACACAATAACTAAAGTATGACGATAGCCATCCTTACACGGCCAACTAATGTTACGCAAATCTCTATCAATGTTGAAAGCATTCAGCATAATTTGCTTCTCCTGCAAACCTAAAAATTAAACAACGACAAATCAACGCATTGACTCTCGGATCAATGCTTCATTCATGAGAACTGATATACAACAATTCGAATCCTATGAATACTAAGATGTGTTTCTCTATATAAAACCTCACTATTTTTATAATAAAGAATCCCAAACTTGATTATAATTGTAATTTCATATCGCTTTTATTTTTATATTTTTTTTTTTATTTCGTAAATCTTTCAAATTTACTGCAGCTAATACTGACATTAGTTGATTTATGACAATTTGTTCAAGAGTAGATTTATTATAAGGAATTATATAAATGATTATATATGAGATAAAAGATATATTCTTTATTATTTTTTAAGATACAATTAATATTTATACTAATTAAAAAGATCACAAACAAAGTCTGTGTGCACATTGTTGTATCCATATAAAGGCTACATATGTCATATCTGACGTGTCAATTTCCCAACCGGAAGTCAAACTCAAGTAAACTCAATCCTCAACACAATTCAGGAACATATCCCAATGGATCATGTTCCTTATTTATGACTCAACATGACATGTTCATGGACAATAGATACAATCTATCGTTCCATTCTCTAAATCACACCACATGTCTCACATTTGTATCTTATCCTCCCATCAGTCCACTTAGATTCGCTAGTATATAAACCATCATTTTTTCCATGTAATAAACGAGATCTTTACCTGATTAATTCACAACCTTTTTATTTGAATAATTTCTCATTCTGATAAATCAATGCGGTTTTAGAATTGATACATTAATCTGGAAGCTATCTTAGAGGAATTAATGGTGAGTGAGTGTTCGCGAGAGTTTAGTCTATCAGTGTAGTGGTGCTGGGATGGCGGTGTGCCCGAGATTCGACTTGTTGGGTATTCTCTCATTCATGCAAAGAATTAAACTGTGAGGACACTCTTATTGGGAGCTGTCTATACCAAGGCTATTATTAGCGTGAATCATCAATATGAACGGTAAGGTGGAAATAATACTGCTGTATTAGTAATGTATAGCTTACAAAATACATCAAAACATGCACTACTTGAAGTAAGCTATCACAGCTGTCGACAAAAGCTCGAGGGCTGGTAAAATGCACTTTGCACTAGACGTCGAGAATAAATTCAAACCAAAAGTTGACGAAGAAAAGAAAAAACTCACTAGTCTTTGCTAAGATATAATATTTGAGTCTGCTCATTCTGTTTCAACAGAAATAATATAGCTTCAGGTCTATCGACTAAGCGGCTTGATATCTTGTTCGGCATCCACACATTTTCTTGATAAAGACGGGATCAGATTTCCGGCAGCAACTAGCGAAGGTAGTATATGCATATAGTATTTAATTCCTATAGAAACTAGCTATAGTGTTTGGATAGGTGCTATGCAATATCTTACCATCAAAAGCCTTACAAGAAACGAAAGAGTATCTTGAGCTAGTAGCGCATCTTCTGAGCCTAAACAAACCCGATAAACTGCTATTTGAAGTCGTTTGCAGATGAATTAAATGCATGTGCTTTTAGGGGCTGAAATGATGGCGCAAAATCAGGAAAAAACAGTTAATTCTTATTGTCGCAGCAATGCAATAATTTTGACTTTGCTGGTGGAAAATTTTGGATATCACTAAGCGAAAAAATAAATTAACTTTCCAACACTTGAATGGATTCGCTCAAAAGTAAAGTAGGCATTCAATAGTAAAAGAGATAAACCTGAAACTTCAAAAAAATATTCCTTGAAGTATATTCTTTGTTACTTTTACTGCTAGCTCAACTACTCTTAATCTTTTGAAACAGACTAGAAAAGTATATCTCAAGTTTTGTATCATTCATCATTCAGATAACGAGCAATAACACCAATTCCATAGTCGTTTTAGCCCTGGAATCATTCTATGGAGCTGGTGATCCAATATGATAAACTCATCGTTCGATAGATCAAGAAATTAAGTAATAGAAATTGACATGTTATATCATTATTTTAATTTATTTCTTTACAACTCCATATTCGCAGCTTCATCTTCAGAGGAGGAATCGAAGCAGCTGGCCGAGTTCATACCTTCATCGTCAGAACTTTCATCATCAACAGCATCGGCAGCTTCTTTTGTAGCATATCTCGAGACATAATCTAGAGCAAAGCACGTATTAGAACCTCTTTCAAATTATTATAAACCATTCTAGTATAGTACCTTTAACTTTAAGTTCATATTTGGCTGGCTCTCTCATCAATAACGCAGCTGCTTCGCCGTTTAAAGGATCAGTAGGATTGGGGTATCGCAGCAATTGAGGAAGGAAAACTTCGAAAATATTAATCATATCTTTTGGCAGCAAAAATTAGTACATTTCGCTATAGTAGCAACAGACTATGAATTACCAAACATTGGGCTCCAGGTTTGGTTTATAACGTCCAGACAAACAGAACCGCTCCTGCAGGTAATTATTAGTCCACGCTATTTTTTTTTTTTTTTTAATTGTAGCCATAGATGGTCTTACACTTCATCAATATTTGGGTGAAATATTCTATTCATAAAACCAATACTCGGTGATTTGTAAGGATATTGATCAGGTAATTCAACATGGATCTTCCATACGCCGCCGTTGAAAGGAGCTACGAGATAGTTTAGCTTCGGAAGAATTATATACGCTTTGCGGTACATACTATCAGTAGGTCCATGAAAACGAACGTAAAATTCTTGCATATTATCATTGACTAGAGTTACTTCATAATCACTCATAAGGCTGTTCTACGTCAATTTATGACACTTTTAGGCCCTAAAAGATGTGCGTGACACTTACAGCTTCATAACATCGGTTTCTATTCTTCTTCTTGGTGTAGACATGTTGTGTTTTATTAAAGAGATAAAGGAAAAAACAAGAAACATTTAAAAAAGGAGTTTAATAAATATGAGGGAAAAAATCTTCATTTGCTGATTGGTCTAGTGAGTTGAAAGAATTTGGAATGCAAGATACTCGATTCGCTTTAAAACGGGATGTTGCGTATAGACAAGTCGTCGGGTTTGGTGCTATCTTCCAAGTGATTTACGTCTGTATTTGTAGCAAATTTGGGCTGCTTAACGTGTTTATTTTATTCACAATGAAAACCTAGGCATTTTCCTGTTTCGGTGTTTCAGAGAATTTATCGTGTTTGTTGGGAAATATAGCATATTGGCATTTTATTTTAGGTATATGAATCAGCAGAAGCTAGCACATGTTCGCTTACAGTATCAGCTAAATAAATAAGCATTTTAATTTCGGTAGATCCAAATGAAAATTCTATAGTGACGTCCATGCGAGTACCAGGCTTGACATGAGCGAGTAATGGCATTTTGATTGGAATCTCTGCCAATTTTATAACCGAACTATCTGTGATTTGTCTTGGTACAACATCCTGTTCGGACATATACAAATCTGCTTCCGTATGCTTCGGATACTCGATCCAGTATGAGCGTTTAATTTTCTGATTTATCGAGACGCGTTGACCTTTTCTAGCAATCACACCAAATCTTGTAGAGCATCGTTTTATACCATCCTTCGTGATGAATACACTGTCCTCAGGATCCAGGCCTTCTTCAAATGGAAGACGAGTTTGGACCCCATAAGTTCGTCGCAGGACTTTACTCGTAATCAAATTTGGTCTTTTAATATATGCAGCTGCACCTCTAGCAATGGCTAATTCCCCAGAAGGAGGCATTGCAATCTCTCCTACTTGATGACTGAAATTAATTTTGAGTATATCGTACAAATAGCTTGAGCATCCAAATCCTCCAACTAAAAATATAGCGTCCACAACGGCCCCAGCTTGATTTATCTGCTGCTCAACAAGCTCTACAACTTGTCTCAAAACCGGTTCAAAGACTTTATCTCGTAGTTCGTGTAGTAGAAAAATCATCGAGGCTCCCTACAAAGCTAAGGTCAGTATTCCAGGCCACGTCATGTTTAATGAGTGTCATTTACGTCCTTTAATAATCGTGTTGGGATGTAGGGCAATGCACCAGCAGGGACATCGAGCAGATAGTATTCCTCGTCGCCTAGATAATCAGGCTTGACAAAGTGAATAAAATTGTCCATCATCATTTCAAAGAAACAGGTAGGCATTTCGCCAATCAGTTTTGATTGTAAAAGCTTCCTCATATTTTGATCTATAAATGCACTGCCACACATGCCACCATGGCCTCGAGTAATTTCTTTCAGAGACCTAGGTGGTGTGTCAGCTTCAATTAGACTACAGAGCAAAGGCGTAAGAGATCTTTTCTGTCGACTAGTTTAATTGAGGCTACTTACTATGTAATCAGGTCAACTGTGCCTCCACCAGCATCAACAATCATGAATGTATTTCCATCCGACAAGTTCCACGATTTGTATTTGTATTCGCAATAAGCAGCAGCAGCTTCTGGTTCACTAATTAATTCAAGTCGTTGGATGGGATCATCATGCTCGATTATTCCTGCTTTGATTGAAGCTTCTCGCATAATAGCTTTGGATTCGTCCGACCAAATAGCAGGTATAGTCAAGCACTATTGCGAATAATTAAAATAGATACTGATATCAGCTTTTGTCAAAAGCAGAGACTTACATATCGGTACTGTCCCTGACTATAATCTTGTAATAGCTTCGTGTTTTGCAATTGCTCGCATATGTGCTCATGGAAAACTCTCAAGAAATCAGAAATCACATCCATTGGCGATTTGCCTTTGGGCAAAGGCACATCGTCTGGTTGAACAAGTGCCAGTTTGAAATATTGCAATAAAGTACCAATTTGATCCGGCTTGTACAAACGTCTTTTTTTTTTAGTACTAATGTTGAGTTACTTTAATCTTGTCAAAGACTTACCTTCAAAGATTGCAATCGAGCACCTCTACCCCAATCCACCAGCTTGCTGTTTTTATTTCTGTAATACAAAAGTGTTGGCACCTTGGCATAGAAACCGTTGTTTTTAGGCCACCGAGTTATATCGTAAATTTCATCCTCATCATCAGACTGAAGAGTATAGCAGCATCCCTACTTGTGTTAATTAACTGCTCTTTTTGTATCGAAAATCAGCTTCATTACTGCTAATTTTTCTTACTGAATACGTCGTGCCTTTCATGTGTATGGAAGTAGGAAATGGTTAGACAAATACTCAACTTTCGTATGGCGAACATTACATACCGAAATCTAAAGACACAATGACTGGATAATCCACCAACTTGCTATCCTTCTCAGCTAGCATTCAGGTAACTTATAAACAGGGAACAAAAAGGCAAAAAAGAACAGGCAAACAACAGTTGTGCTGCTGTTAGAAGTAAACTGTAATTCATATCGGAGCCACATATTTTTTTTTTGTGCCACGGATGGTTTAGTTGTAGACTTTCATTACAGAAATACTACATCTTGAGTAATTAGCTTCAATAAAATGTGAATATGATATATATATAATATAATATTTGATTTATTAACGAAAAGGTTATATTCTGGATAATGACTATCTTGTTATTGTTCCAAGACATGTGCTACAACGTATATGTAAAAAGAATGGTAGAAGCTATGCATGTAAAAGTAGTTCATCGACATAAATCGAATATATTTGCACTCACAGTCAGACTTTCAAGAATTGGCTTGATTTAAAAAGCTGTGTACACAGATCAGAGTGAGAATCAAATGTGGGAAAGACAATTAAGCATCTATCTTCATTTGCATGTATAACCCTGATGATTACTATTTATGTATACCAATAGACATGTATACAAAGAAGAGGATCCCGTGCTTTTTAACTCATATTACGCAGGAAAGGAATTTATTATTCATGAGTCTTCACTATTATGCTTATATCAAGCTTTTGATCTAATTGACCAATGTGCTTGGCCTTGAGCAAACCATTGAAATTCTGTACTTTAGAAATGCAATTTTTTTTTTTTTTTTTTCCTTTCAAGTATGTTATTTTAGAAACTGAACAACAAAGGCGGTGCATCTACACAAACACACAACATAACATGACAAGACATGAGATAGTCCACACGATTAAACTAAGCTATAGCAATCAATTAATGTACCAAGCTCCATGTATGTATAATATATGGACTTAGTTATGTGGATTGTTTGCTATCAAGCATCATGTTATTATTATTATGTAAGGCTCGAGAACCTTCTGTTTGTGTGTTGTTGAGCGCCATTTCACCAAGCGGATCGCGGATCGCGCATCACAGTTCTTTGTGTTCCAGTTATTTAAGATATAGAAACAGTGCCAAAGACCTTTTTTGATCCTTTTTATTCCTCCATCTTATTTCTTTTTTTTTTTTTTTTTTACCCAAAAAGCTTGTTACAAGAAAATCTCTTTATTATACACACACATATATATATAATTGTAAATTTGTGTATACAGATACATATATTATATATATACAAAAATAGCTAAGCACTCATACCCTGATAGTTTTGTATTTTGTTCCATGAAACAAAGTGCTGTACACCCTATTAAAGTAACGACTAGTTCTATAACCATCATGAAAAACGCCAAAAATATGTGCACAACTCAAAAAACGAAAAACACGCGATGGCTAGTCGATAAACCAGAGCGCAGCGACATATGGACAAATACGAATAATACCGATGAAAGACAACGCATTCGAGAGTTTTGGCTGCAGTTATCAGAAGAGGAAAGGAGATCCTTGGTAAAAGTTGAAAAGGACGCCGTACTTCGCAAAATGAAAGAACAGCAGAGACATAGCTGCAATTGCTCCGTGTGTGGTAAAAAAAGGTTGGAATTTTTTGTTAGGATTTACTTTAAGCCAATATACTAAATCTCGCTGTCTCCATGGAAATCCAGAACTACCATCGAGGACGAGCTTGAGGTTTTATATGACGCCTATTATGAAGAGTTGGAACAATATGCTTGTCGTCAGCAACAAAATGGCATCCACAGTAGCGACAGTCATTCTGAAGACGAAGGCGACGACGACGACGATGATGGCGATGACGACGACGAAGATGTAGATGTGAATGATTATGATGACCAAGAAGAAGATGATGACGATAACGGCGATGGATACAGGTCTGATGTAAACGAAAAAGAGCCTCATTTCTCCAAAACTCTTACAGTCAAAGGCAGCATAATCACGGTTGCCGATGACCTTTTGAAGAATGACGGCAAAAAGTTTCTTGATTTGATCGAAAAGCTGGACGAAAAGAAAACAATGACAGAGAGACAAGTAGCCAATAGTCATTTATTCAACGAAGAGGATGATGATGACGATAATGATGACGATGATGATGATGACGACCAAGAGAATGGGGATGATGGGAGCGACGTTACTGATGATGAAGGCAATGACGCTGGTAGCAAGAAAAGAGTAAATATACGCATAAAACGCACGCAGAGCCAATGTCTCATCCAAGTCAAGCAGGACTCCAGAACTGAAGAACAGCGAATGGAAGAAGGTCGTAAAATGTTCCAAATCTTTGCGGCTCGAATGTTTGAGCAAAGAGTCCTTACTGCTTACCGAGAAAAGGTCGCGCAAGATAAACAAAAGCGTCTGATTGAAGAGTTAGAAGAAGAAGATAGGCAGCGTCAAGAAAGAGAGCGAAAAAAGCAGCAGGATAAAGAAAAGAAAAAGGATAAAAAACGGTAAAGAATCTCTATACTTTTGTACTTTTTTTTTTAACAGATACTAATACACGTATCACAACAAAAGGCAGCTTAAGCTTCAACAAGAACAAGAGCGCTTGGAGGCGGAAAAAAAGAGGAAAGAGGAAGAATTGGCTGCAGAAGCTGTTCGTCAACAGAAAGCGGAACTTGAGCGACAAAAAAAAGAGCAAGTGCGGTTAAAAAGAGACCAAGAAAAACGACAAAAAGAGGAAGAGAGATTACGGAAAGAGGAAGAGAGAAAAAAGCGACGATTAAAAGAAGAAAAGGCCAAAGCAGTAGAAAAAGAAAGGCGGCGTAAAGAGGAGGAGGAACTGAAGGAGAAGCAGAGAGCCGAAGAGAAATTGAATCAAGAAAGAAAACGTAAATTACATAATACCAAGATACCACAACAGGAGGAGGAGGAGGAGGAGGAGGGAGAGGAAGAGCTGTCATCACCAAACACCCATCATCTTCTCTTGGATTCCTCTGTAACTGTTGATATTATACCAAACAGACGTAGGGTTTCAGTTGCTGGTCCTATAGGCAGCCCCATAAAATCAAGGCCAATGTCATCGCATATTGCTTCCAACGATAGTGCAAACCGCAATTCTTTCTTTTCAAACTTTTTATTTGGACCTATACAACACAACAAGACGTCAGACAGAAGATATTCTGCAGGTGGAGACAATGTGAACACTAGCTTGAAATGGACAAATGGATGGACCCCATTGACAGCCTTATCAGATAATGTTCACGATAAACTGTTTGGCGATGTTTTATTCAAAAGTTCTTTGATATTGGAGAGGGCAAAATTGTCTTATCTAAAGTTGGATGAACTAGCCCAGATCAAGTATCTCGTCAAGCCGAATTACCATCCGCTGATTCAATTGCATCAAATGTTACATGAACTGTATCATCATCATCCAGATCATGTTCCAGTCGATCCACGAGAATTATACGAAGCCTTAAATCAGCCGTTAAGTGGATTTCAATGTATCCAACATCAACAACATGGTTATATTATCCGGCTGTTGGACATGTCAAGCACATCACCGCAGCCTCCACCCTTACTCTACAACCTCATTTAACAAAATCTCACCTCTCACTCAATTTTTTTCTTTTCTTTTCTTTTCCTTTTTTTTTT
>MU619242.1:306519-402845 GCA_025201805.1 Parasitella parasitica
AAAAAAAAATCATATTTATTACCAATAAATTTATTGATTCCAATATTGCTGATTTCCGTTACTACGACTTTGCTGTCCATAGGACGAAAACATGGGCGATTGCCCGTTGAAATAATTAGTATACGGTTGCTGAATGCTAGGTGCGGCCGTGGCGGGGGTTGTGGCGGAGGTGGCAGATTTTTTATTTGCTTCGGGCGAGGTTGTGGTGTTATGAGTGCTGTTGCCTAATCCGAAATTGTCAAACCCTCCATACAGCTGATTCGCGTACATAGAAGATGCCCCTCCGTAGGGAGACGAGATAGGATTTGCCAAGTTGGCAGTTCCAGACTGATCGTATCTTTGATTCAGAGATGGCTGGCCGTAGGAGGTGGTGGTGGTGGTGGAGGAGGAGGGGTAGGCGTTCAAGTGGTTTTGCATGTAATAATAAGGATAGAACGACTGCATATTATTGTACTGCTGCGGTTGTTGTTGTTGATAGATATCAGTGGCTGCAGGAATAATACCGCCATTAGCAGCCGTAGTTATGGAGGATGTTGCAGTTTTGGAGTTATTTACATTCGAGTCGTTTTCATGATGGTGTTGGTTGCTGAATAAGGCTGAGGAGGAGGAGGAGGAGTGGAAGAAACTGTCCGTAGCATTGCTACCATTGCCAGTGCCATTACCATACATGCCATAACCAGCATTGAATGAGTTGTAGCCATGCAAACCAAATTGCTGGTATTGGTGCTGTTGCTGATACATTTGCTGCTGCTGGTACATTTGCTGTTCTGCGGGCTGTTGGTGGTGTTGGAGATGGTGCTGCTGTAACTGTGGAGCTTGATGTTGCTGTGGAGTGGGCTGTGTTTTCGTTACGGGCGCTTCGTCTTGCTGTTTCACAGAGTTCAGTAAATCAGCGACACTGGGGTGAGTGGAAATACTATATTGAGAAGGTTAAAATTTTTTTAGGCCCATGGCGTACACAACAAAAAAGACTTACACTTCGGGAACGGTATCTTTCTCTTGCAGGCTTAAAGTATTGAAATTGATTGGAATGTCATCACCTAGAGTCTTTATAGTTTGAGGTTGTTCCGTTGATATTGTTGCTGTTGCTGCTGCTGCTGTCACTACTGCTGTCACTGCCGCAGGCGCTGATGGAGGAGGGGTTGATGGTTTGGTCGTATCTTGGATTGGCTGATCCCACTGATTTAGGCTGTCGCTCGTGGACGATGGTCCAGGCAGCCATGCGTTATCCACTTTCTGCAGTGGAGGGAGTTCTTTTTCGGATGTTTCACTCGAGTCAGTCTTGACAGTCTCTTGCTCTGGCACTGTTTTCGATCTAGAATTTTGAGATTCTTTAATTATGCAGGTAAATAAGGCTGGGATTTGTGATATTTACTGTAATAAACTAGCCCATGTTTTTGCACCACTACCACCAGGATTACTATTACTTGTTTTAGTAGACGAAGAGGGGGTGGAGGACATCTTTTTAGGGGTACTGATTTCAACAGAATTCCAGCCATTTCCATCATCCAACTTGTATCGCGATGCACTCCAACCATCAGAATCTAGCTTTTTACTCGTTTCCCAGGCTACGGGATGGGATTTTGAATAATGCGCAGATCGGTTCGAAGATGTTGCCGTTACTGCTGCAACGCTGCGCTGCTTCAGAGGTTTACTTGGTCTAGTTGTACTGTACGAAGGATATGTGGGAGCAGATAGCGCTGCACTGGGTGCAGTTGTCTCTAAGGTTGCTTTGTTTGCAGCAGCAGCTTCTTTTTTTGATTTCTTGGTTTTGACCTCGCCCCATTGATTAGCGTGGCCTTTTTTTTTTTTTAAACAGTAATTTTGAGACATTTATGTAAAAAAGAAAATGAGAAAAACTCATGCCATGTACCTTCACTGATTCGGTCAATAGCCAGTTCCAAGTCGCCGTCGGCATCTTGAAGTGTGAATAGAAGGTCGTCGTCTGTCCATTCTGTAAATAATTCTTTTAAAGTCGACAATTGTGAACTGTATTTTGACTTGAGTTTCTTAAGATCACTCTGTGCTCGCTCTGTTGTGCTCATTTAGTTGTTATAAAAAGATTCTGTTTCTTCTTGAAGCAAAAATAAAAATAAAAATAAAAAAAGAAAAAAAGAAGAAATAGGAAGGAAGAACAAAACATCCTTATTTATTAGTCAAGGAAAAAAAAATTGCATTGCCTGTGACGTAGTAAAATAGCGTACATCTCGACATGGTGAATCTAATCAAGCATCTCTTGTGTATGGAAATAAGAAGAAACGGCATGCATCGGGCTGAAAAGGTTGGCTTTGGCCTGTCATCTGTCAATTGCGTCCAAGTATTTTTCACATTTGGTTGCCATTGGAAACGGTAAATTTCGCATTAGGACAAGGGTGATTGGCTACCTGTCAGCAAGATGTAATGACCTGTTGTAATTCGAATCGCCACATGGCAAGCCATGAACAAATTTCTTGGAGAAAAGCTGATCGTAAATGCGTACTCGGCGTAATCAACCTTGGAGACTAGTTTTGCCAAAGTAGCACGTATTGACTGGTCCGATATACACACACATATAACTAGCGGTAGTGCTGCGATGAGCAAATAGGATGCTGCTGACAATCATTCTAATCCCTATTGCCACTCTCATCTCGTTCGCTCCCTTTCTTTGCTTGCCTTTGCCATCTCGTTCTTCCTTGGTTCAAATGCACCGACAGTGACTCCTATCCATGCTCCCCTGGTAAGTGTGTAAGTATAAATCGATATTTGACAACTTGGAATGTGAAAAACGGCGCTGACTTTGTGTGTAAATGTACCGTAACTTCAGTTTTGGCTCAGTTTAGAGTGTGGAGGTACTGCTTGGCGTACTGGCATTTGCTCCTAGTGCTGTTTATACTACTGCGTGATCCTAGGAAATTTGATATTGTTTACCATGCTTCTTTTTTTTTTTTTTTTTTTTACAAATGAGCTGTAGTCCACGGTAGAAGCTTACTTTTTTTCATCCAATGTCTGATTTACGCTTCATGCCCACTAACTAATGGCTTCGAAAATGAGGCATCGGTTGGGCTCAAGGTGCAAGCTTTCGACTGTATTTTATTCTTTTTTTTTTTTTGTTATGACAAAATATATGCAAGAAGGAAGTACCAGCGAAGAATGTCGTATTGCTGTTTATATAGTATGATTGTGCGGTAAATCATGGTGTCATACGTGTTTGAAGCCAGCCATTCACCTGTTTTTGACCTAAATCTATAATGTATCGACAAGCTGTATTATGTAGAGTGCTCAGTGCATTCAAACTGTCGTGCTAATTGACTCGGAAAGAGCACATTTACATGCATTTTAGCATGTTACTTTAGTGGCGCTGAGGATCGTACTCTTGACTCCACGCTGCTGTGATTTCAGACGGACAAGTTTATGTTTGGGTACAGCAAGTCTGAACAATACAGATCAAAATGCTGCGGCTGTAGATCGAAATGGCGATAGAAATTTTGTCTACTCCTGCATCCGGGTAATCTTAATCGTCAATAATGAAAACATGTCGTAGACAAGGCCTGTGATTTATTCTAGGGAAGAGTGTATATGAGCACTTATATCGAATGACGCAGAAGACATTGAGTCATCACCGCGATAAGCTTTATGTTTCTGCACTTGTGATTACATGGCTCCATTGCTGGACATTATATATAGCTCCACACTCTACAGTTGAAAGAACAAGCACAGCCATGCTCTAAATCCACACACTTGGCGAGATATACCAACCTGCTCCATGCATACCAGACAAAGAGCTACATACGTCAAAGATAGACAACAGTGTACGCCATTGAGTTTATTTATTTATATACGATTACTTTATTTTCGTTATGTGGCGTGTGAGCCTTTTACGTATACCGCATTATATACGAATGGGTGTGTGTGTGTATGTGTGTGTGTACCGTCAGTTGCCCTTGCCCTATTTATTTGTTTTTGTTTGGCCAATTTCAACCCCATTCTCTCTCTCTCTCTCTCTCTCTTTTTCTTCTAACTTTGCGACAAAAAGCATCGTCTATCTTGATAAACACCCCCTTTTATTTTTCATTAAACACAACCCCGGATATCTACACCAAAAAGCCGCGTTTTTTTTTTTTTGGTCAACTTTACAAATCTACGGTAGAATGAGAAGAGACGTCCGTATTCTTCTTGTGGGTGATGGTAAAGTCTAGCAAACAGAAAATACGTGTAAAAAATTCATCTAATGCAGGCACTGTTAGAGGGAGTCGGGAAAAGCACGCTCATCGCTTCACTGATCAAAGAAACATTTATCCCCAACGTAACCACTGTAGATGCGCCATACAACACACTCCACCGACTAAACTTTTTTTACTATAGGTCCAGCATCTTATACCTGAAGTGACGATACCGCCAGAGGTCACCCCGGAAAACGTTACAATGCACATTATGGATTCCTCAGGTAAAGCTAGCCACACAAAGGGACTATCGACACATGTCCTAAACCATTGCCGATAATAGCTCGAACAGAAGATCGTGAACAGTTGGAAGCCGAAATACGTAAAGCACATGTTATCTGTATCGTCTACGCTATCGATGATCCCAATACATTCAACCGTCTTTCTTTGTATTGGTTGCCGTACATTCGATCTTTGGGTGTTAATGTAGGTCCAATTGTCGCCTTTTTGCTGCAGCGAACTGCTGTGTTTACTGTTTTTCTTATTTCCCAGGTCCCTGCTGTCTTGGTGGGCAACAAGATTGATTTGCGTGGAAATGACGTGGCTAACCAGAGTCTTGAGGACGAAGTGATCCCCATCATGAACGAATTCAAGGTACTTTTCCCTGATAAAAAAACACACACACACACACACGCACACACACACACACACACACACACACACACACATAAATCAATCAATTATGCTCAAATATGGCTGATTAGGAGGTAGAAACGTGCGTCGAGTGCTCGGCCAAACAATTATTAAACGTTTCAGAGGTGTTTTATTTTGCGCAAAAGGCAGTTCTGCACCCTACGGCTCCTCTTTACGATTCGAGAGAACACATACTGAAACCACAATGCGTAGAGGCCCTTAAGCGTATCTTCAAACTATGCGACGCAGACAAAGACAACATTCTCAACGACGACGAGCTGAATGAGTTCCAGGTATAGTGAGATCAACCATGTTGACGCATGCGGCTCATTGAAATATCTCACCACCCATGCATCGCTAGAGAAAGTGCTTCAACGCTCCTCTACAACCTCAAGAACTTGATGGCGTGAAAGATGTTGTGAGGGAGCATGAAGCTGCTGGAGTAAGTGACGTAGGATTAACAGAATCCGGCTTCATCTTTTTACATTCGTTATTTATACAAAGAGGCCGGCTGGAGACCACTTGGACCGTGCTTCGAAAATTTGGATACGGTGATGACTTGTCACTTCGCGAGGATTTTCTACTGCCAACGTAAGATGAATGTGGTGCATGGATGCATTCTGCAGAGCTAATCAAGCGTGTACATCATTGTATATATGTAGTTTGGAAATACCTTCAGAATGCTCTGTTGAATTGAGTCCTCATGGATATCAGTTTTTTGCTGAGCTATTCCAAACATTTGACAAGGATACAGATGGTGCATTAAACAGAGTCGAATTGGATTTTCTTTTCAGTACATCTCCTGGCAATCCTTGGGCAAATACAGGTTTCCCGCACACAACAATCACAACTGAAACCGGCGCAGTTACCTTGCAAGGATGGTTGGCCCAATGGAGGTTTGTACCTCTCTATTTGCATTGATTTCCTCCAACTGACCCCACTTTCTTTTTCAACTTTTAGCATGACAACTTTATTAGATCATAGAACAACCCTCAAGTATTTAGCATATCTCGGCTTTGAGGGCGACACTCGTACAGCTTTAAAAATTACAAAACCAAAGAAGGTGGATCGTAAAAAGGGCAAAATCCAACGCAATGTTTTTTCTTGTTATGTATTTGGCGCTCCAGGTTCAGGAAAGGTAAATAGCGGGACAAGAGAGAAGCATGGAAAGGACGAAAAAAAAAAAAAAAAAGAAACTGACAGTTTTGATAGACGTCTTTGTTGAAGGCGTTTGTGCATAAACCATTCTCTGAAAAATATCAGCCGACTACAGAGCCTTTCCACGTTGTCAATTCGGTCGAGATGAAAGGTGCCGAGAAATATCTAGTGATGCAGGAAGTGGAGCCAAACCAAGTCGCTGAAATTTTATCCAGCAAAAAGAGGCTAGATCAATGTGATTTACTGTGTTTTGTGTACGACACCAGCGATGCCAATTCATTTGGATATGTGGCTGCATTGAGGGTAAGAATCGACACAATAAAAGGCGGCTACGCTTAGTATCTCCAGCTAAACTGCCGCTCGCTCTTTAGGAAAAATACAAGATCGACCATGTACCTACTGTCATAGTTGCCACTAAATGCGAATTGGATCTTGTCACTCAACGCTGTGAGGTTCAGCCAGATATTTATTGCAGAAATTTAGGACTTGCTGTTCCGCTAAGCGTGTCAGTAAAGGAAAATCAAATGGCTGATTTGTATCATATTCTAACTGGTGTTGCTATGAACCCGTAAGCGCAGATATTGGCGAAATTCAGTCATATATATACATATATTCATTGCATCTCTTTTTTTCGAAAAATAGAACGATTGCGACACCAGGCTCAAATAGAGATAAACAAGACAAACCTTGGACTACAAAAAACTACCTTACTTTATCTTTGGTAGCAGGTGTTGTGATACTAACTGGCTTGGCAGGTTTTAAATATTTAAAAAACCATTCTGTTTTCTCTAATCATAGTTTCAATGCTGCAGCTGCTACGGTTGCTTCAAAGAAAAAAGAGTTTTCTAATTAAAAAAAAAAAAAAAAAAACTGTATTTCTATATATTTATAAATGTGAGAGAAATTACTGTGATTGCCTCTGATAATGCTTCAATCTCAATAACCGCTACACTAAAAGTTATCGTATGTTGCTCAGCCTTTCCAACACGCACTTTATGATTCTACGACAATTTTATTCTATACCAATCAGTTAATAGTAATCCATATCGTTATTTTTGCCATTTCCTTGTTGATTTGCCTGGTCAAAGTAGAATTCAGACACTTGCTCACTAGTCGTAGCATTTTCAGGATCTTTATCATCACGGACACGAATAAAGCGAGGGAACCGTAGGGATATGCCCTTGTTTGGATCCACACGGCCAACACCAGCCATATATCTAGGACTCACACTCAGATCCGCACACTTTACTTCCCAAACTTGACTGGGGGCAAACCAAATGTCAGGCTTCACAGCATTTTCGCCCAAACAGTAATACTGCTTGGGCGCATCAATGACGTGATCCTTCAAGGTGTCGTAGAACAGCTGCAGGTTTTCATCCGAGAAACCAGTACCGATCTTGCAAATCGTCTGATACTCTTCGGTTTCTGTATCGTAACAGGCCAACAGGAAAGCGCCATACACAGACGTACGCTTACCACGGCCATAATAAGCACCAATGACGACCAAATCCATGGAATCTCCAACTCCATTCAGATAGTCTTTCTTTACTTTGAGCCAGTTGCGGGATCGTTTGGAGGGTTCGTATGTGGCTTCAGCGCTATTGTATGCTTTGACCATCAGACCTTCGCAGTTGCTATTGATAGAGACATCCAAAAAGGTCTGAATGTCTTCGATATTGTTTGAGTCCATGTGCTTGGCAAAATAGAACTCATGCTCTGTCTCTTGAAAAGCCTCAGTAAGCGCATCCCGGCGATCTTTGAGCGACTTTTGCAGCAAGGATTCGCCATTCAGGTACAAGCAATCAAACGCAAATACAGCAACTCGCACGGTGATGTCTTCTTCTTTGACGTCTTTGCGCTTTCGGGTGCTCAAGACTTGGAAAGGTAAGATTTTGCTCTCTTGTTTATCCCACGCCACTGCTTCACAATCCAAAATAAACGTCGCAGTTGTTGGTTTAATCCACTATTGCAACTTGTTAGAAAAAGTTGTTGGGATTTGCACAAATATAAAACGATGCTGCTTGCTTACCTGGTTGACAGCGTTCATAATGTCAGGGTATCTGACAGACATGTTTTCAGAATTACGGCTATAGACTTTAATGGTGCCGTCCTCGAGGCGATGGATCTAATGCAGCTACTTTGAGCCTATGCAAAAAGGTTTGCATTATGTGATTTGCATACCTGTGCTCGTTCACCGTCATATTTGAATTCGCAAGTGAATGCTTGCTTTTCAAACCGGTTCAATACTTCTGTCAGACTCTTGGTTGGATGTGCCAACATGGGCTTTAATGGGATGCCCGGATGCATGGTGCAATGCTTGATTAGCTCATCAACAGGGTATTTCAGTAAAGCAGGAATGATAACATCGTAGGATGGCAATTGACTAACACTGACGTTATTGATGTATATCTACGTAAATAAATGCCACTTACTTGTACACATATTTTACAGTATCCACAGCAGATGATAGCATTTCTTCTTTTTGAGAGGTTGACATTTTGGATTTAGCTATATTACGCAGTGTAAGCGCTAAAGTATCATTATCAAGTAAATGTCTCCCTTACATGTTTTACAAAGAACAACGGCTTGCGCCAATGCAGACAGAACAGTTTGTTCAGCCAAGCCAATCCGAAGTTTACCCTCCAGATGTCTAATGATGAATTTGGCCTCTTCGTCCTGACAGGCAACCAAAAGGCTTTTGATCTTGTCTACTTTTTTTGATTGCGCCTGGGAAAGAAGAGTTGCTGTAAATAAACCACACACTGCTATTTGGGAGAACATCTACTTACTGAATTACCTGTGATCTTGGCAATCTCTTTGAGGGTGCGAAAGACGTGTCGCACAGTCAACGGTTTTGGCTTGAACAACGTTCGCTGCGAACCTTTGCTGTTCTACTGGAACGGATTAGCCACACCTCTCCACCACCATCACCACCACCACCACCAAAACTCCTCTGCTTACCATAGCAACTGTTCCGAGATCACCACATTTGACATAATCTGCCTTTAACTGTTTCATGTCTCTTCCGGTTGATTGTGCTACAGCTTTCATCAGGAGTGATTCGCCTATACCAAGTTCGAGGCCTTCGTAATCAGGGCAAAGCTAATTTATAGCGCATAAAAACGTCAGCAAATAAAAATGCGTAATTTATCGAAATTATACCTTATTGATGCACATGTAAAGCAATTCAAGCAAACCATCGGGCGCTGTATCGATGACCCTGACAAACAGCGTAACAAGATTCTCTGTAATTTCCAATCTCTTGGTGGTGTTTTCACACTTTGCAAACGTTTTGCACAAAACAGCATAAGGAACACTATTTATACACAAAGACTATCAGATGTCAGTATGATGCATAAAGCCAGCAATGCTTACGGTGTGCCTTGCTTCCAGTCCATGCTCGTTTCCAGAGGTCCTACAGAAGCACTTGGGTTTGGGGTGATTAATGAAATCTTGTCTAACAGGCCGCTGATATATTTACATTGTATGGATAATCGACATCATTTCGAGCTTCTCCTTCTTGGCTTCTTTCTCCTCCTCAGCAGCTTCTTGGATTTCCTTGTCAAAGTCTTGGTCCGAGTGCTCCATGATATCGTCATTGATAGGTACGTGGTCAACATCCATGTCCTCGGTTTTGTGAGCGTGGGATGACTCTTTTTCAGTTGGTTGCTCCAATGTACTGGTTTTAGCCTTTTGCAGTTGCTCCTCTTGCTCTGATTCTTCACTATCCGACACAATTACCCTCTTTCTTTTCTTGTGTCCAATTGAGTCTGTGATTGTCTCTGTAGTTGCAGCTGGGGCTTGCGCTTCTTTGGCTGGCTTTGCTGGTGGTTTGTTGGCATTGCTACCAAAAAAGGAGCTACAATAGATGTACCGTTTAGACAAAAAGATGTCAGCGAACGCACACACACATTTATGTTACTTTAAGCTCGATTGCTTCTTTTCGGTCTTTTTCTGCAAACTCATGGGTCGTTACAATGAACAAAAGGGAATTAAAACGCGAGTGGAAAATCAAAACGCGACTTTAATACTGACCAGAGGATTTTGCTTTGGGTTTCAAAAACTGCAGCTTTGAGCGAAAAAAAAATAAAGGGTCGATCCTGGTATCTCATTAAAAACATACAAGCGAATGAAATAGCCCCATGATTGTATGTATTTTTTTATTTATTTATTTATTCGCCTTCATTCTAGTTAACAGTGCGAGGAGCAACGTCTGAATCAGAGATGTGCTTGATGAATATGGTGTCTGGTGCGTGATCTCGCTCTCCTTCATCGAATGTGTAGCTGCTAGCAACAGCCAGCTTGGATCCGTCGTAATTGAACGCTAAGCTAGATATCTCATCAGGATACCCAGTCATATGCTTCACACGCTTTCTATTGACACCATCCCAAATGTTGACAACACAATCCGAACCGCCAGAGGCAAATGTGCCGAGTCTATTTCAAAGCGTCAGTTAGCAATCCGTAGCACTGCTGCCTACTGCTCTTACTTTGGATGAAATGAAAGGGAATTAACTGGATACACGACCTCTGTATCGTTGATTGTTAAACGATGTGATTTGAACGCATATCGCTTGGCTTGTACTTCGGGCGCCATGTCAAAGTATTCGAATGCAACACGGCCTTCAATGGCAGAGCAGGCGTACCCTTGGCCATTGGGCATCAATCTAATGCACTTTAGCATGTATTTGAGCGTGGTCTCTCTCACCTGCCAAGGCAAAGACATGTCCTCGACGTCGTATATATGTGTCTTGCGATCGCTCATTGCCACTGCTAACTTTTTATCCCGTAAATCCATGCTGAATACCTTGGAGTTTAGCTCCAATTTGTGCTGCTCGGTGCCCGCTTGAGGATCCCATACACGCAGTGTTGTATCCCACGAACCTGTGTATACCTTGTCTATTGCCAACAACAGCAAAAAAGGTCAATCCACATTCGTCTCTTATGAAATATTTGAGTCTTACTTGTGGCTGAACTGTAGCAAACGCAACTGACAGCTGCATCATGCTGTCCAATGACAGATTCCTCGTTTGTGCTCAAATTGATCCTATATACGTGTGTTACTTTTGGGTTGGCAGACCAAGACTCTGACACTTTTTCACCATTTACATTTTAACCTTTTTATCCAAACCGCCAAAATAGACAACATTGTCGTCGCCAAAGCAGCAGTCTAAAATGGCTGAATCTGTGTTGAATGTCTGCAGTAATTCGTTCTTTTCCACATCATACAGTCGCAATGTCTATCCGCAACTTAGATCCTATGCTCTCCTTTGAAAGGGTATATACTATACGAACCTTGTCCCAAGACGAAACCAACAAGCAGCCAGGGTCGGTAGGATGAAAGCATACATTAGAGATGCCATCGTTGGGTGGGTTTTTCAGTTCTATTTGTGTTGGGTCGTTCATTGTTATTGTTGTCTAATGTGGAAAGAAGTAGACTGGAAAAGATTGTTCGCGTTGTAATTTATTTTAATCAGCTTTAAATGTGACTCTTAAGGGTATAGTTAGGTACTGGTACGGGTACGGTACCTATAACCTGTACTAGCACTACTAGTAGTTGGCTTGCTTGTAGACTTAGAGCAAATATTGGAGACGAAGCCTTGAAAAAAATCGGCGTCTTTGGTAGTCATCAAAGTCCTCCGGGACCTGAACAAACACATGGGTCCTTTCCGTTTTGATTGAGCCATCTAAAGTCAAAGGTACACTAGGAGACGTACTGGGAGCGGCGGGTTCGGGTGTGGTGGGAGTAGCTGGCGTATCGATCATAGAGGGAGGATGGGGCACAGGCGAAACAGGGCGATTTTTGGGCTCAAAAATCACATTGTTGTTTGATGCTATGCACAATAAGTCTGGAATCTCATCCAGCGTGTCAAACATGGAAAGCATGTGGTCATGGAGCGTAATATCATGAGCAGGAGAGTTACAATCCTTTGATAAAGGAGCAGACGCCAATTCTCCAGGCGTAGCCACTGGGGAAGACGGCCCATGTTCGTTATAGTCAGCCACTGCGTAAGAGGATGGTTCAAATGCAATTGTTTGATCAACTACTTCCTCGTAACCTGCAATACAGAGATTATCTGGAATCTCTGTCAAACTGTCAAATTGCAAAGCTGCTCGTTTCTGGTATTGTTGATATGCAAGTGAAGGCCTGCTGCTGTTGCTCTCATAATTACTGTTCCTGAGACGGTCGCTGGTAGCGTCTGCTCTACGTCGTTTTGTCTGACCCTGCACTTCTTCAGAGGCAGACTTGTTCTTCCGCTTAGTGTGGGATGGTAGTGGTGCCCTATTATATGTATACATCATCGACAGCATAGCCTCCAAGAACCCTTCAATGAACGACAGTCGAGGATATTTAGCTTTCAATGCTAGAAGATGCCAGGTTAGTTTCTTTTGCAATAACATTGGAGCTACAGTTTAGCATGTACCGGCAGACGGGAATACGACAGACATTGGATTTTTCAAGTTGTGAATATTTTGTTGCACTAGGTTTAACCAATTTTCAACAGTTTTATGTGTGTGAGCATGCCTCAGGTCATCGGCAATCGCGATACGTGTTGGTTTACAATCAAAATCAACGACAATTACATAAGGGTATATGCTGCCATTGATCCTCAAGGCAGATATAGAATAGGTCTTGATCACTAGGGCCTTTTCTTTTAACGAATCAGTGCTGAGCAGTAGATTTGAAAGACTACATGATGACCTGTCAGTAACCCCAATTTTGAATTGAATTATGGTTTATCAACAAATACCCAAATCTTTCTCGAACATCGTCTATATTGAATAAAGCAGGTATAAAGTATTCCCCATCTGATATCTCCATCATTACCAATTCCACCCCCTGATCTTTGTTTCCCACATAAAGGCCCTAGCAGAAATAATCAAATCAGTCATTTGCCGTACTTTTATCAAGCGCTTAATCTTCATTCTCACTCGTTTAACAATTGTATTTTTGGATTTTGAGCTCAATACATTTAGCACATGGCTAGACCCTTCAGTGACCCAACTGTCTATCGAATCTATTGTCAACGACAATGGCATAAATCACGATGTGTGTTATTTTTTTATTTTTTTTTTGGGAAAGCCTATTGAAGATGTCCGTGATTTTCGGCGACAAAGCGTTGTTTCGTTTAAGCTTCTTTGCCCGGACATGTTGTTTATGATTGCGTCACAGAGATGAAGAAAATGATGCTGTTCTTGAAGTGGGAGGCCCTAGTTGCAAATTATTATAATTGTAAGAAAGCAAAGATGAACACTTTTTTTTTTCTTCACTTTTTTCGAAAACTATCAAAAAAAAAAAAAGAACCCCACTCTTGCATTTAACTTCCATTAATATATACATTTAATCAAAATGGGTCTTTCTGATTTTTTCTCTAGCTTTATGCCTACCGTCTACGCTGACGAAGAACCTCAAGAGGCTGTTGAGGAGGTTGTCGAGGAAGTAGTTGAGGAATCTCCCGCTGAGGAAGAGGAGGAAGAGGAAGAGGAACCCGAGGATCCTAAGCCTGCTATTTGGGAAGGTAATCATACGAGTCGCCATGGGAACGGGAAAGAGACATTTAAACCGAATCAAATATAGTCTGCACTGAGAAATGTTCTGCTTTGAAGCATCATCTTGATGAATGTAACGAGCGTGTTGAAAACGGATCTAGCGAGAACTGTATGTAATTGTTCGATGTGGAAAATTTCCAAATGCTAAAATGCGATTGTGTAGGTATTGAGGAGTTTTTCCACTTTATGCATTGTGCTGATGAATGTGTAAGTTTGATATTCATGTCCTGATTTTATAAACCAACCCCATGCTAAATTCATTTTGCAATCAATGTTAGGCTGCTCCCAAGATCATGGCTGCTACCAAGTAAAATTAATCTATAAATATTTATTCCTTCCTATAAACAACACCAAGTATCAAAAAAGTCTAAAAGGTTACTTTATTTCTTTGGGTACAATTGTAGATCTTTTTTTTTTTTTTTTTTTTTTTTTTTGATATATAAAAAATGCATATATCTTGACAGAAATGTGCAATACGGTTGTATATTATGACAGGATTTTCTAGTTGCTGGGAGGGGGAAGGGAAGGTATCAAAACTTCGTTTTTTTTCTGTTTTATTGTTTAATCTATTTCTTATTGAATGGTTTTCGAAAAACGGTGCTTCCGCCGATTGTGAAGTTTAATTTCCCGGTAATAAAAATTAGTTTGCCCAAGTCTATCAAAATAATTTGCCCGGCTTTTATATTTAATTTGGCCAAACTTGTGGTTAAAAAATGTTGAAAATTTTTTTTTATTCAAGCGCTTGAGAAAAACATTGATAAAATACTGGATAAAATTCTGTAAATGTTCAACGGGAACATCTATAACTCTCGTAATAAGATATTTAAGTGCTGTTAAGACACAGGTAATAGATCTTAAGAGAGAAGACGGATTGAAGGATTATTAACGTATATTGGTAAAGCATACATATTGACAGTGAGCACCAGGCTGATAATTGTCATATTATATTATTATTTAGAGTTATAGTAATAATTAGATGGGTAACGGTTGGTTCTGAGAAGAGCGTTATCAGTACAACAATGTCGAAAATAATAGTAATTATGGTTATTTATTACTGCATCTAATTTGATAGTATGAAAATACAGCAATTGCGATTCGAATCAATTACAAATTATCAACAACTTTGTTTTTAATCAAGATAAAACTGAAGACGTAGTTATTAGCTGCAATGGTGCGTTATTGTGATAAGTCGATGGCATGTGGCGATTGCATAAATCCCCCTTATTTTCTCTCGATATATCACTCCCACAACCGTTTTTGAAAAACGTATGAAATTGGGTCTTATGGAATTGTATTTCGGGAAAGCAATAGAAAATTGGAAAAACATCACACATATATTTTTTTGGTGATTTTCTATGATAAGAATGTTGCATCAGTGCTGCAGGAGGGCAGAGCAGCGTTGCCGCCGTTCATAGCCTTTATGCAAAATTTGAAAGGGATAATTAATTCCTGTTCAATCACATTTACTCTATTTACCATGATTTCCATTTATTAGCGCATTCAAGCCGAATATATGAGCTAATTTATGTTAGTAAGGCAAGAATACGCGTTTGTTTCTAAACTCTCTCGAAGATAAACAAATTAGGTAATATTTCTACGTGACATTGTCGAAGAATTTGGTGCGGAACATTTAGCTTTTTTTCTCTTTCTTTAACACCACGAAGCATGCTGAACAACAAGGACATTATTTTTGACATTGAAACTACAAACTAAAGAACCATACCCAAATCATGGTCTATCTACATCGCCAGCCATACCTTGATGACTCAAAAAGTTCAAAATTCATTTTTATCTGCACTTTTTCTTCATGCCATGCAATTTAACACTCAAAATATGTCTTCACATTATCATGTCTGTTAATATACAGTAGCAGGGTTTCTTTTCTCTTTTGAAAAGGCGTTTGATTATGAGAAGTGCATTGAAGGGGATTATGCCTCTTGAAAGATTGCGTTATACGGATGCGAAAGCAATCCAGGAATCCTTTCCTTTCATGACCTCCAGTGCTCTTCTGACCTCTTAGCGTGCAGTCTTTGCGTGTCAGCCTAACGATCAACCAGGCACTTGATACCCTCGTTCTGACCCGCAGCGAAGTAGCTACGTGTAAAATTAATATGATGCCGAGTATTGGATGGAACATAAGTACTTTCAAGATATAAAAAAAATACTTTATCTAACTTTGTCTTCTAGATATTACCTTTCTTCCTGCTGACCTTTTTGGTAACTTAGTTAGCACAGTAGCAGGGTTTCTTTTCTATCTGAAAAGGCGTTTGATTATGAGAAGTGTATTGAAGGGGATTTTGCCTCTTGAAAGATTGCGTTATACGGATGCGAAAGCAATCCAGGAATCCTTTCCTTTCATGACCTCCAGTGCTCTTCTGATCTCTTTGCGTGCAGTCTTTGCGTGTTGGCCTAACGATCAACCTGGCACTTGATACCCTCGCTCTGACCCGCAGCAAAGTAGCTACATGCAAATATTGATATGATGCCGAATATTGGATGAAATATAAGTACTTTTAAGATATATAAAAAATAGTTTACCTAACTTTGTTTGTCTTCAAAAGATTACCTTCCTTCCTGCTGAACCTTTTGATAACTTACTCGGCACAGTAGCAGGGTTTCTTTTCTCTTTTGAAAAGGTGTTTGGTTATGAGAAGTGTATTGAAGGGGATTTTGCCTCTTGAAAGATTGCGTTATACGGATGCGAAAGCAATCCAGGAATCCTTTCCTTTCATGACCTCCAATGCTCTTCTGACCTCTTTGCGTGCAGTCTTTGCGTGTCGGCCTAACGATCAGCCAGGCACTTGATACCCTCGCTCTGACCCGCAGCAAAGTAGCTACGTGCAAATATTGACCTAAAATCGAAGCCAAATATCCTGCTTACATGATCTTGCTAGAGAAGACGTGAATGGCTTATCTCTTTGCAAGTCGATAAATACAGGACATGGTCAACCGGCACCTCCATCAGATACTATTCAACAAGGACACGTTTTGAAATATCATGGTAACTGTTATAGTTTTGAAATTGTTATCATTAATGAGCACTAATCAAAACATTTGATGTAGTTGCTTACGTAGTTTATTCAGTGTTAGACCTATTTGTTTGATGCCACATGTTTGAGAAGCGTGATACATACTGTGAGTCGCCCCTTTGTGATAGCAGACACCTAAAAGCTAACCTATAAGTGTTGACGAGGTGTAAGAAAGACTAATAGATTTAGGACATATACCAATGATCGATATAGAATGTAGAATCAAACAACTTCTATTCTTTCCAAGAGTCTTGCAGCATAATATATACGTTTTCTTTTTTTTTTTCTAGTAAATTTTGAAATAAATGATGGCTTCCATATATTTCTTTACGACTGCCTTCTTTGTTCTGGCATAATATTTCTCTGGGAAGCTCATTATCGTATTTTCAAATCAAACTCACAAAATATTTGGGGGTACCTACAAAATCTGAATATAAAGCTCACAAAAATGCTCTAATCCACTCTGTATTTTTAAGAAACATAATTGATGAAGAAGATGAAGAAAATATTTTGACATTAGAGCAACTGCAGCAAAGACTTATTGACGAGTTCCCAGTAGAGTTTCCTTCAAAAAATGCAATTGGGTTTCTACAATCCAAAAACATATAACTCAGAAGCTGTGCTTGACTCTCAAGAGAACATCGCCAGTGGAAGAAATACAAGCAACTGAAAGAATAGCAAGAGAGCGAAAAGATTACTGCATTGGCCTTTCGCTCAAGGGTATTAACTACATGACAAATTGTATTTTTGTTGATGAAAGTGGATTTAGTGCTTGTATGGTACCTGGACGTGCGAGATCAGCCAAAGGAAAAAAGGTTCATATAATCACAAAGACGAAAAGGGGCAAAAACATTGCAATCATTGGTGCTATTTCAGCATAACGGGTTGAATCTTTACAAGCTGTTATGGTAGATGGTTCTACAAACAGGTTTATCTTTGCTGAATTTATCAAGCAGCTGTTGGAATGGGTTGATAAAGAGTACCCACATCAAGAATTCTATTTTATTATGGATAATGTAAAATTTCACAAAAGTCCTATTGTACAGGATCTTTTTAAACACTCAAAACATAGCTGCCATTTTCTGCCACCATATTCTCCTATGCTAAATCCTATAGAAACTAGCTTCAAAAAATTGAAAAACTTTGTTAGAAGGAACCCAAAGGAAAACAAAGAGACTATCTTGGAGCTCATTAAGGAAGCAGAGAAGAAAATAACGCCTCAAGACTGTGAAGGATGGGTCCATCATTGTATCAATATCATTGTATCAATAATGTCAATAGATGTATTGCTGGAGAAGATCTCACGTTTGAAAATTAGTGTTATGTTTTATTGAATAAATTGATTTTCTTTACCAAAGTTGTTATTCCTAAGTACTGAGGGTTCGAGAAGTAATTTTTGTGAGATTGACTAGGTCAATTTTGTGAGTTTGATTAGATCATTTTTGTGAGATTTATGTAGGACCCCCAAATATTTTGTGAGTTTGATTTGAAAATACGATAACAAACAATAATATCCACCAATATGCAGCCAATGAAACACTGAACTATCAAGAGAACAGATCAAGGCCCTTGGATTATAATAATCCAATATAAACCTTCATAATAATATTTTGTATAATCCTTAGATTGACTTTGATCTTGATAAATTATAAACATTCTTAACAGACTCGTCGTTCAAGTTCTAATATTAATATCAAAGGCTCTCACACAAGAATTAGCTTTACTTTCTGTCGTATATGAGACCTCATATAATTCCTCTTCTAGTTCTCGTTGCTGCAAGAATCACTTTTTGTTGAATGAAGATTGAGAATTTTATCCCAAAGTGTGTCAATATGTTGAAGACGTCCGTCTTGAGAAAGCATTTAGATAAACTAGGGCACTGCGGATTATCAGCGTGAAGAGTTGAGCAGCGCCATATCATATACCAAGAATTGATTTGCAAATAGCAGGACACGCCGTTTCTTGATCTTTTTTTTATTATATCATGTTTATTATTTTCTCGTTTATGGTAAAATAGCTTATAAAGAAGGTAACATTACTTTGAGAAGTTATTATCAGTCGCATTCCAAATTTGGAAGCTCAGTTTATTTAATCAATAAATCAACCAACCAAGAAAGAATAGAGCTAACAATTGCTTTGGTTGGTTTTCAATTTCATTCCAATTTGTTGGTTTTTGAACGTTAAGCCAATAACATCTCATGTGTATTTTCATTTTTCCCAAACAGAGTGAATAATGTTGAAAGTCAGGCAAAAAAACTCAAATCTTTCGAAATTAGACATGGTCTTAACAGCAAAGGCGACTTTTAAGCTGCACACTCTGTTTTATTTAATACAAATATGTTGACACTTTTTATTACTACAAACACAAAGTGTCTGCTATTAGAATTTGTTTAAGCTGTGGTCAAGAAGGCTATTTACGTTCTACAAGCAGGCTTTGCCTCAATAATACCCGTTCTAACAGTAGCACTTGCGCAAGCTGTGGTGGTATAGGCCATCGTCGATCTTCTCATCGTGATTGCGCTAACAACATTACTAATCGTATGTCTCAAATTTGTTTTCATTCTACAATCATAATCGAATTTTTTGTATAAACTAGGGCCTCAACCTGAAACTATGGAAGTAGATCAGCAAGCAGAAACAATCAGCGCTAATGATGCAACAACTAGCAGCCCTGTTTGTTCAAGCTGTGGACAAGAAGGTCATTTGCGACCTAACAGTAGATTGTGCTCCAACTCAACGCACAACAATACTCATAACATGGCCAGAAGAAGTACACCCTCTTTCACCGAGCGCCATGATCTTGGTGGAATGAACAGCATTTGTCGCCATTGTCAAGCACGCATGTGGGCATCAGAAAAGAATGGAGGCACGAATGCAAACCCCGATTTCTCTTTGTGCTGTGGCAAGGGTAAATACGTTGTTGACCCTTTGCCCGAGATGCCTGAGTTGATTGCCAATTTATTGAGAGGATCAGACGAACAAAGCAAGGAGTTTAGGTCAAATCTAAGAGCTTACAACAGTGCTCTGGGGTTCACCTCGCTAGGTTGTAACCTTGACTCGACAGTAGCCAATGCACGTGTAGGCGCCTATTCATTTAAAATTCATGGCAGCCTTTATCATAGAATCGGAACCTTGCATCCAGGAGTAGGTGAGGCACCTAAATTTGCTCAAATCTATATCCACGACTCTGGAAATGAGATTCGAAACCGCCATGCTCACAACCAGCATCTTAATATCACCACCTTGACCAACCTTCAAGCACTTATGCATGACGTAAATCGTTTTGTCTATGATTTCAAGTCAATGACTCAGTTGATTGCAGAGAACCCTAGCTCTGTTCCTGATGTCTCAATGGTATTTAGAGCTGAAGGTACACCAGATCGAAGGAGATACAACGCACCAACTACTTCTACCGAGATTGGTGTACTCATTGTTGGAGACGATAACCCAGAAACAACAAGAGACATTGTAATACGACCTACAAATGGAGGTCCTCTTCAAAGAATAAGTGAATTGAATCAATGGTATGACGCGATGGCCTATGTCTTGATGTTTCCTTATGGCACTCCAAGTTGGAATATTGAGACCGTCTCTTTGAGTGGCAAAAAAGTAACTGCTATGAACTACTATGCTTTTAAATTAATGACTAGAGGTGGCAATCATTGTCTTCATTTGTTTGGCAATTTGTTTCAGCAGTTCATTGTGGATATGTACGCCAAGATTGAGCAACAACGCCTTCAGTTTCTTAGACACAATCAAAAGTTACTAAGATCGCATTTACTGAGTGGTTTAGAGGATGCAGTAAGATTGGAAGATGGATCCACCGATTTAAGTATAGTTGGCCGTAGAGTGATTTTACCAAGTTTATTTATTGGATCAGCACGTTACATGCAGCAGCTATACCAGGACGCCATCAGCATCGTAAGAAGGTTTGGCAAGCCCGACTTTTTCATCACCTTCACATGCAATCCAAAGTGGCCCGAGATTCAACGCGAGCTCTTACATGCCAATCAGACAACCCCTGATCGTCCTGATCTTTGTGCCGGTGTCTTCCAAAAGAAACTCAGTGTTTTTATGAAAGACTTGATCTCAAAGCAGATTTTAGGAAAAGTTGTTGCTCACATACATGTCATTGAGTTTCAGAAACGAGGCCTTCCTCACGCACACATTCTTTTGATTGTATCTGATGCCGATAAACCTCGGACTGTAGAAGATATTGACAAGATTGTTTCAGCAAAGATTCCTGATCCACAACTTCAACCTTTAGCTTACCAAACAGTAATAAAAAGCATGATGCATGGACCATGTGGTAATCTTTGGCCAAACGCACCATGTATGAAGGATGGAAAATGCTCAAAGTCATATCCTCACAAATACAACCAAAGCACTACCATTGAAGAAGGATCTGGATTTCCAAAATATCATAGACCTTACGATGGAAGGTTTGTCTATCGCCGCGATGTTCCACTTGGTAATGAATGGGTTGTCCCCCACAACATTGACCTTTGCATCAAATATGACGCCCATATCAATGTCGAGATATGCAACACTGTAAAAAGTGTGAAATACATTTACAAGTATGTGTATAAGGGCCACGATCGGGCAAGCGTAGAAATGGCAACAGAAAGACAAGAAGGCCAAACCATAGAAGGAAACGATGAAATCAAGCAGTTTTTAGATGCCCGGTATGTCTCTGCTTCTGAGGCATGCTGGCGCATTTTTCACTTTTCCTTGCATAAAGAGTATCCATCACATCAAAGACTTCAAATTCATCTGGAAGGACAACAGAATGTATGCTTTGATGAGACTACCAATAGGCTATTAGTTGAAATTGTTGAGGATGCCCAGGCTAAGGACACAACACTTACAGCTTGGTTCAGGTACAACCGTACGAACGAATCTGCCAGGCAATATCTCTATGCCGAGTTCCCAGAGCATTTTGTATGGAAGGATTATAGCTGGCGCCCTAGAAGGAACCCAAATGGTGATACTATAGGCCGTATTTATACTGTATCCCCTAACACTCAAGAAAAGTACTATCTTCGGATGCTTCTCCACCATATACGCGGCGCCAAGAGCTATCAGGATCTTCGTACTGTTGATCAGCATGTATACCCTACATTCCAAGCAGCAGCAAGAGCGTTAAATCTATTGGCTTCTGATGAGCAATGGGATGCGTGTTTGACAGAGTGTCTTAGCTTCCAATCTCCTGTACAGTTAAGAAAGCTGTTTTCTACCATTCTTTTGTTTTGCATACCATCAAATCCTCTCAGTTTATGGAATACATTTAAAGGGCATTTAGCTGAGGATTATATTCATAGGGTAAGCTCTGAACTTAATGTCTCTGTCCTTTTAGAATCAAGTTTGAAAGAGTGCTACAACAACTGCCTTCTTGATATCAATGATCTTTTGGCTGCTAGCGGAAGATCTGTAACTGATTTTGAAGGGTTTTATTTGCCTACAAACGACACTCGAAACAATGGGTTTAGCTCTGCCCCTCCCTTGCTGCGTGAACATTTGATTTTAAATGCTGCAGCCTCTACGTGCCCTGATCCCTCTTTGCTGCCTTTTAACGACAATCAAAAAGCCTTATTCGACATGGTTTTAGAGCTCACAGAGGAACCCCACTCAACACAACCAAGAATCATGTTCATTGATGGACCAGGCGGTACTGGAAAAACCTTTTTGTTCAATGCATTACTTGACTCTGTACGTCGTAAAAACGAGATCGCAATTGCTGTTGCCCATAGTGGTACTGCAGCCACTCTTCTTAAAGGTGGTAGAACAGCACATTCAACATTCAAGATACCAATAGTAGTATCAGGTGAAACAGTTTGCATGATCACGCCTTCATGTCAGGAAGCAAAAATTATTAGGAGTGCCAAGCTTATAGTCTGGGATGAAGCATCTATGATTAGTACAGATCAGATAATGACAGTGGATCGTACCTTACGAGATATAATGAAAGTAGAAAACCCGTTGTAGGAGCACGTTCCTCTTGGTGGTAAGCTGTTTGTTTTTGGAGGCGACTTTCGTCAGGTTTTACCTGTTATTCCTCGAGCACAAAGACCAACCATCATAAGCCAATGCTTGAACAACTCTCCTCTCTGGCCGCATGTTAAAGCATCCAAACTTCACACAAATATGCGTGTACAACAAGCCCTTTCTGCCAACGACACACAACTAGCTGCAGAACTTCAAGATTTTGCTTCATATCTGCTCAGGATTGGTGATGAAAAAGAAAAAACTGTCAACGAAACGCCCCTTATCCAACTTAAAGACGAAATGCTTCTACCAGGCTCGGACATCTCTACACTAGCAACAGCAGTGTATAACAAATTCCAAAATTCGATTGACCTTGAAGCAAGCGCATTAGTTTCAAAAGCCATTCTTGCACCAAAAAATACACAGGTAGCTGAAATCAACAGTCTGATAATGGACCAATTCCCTGGAGAATATGTTGAATTCCTTAGTGCTGATTCTGCAGACGATGAAAGTCGGTCCATGCTATACCCAGTTGAATACCTAAATTCTCTCAACCCAGGCTCATTACCACCTCACTGTTTAAAGTTGAAGGTTGGCTCACCTATAATGATGCTCAGAAACCTTTCACCTAAAACTGGTGTATGCAATGGCACTCGATTGATATGCAAGTCATTCAAAGCACACATTATTGAAGCAGAAATAGTAACAGGCCCAAACAAAGGGGCTACATTCTTAATTCCCAGAATTGATGTATTCTCAAATGAAGCACAAACAACAATACCTTTCAGAAGAAGACAATTTCCGGTTAGACCGGCATTTGCCATGACCATCAACAAGGCCCAAGGTCAAACTCTCGACTTTCTTGGTCTTTTTCTCAATTCTTCCGTCTTCTCACATGGCCAGTTATATGTTGCTTTCTCGCGCATTAAGCAGCCATCTTTAATCAAAATTCTCTTGGATAGAAAAACCTCAACTATCAAAAACTATACAGGATCATACACCGATAACCTTGTATTCCATGAAGTATTCAAATAACTCTACTGCTTTCTACATTTTTTTTTCTATTGTGCCTTTCTACATCTATGTTATTATTCCTGTCTAACAGTATACTTTAAATTATAAATAACAACAATAAAAGAACATTGAATACTTTATTAGCATTTATAGAAAATTGAGCTCCCGATAGGGCGACGATGGCCGTCGTGAGCGAAGCGAGCAGGTCAGCTAGTTTTTTATAAAAAGTGACCAAACAAATGACCAATATTTCGTTTACGCGGGGTCCATCTCGCTCTGTGAGGCTTCCAGTCGCTGAAATAAATGAAACTTTATTGTATTTTTACAGTGTGAACTGATCATCACATAAAAAGAATCTCCCTAAATATTATGAATATGAACTTCACTAGTTTTGTATAAAGACATATTTATCATGTAATATTACATAAATGGAATGAACCAAAAAGAGCTCATTTTTGAAATGCAACATGTAGATACCTATTATTGCTATTTTCGGGAGCGATGGAGGCAATATAGTATAACACCTTAAGTGAAAAGAGCATAGTGTGGTAAAAAGTGCAAAAACAACGATATATACAATTTATTTCCTTCTCTATTTTGGAAGTAGGATAATGTGCATTGGTTAAACATTTCCACTCTATTTATGTTCGTTGTTGTAAACGGTCTGTCAGTCAGTTATGCCGTAACTGTCAGTCGGACCAAGTCAAGTACGGTATTCTAATATCGATATTTCTGACACATTTGTAAATGACATGCACGGACCAGTCCTTACATTGGTCTATGCGTCCCAAATGTGATTTGTGATTCGATTTCTTTTTGTTGGTTCTTAATTGATTATAAATGCTTTGTGGTCTCACGGCTAGATATTTAGGTAATTTGTTTGTTAGCTTGATTTGGAACCTCTAAGGTAGTTCCGTAAGAGATGACATTCAATTACTTCTTTGTAGGAAGTTCTATTACTTCAGCACACATATTAGTCTATTATATTTTATACTGAAACATCTTTTTACTTACATATTAACTAAAAAGCCAAGTATATTTGGTTCACTATTAGTTCTACCATAAATTTGGCAATCCCCGAAAAAGTGCTATGCTTTCAAGTCAAATATACGATCTATTATACCCCGTAGTGCGTCAGAATAGGACTAATTAACCATATTCGAATCTTGTTAGCAACAAGACACACTTTGATAGTCATTCTCTCGCTGAATCTGATTAACTTGTGCTAGATTATTGTCCTCAAGATATATCTCATGATTTGCAAAGAATACTACCGATGCAAGAAAATACATTAGCATAACTATTCTTAAAGATTTGATCTCAAATAACCTTTGCATTGACTATCATGAAAAAAAAAAAAGAATTTCCAGCGAAACCAATTAACAATTACTAATAATTTTAGCAAATTAATCAAAGCAAAATCACAAAGTCTAAATGAACAAGAGAAAGAAATAAAAGTTGGCCCGAGACCAACGCGAAAAATCAGTTCGTTGGAAAACCAAAATTTGGGATGGAGGCTTTTTTGTAATTATTATAGTTGCACATGTGTGCGATGTAGTAATTTTTTATATAACATTAATAAATAAACAGTTTGTAAATCGTATAGACGACTTACTATGTACTGATTAAAAAATTAGCGGATTAAAGTGTTTACATGCTGAAGTAAGGAAACTGATACTGCTAGACATCTGATGAAACAACGGTATGTAAGGAAACTGCATCATTTGAGCAACAAGTGTCCATCGTTGATCCTCCAAAAGTATTGCTATTGCTGCTGCTGCCGTTAGTGTTACGGCTGTTATTAAAATGATGGTAGTAGGTCCTTCTTCTGCTTTTTCTTTTTCTATAAAACATTAGATATAAGGCCGTATGAATAGTGTATATATTTGGGTCATTCTACTTAGCATACCTGTCAAACAAGTCGCACCATTCATTTAGTTGTATTTGATCAGGGACCTGAATTAGTATATCAAAATATCCAGTAGTGCCATACACCTTAAAAACGTAATTCCCTGCCACATTTGAAAAGATGGAAGCATGGGAATAGCAAAATAATATAGGTTTCGATGAATCTTGCATGTCCTTTTGGTACGGTATAGTCAGCAATATTAACTTTAAACAGTCCATTGTTTTACATACCGATTTGAATGATAAGAACGAAACTTGGGGTAGAAATGTAATATACTGCATCTGCCATCTTCCCAGGAAGGGGAAATATCTGAATACAAATTGCACCGGTAGTTTATCCTTCGAAATCGAAATGATTGTATAAGGAAACGTCTGTTGAACAAGTTATATACAATTGAATTACCTTGTAGACTTCCAAATGATTCAATGAGTCTGTCACTACAATTTCATTTTTGTCATTTAAAATGTCGTCGGAAGCTGCTAGAATATGATTCATAGTCAGTAGCTGCTTGTCGTACAAAGTTTTTTCATCATCTTGTCGCTCGCTATTGTTTGCCGCTGACACAGAAATAGCATTATTCTTTTTCTTGGGAAACAGAATTTTAAATATCTTGGGGAAAAACAAAACACACAGTGAGAAGGAGCTGGCCCAAATTATCGTCATTGCGGTGAGAAAGTATCTTGTATAGAAATCCGATGTGGGCATGAAAAATATTATGGTCCCAATCAATGCTGAAAAAAAGATGTTGCTGCAAGAAGCATTAGACGACTTTTTGTCTGTGAAAATTACAAGAGTATACACGTACTAAACAGACAGACCCAGCTGTTTGTGTTCACTATATTTTGAATAGCCACCAAAACTCTTTGTTTTGAGAGCCAAGAATACAGACAAGCATAATTGAATGCCTGCAGAAAATGCCAGCAGACCGATGAAAAAGATATGTCCTGGGCCGTCGTAGACACAAGAATTAAGGCTAACAGTAGGTGACATGGGGATGGCAGAGAGCTTCACATTATCAAATAAGCCAAGCCAGCATACTAAGATTAACTAGGAGTTGTATTAAAAAAAAGATAGTATTATTTTTATGCCACCCGCAAAAATAAACTTACTGTGTTAAAGGCCAAGATAGAACAAGAGATCTTGAGTAACTTTACATTGCTATTTTCGGAAGTGGAAGCTTCTTTGGCGTATATATTATTAATAGTTTTATAAACTCTGTAATTTCTTGAAAACATGGTGCTTAGAATAAGAGATAGCCCTATGTAAAACGTCGATGGCAATGTGAAGCATGTATAGATGGAGTAACTGCTAGCAAAAAAGAATGGAACCGAGATATAGGACAATAATAGTCCGAGCAGTTCTAATATGCAAAAGATGGGACTAAAATGTGATTGATTAACATATGAGTTGTTAGATTGCGATATAGCATACCTTGAAGATTTGAATACGGGATGATATCTGTATTTTATTACCATCATTAAAATACTAAGTGTTGTTACTATGCCAACCATAGCTAGGCTTACAGTTGCAATGGATATTGGCAGAGTGATACCGCCTTTAATAATAGTCAATGAAGGTATTCCTGACGGAGGCTGATCCGTGTTTTTGGTTAACGTCTGTTTTATGTCATAAATAATCTCAAAATATACCTTTGTTGTTCCATCAAAATAAACGGGGTCCATAGTCAAGCTAAATGTTCCATTTAGCACCTTACCTATTTCTTGCAGAGAACCATTCTGGAAATTGAAAATCTTGAAATTTCTTCGTGTATAAAATTTGATGGAACGTTAATAAAGATTTTTATGTGAAAAAAATTCAAGGAAAAATACTTACCCAGTTTCCACGTCGCCATTTTTATCAAACAAAGCAGGACCTTGAGGACCAGTAAACCCAGTATCATTAAAGATAGACAGCGTATAGCGGGGTAATAGCTGTCCTAATGCTAGTTCTTGCAACGTGTAATTTGCGTCTACAGCATCTCGGATAATTTGGCCAAAACCATGAGCCATGACCATCATGCAAGAATAAGCTAGTCTAAGGTATACCGGTTATGGACAGATTTTTTTTATATAAAATGGATGCCATACATACCCTGACTGATAAACTGAATTTGCAGATGGGTCAAATCTGTAATGGTTACATTTTAACACATCATAAAATGCAAGGCATCCAATAACTTACTGTAATAGTTTTTGCTGAAACATGTCATACGGTGGATATCCCACTAAATTTGTTTGCTGTTCAAATATAAAGACACCGCCAGTAAACAAATCCTCCATCGTCAAGTAATTCAAGCGTTGAGTATTCCAAGCTACTTGCTCAATAGCATTTTTATATGTAGTGGTGCTATTCTGATTTACATTGATAGTTCTTCTGTGTATAATGTCGTTATAGACTTGGATATAAGCGTTCAATTGCTGGGAAATGGAGACTGAATTACCGGCAGTGAGCCATACTGTGTCCTTATTTACATGACCTGCAGCAGCAGCTATGAATAAAGCCATTGCCGCACTGTCATCCATTGCGATCAATATAACCCGTGAACCAAGACTCATTAAGGCATCGATGGAGGCATGAATATTATTTGAATTACCCCTATCATAGTAGCTTTGGGAGGATTTTACCATAATGCCGTCGGTCTTTTTAGTTTTTGAAATAACATTCTGGACCACTATGATGCATAAAAAGAATGAGCATTGAATTTTCTAGACTTTTTTTTTTTTTCATGTAAAACCAACTTGAAAGACCCAGGTCAGAATCTGTGTACAAGACGCCCATCGTAGTCCAATTTTGGCCGAGGACAAATGATATCACTGTATCAATATGCAACAAGTCTGTTGGCACTGTGCGAAAAAAGAAATCGTATTGCGCTTTATCAGCCAGGGACACTAGCACAAAGAGCGTGAGTATTCCATATGCAATATGATGGTATAATATTGTACCGGCTGTTGCTGAGTAGGAACATTGTGGTATTTCTAGAACGCTTGTCATTAATGTTGATAATGTCGTGAATGAATTGGACATGTCACCAATGATGCCTATGACACCTTGCTGAATCAAGGAAGCCACAGAGTAGATGGTGTGTGCGATGGTAGTGGATGAGGTTTGATCCTGCTGCTGTTGCTGCTGCTTTATTGGAAGATTACCGACGTCTTTTTCTATCAATGTCACATATGAACCAGGAATGATACCCCATTGATTAATCTCGTTTACAGCCATTTGAACACCTGACAATCCCCTAAATAGAAGTCGTTGGTCCATTACATAATGCTTTTTGGCTGAATCAGTAGCCTTACTGCTTCGTATCATTATGGACTAAAATTCCAATTTTAATTTCTACCTTGTTATCGTTGACGTTGATCGTTTTAGTATCACCTGCTGACGAAATGATGGTGTTATTGCTGATCACCTGCAGGCTATCCATCGACATTTATTGAGACTAAAAACAAAATCAAAAAGCAAAAGAGAGAAATAGAGTTTTTTTTTTTTTTTTTTTTTTTTTTTTTTTTTTTGTTACTTTGATTGAGTTCAAGATTTAGAATATATACATATGTCCATTTATTAAGGAGCATGGTACTAGAAAGGGAGCAATGCACTGTATTCAAGAAAAGCTGCTCCTACACTACCAAATCAATCTTGACAATATGACTTTAGCCAATGAACCGATCTCAAAATAATGCAAACAAGGGGTATTCATGTACCTGAATTACTGTTGTAGATGTATGTATGTATTTTTTTTTTCATTTATTTGTAATAAAAAGAAGAGGGTATACAAATCGTGCAATAGAATCTCTTCCAGTGGATTTTTTTTTTCGAGTATTTACAATTCAAAGCATGAAATTTTCTTGTTTATATGGGCTGACGTTGATAGCGAGACACACTATTGGTCAAAGATAAAGATAGTGCTGCAGTGGCAACGATTGGATGCCCTGCGTTTATGATGTAGTAGTATCAAATATAGAAAAATAGTTGAAATAAGTAGGCTTTGCAATAGCTGTGGTTGTAATTGGAGGTAGAGATGTTGAGTTGGACAATAAATCAAACTTGGGTGGAGACGATAATTGGATAGACGAGCCGCAAGTTTGAGATGATGTTGCAGTTAAAGCTGGAGAGACTGATGCAGATGAATAGTTGGAATATGATATGTTTGGTTTGTGTGTATGGGTAATAGTATGGTTGTGGTTGTTGTTGGGTCTAGGAAAATCAGTAAATTCAGGGTATGTGTAACCTAGCAAAGGATGGTTTCGAAGAGCATCAGCACGAAGACATTGCTCGCTACAATAGAGTGATTCCTATGAAACCTTGTTAGCGTATCACACAAGGCAGGTAGACATACACATGTACTTACAGAGAAAGGGCTCACAGCATTGTCGCAGAATGTACACCAGTTAAGATCTGCCATTGTTACTTGTTTTATATAATTGTTGTTGCTTATTAATGTTAATTTGACGACTGGAATTGTTCTTATCCACTATGACATCTAATAGCGATTTGTAGAAGAGAAGAGAGAAAGGAGAGTGATATGGGAAAGAAGAGGAAAAGAAAGAGGTAAGAAAACATTTCCCTTTTAATAGACATTTATGCTTTCAAAACCATTGATTTGGTTGGTTAATGAGAAATGATATAAATTGACTTTGTTCTTATCACATACCTTTGTAGGGGACGCACGTTTTTTTATCTGCGCTCCCAAGTTTCTTTGAATTGCTAAATGGAGTAAATCTTGCAATACCAATGATAATATGCTATGGCTAGTGCGGATCAATGATGACAATATCTGGTGTACATCATTGGTTAAACTCACCAATGAGAAAATTTCTTTATTCATTTGGGATGCACTATCAGAGGTCTCCCCTTTTATCTTGCTCTCCCTTGATTAGCACTAACCCTTTCGTTATTTTGATGCTCGCGCACGCCCCTTGATATTCCCATCCGATAAGCAGCGACGATACATGAAGAAATTCTATTAATAATATATGAAATGACAATGATTTGCTGTTTTTTGTTCGTCTAATACAATATCTTCATGGGAAATCATTCACGTGCGTTGCTCAACAAGGAAGGGCTCGAGCGCACCATTTGGAGTTGGAGAAAAAAAAAAAAAAAAAAAAACATAATACCCAGAGTAAATGATGTAATCCAGGATTTGTCTTAAAAAGGGATTCACATCCAACAGAACACAACTTAAAACAGTTGCCATGATTGCACAATATTATCTTTTGCTGTGCTAGTCAACTCTCATGGCTCCGTAGGACTCCAACTGAGATCTGATATTTTAGAAATATGCCCGCCATGCACAAACTGTTGTACGTTGTTAAATTCATCTGCAATTCTTGCAACGATCTCAGTGTGCTAGGTGTGATTAAAGCCTACACTTAACAGATTATTAGTCTTGGATTATACATCTTGTATCAAGATGAAACTGATACCGATGAAAATTGCATACATACACTCACCTTTTGCATGTGTCGCTTTGATTGTAACGAAAATTTGGAACTGAAGAATGTATATTTTGGGGTATCATCTAAAATTCAGCTATATACGTCTTCCCCTGTTTGTTTATCAATGCTCACTTTCAATTCATATTTATGTCAGAAACACTTGATCCAAACCGCTCAATTTAGCACATCCCTGCAAACCAAATTCAGATATTCGAGCATCTATAGCTTTGAACTTCAATTCTAGTATAGTTTAAGGTATTTTTGAGACGTTGAGGATCAGAAATCATTCTCGTCAAAGCATGCTTTCCAATCCATTCTCTTTTTATTTTAGTCAACAAATTCTTTTATTTAATCCACATCTTTCTTTTTCGCTTGTCTGAACTGTTGGCGATAGCTCTAAAGGCTCTCGCATGGATGAACTAAAAAAGCTGTTTAGCATATTTTCATTTATGCTTCATTGTAGATCAAGCCACCATTTGTGTGTCATTATCAAGTGTATCAGATACGAATCAATATAATATCTCAACGTTGTTCATGCTTGTTTTGAATTATTTTCATCCTCTTTAATTGGCTCTATCATTCTTATAGTATATTAACTTTGGTTGTTTTCAGACACGCTAAACAATAATTCAACACTTCTTTCTTCATTTTGTGCCTCTGTTCAAATGCTGCCCTAGAGATTTCAAACAACATCTACGCTGTTGGATCATCTCTGTGCTACAAACTAAGAAAAGAAACTTTTTGTTTACTTGATAAGCATCCGAGCACAACCATCTCTGATAGCAGTGTGTCTAAGAAGTTTTTTTTACTCGTAATAGAAAACTCTTGAATCCAACAGTCGGATGGTAATCTGTCTACATAGATTGCTTTGGACGTCTCACGAATAAGATTACCAACACATATTTGTCTTTGGCATTTTAGCCTATTCTATTATAGTTCAATTAGTATGAAAACAACGCTTTTATATTTGCCAATGTACCTAACAGCATTTTTATAATCAAGTTCATGATTCTTGAGTCTTGAAGCATTAGTTTAGCCATTAACTATGTTCAAGGTCTGCGCTTGTGTGGAACAATGAATTGCAACTTTTAATTGTTAATTAATAAAAAAAAAATAACAATGCGTCAAACGATACGCAAAATCACTGCATTTACTAAACAGAATTGTATGATACATCAATCTACGCTTTATGGAAATGTGTGATGAAAGGGTCTATTCTATTTTAATGTTCCATTTTATCAGATTCGTCATGGTGTTCCTGACCATAGATTGTACTTGCCTGTAAACATCAAAAAAAGATCGCATGAATATTCTATACATACATATCCAAGAACAGAACTTACTATTTGCCAAGCTTGCACAATATTATCTTCTGCTGTGCTAGCCAACATCCATGGCGCAGCAGGATTCCATCCGAAATCTGATATTTTAGAAGTATGCCCGCCATGTACAAACTGTTGTAAGTTGTTAAATTCACACACGCCTAAACGAAACCGAAAAGAACACTTACTAATAATTCAGGAGGGCCATCTTGAGCGTCCTGAGAAGACTGTTCATCTGCAATTCTGGCCAAATCCCACACGAATATTCTTCTGTCATTGCTTGCTGTTGCTAGTATGGCGTCATGATAAGGCGACCATGCTAGCTGGACTACTTCTTGGCCATGGCCTTTAAAAGAGTGCAGTTTGTTGCCAAGATTGCGCAGATCCCACAAAGCTGCAGTCTATTCAAAAGTGCGATTAGCGTACAGACCTGCCTTTTGACACCTTCATTACGCTTACTTTATCCGATGATCCTGTTGCTAAAACCCACTCGTTTCCGGGACTGAATCCAACACAGTTGATCTCTGCATGGTGAGCTTGCACGCTATGCGTTGCTTGGTGAGACTCGTCTCTCGTGTCCCAACTAGACGTGCAAATTCGTTAGTTTACAAGGGGCATTTGCGAATCAGTAAAAGTTACATCATCAAATGCTGATCATCGCCAACAGATGCAAAGATAGAGTCATGCTTCATATGCCATGCAACATCCTATTCATTGTGTTGGTATTTCCTTCCTTGGGCTCAAAATAGCTGCTATTAACTCACCATGACACCTGCATCATGTCCTGTATAGGTTTGCAGTGGGTCCAATATACGATTTTCTTTAGATGCAGCAGCTATGTCCCAGTGTGCTATGACATGGTCAAAGCCTGCGCTTATCAGATGATTGGACTTTGATTTATGAGGGTTCCATGCTAACCCATACCTTGTATCAAGACGCAATAAATACTTTTGACATCTGCTGCCTACACCAACACTTACCCTTCTTGTGTGTGTCCCTTTAACCGTAAGGCAGGATTGAACGGCTCGTTCTCTTTAGGAAAAGATTCGTGTGTAGTTCTATCAAAAACAAATACATCGCCAGACCTCGACTTGGAGGCAATGATGTTGGGATTTTCAAACTGATATCTGGCTCTGTTAACCTCTCCGTCATGCACAATCTTTTGCGTGATGTGGATGTGCGCATCGTTGAATCCGCCGTAGCCTCCAATTTCATTTGTGCTTTCTTCGTATTTTCGCAAATCGATATCCTGATCGTTTGGTAACTGAATGTTGGCAATCATCAAATAGTTGGGCTCATCGTCGTTGGTGTGTGTGCCGAGTAACAGTCGTTGTGTCTTGTAATTCTTATCAGGGCGGCTGTATGCATAGATGTATGTGTATTAGCGACATGCGAATTTACCCTCCTCTATAAGGTGCACAGGCATTACCTTTCTACGTCAGGGAACCACTGGCATGTCAAACTGGGCCATTCTAAGGCGTGTGTGATAACAAGGTCGTATAAAAATGGCGAGTTTTTCTTCCATAACTTGTACTCTTCATTGACTATCTTTTCTTGCTCTGAAACTTGATTCTCTAAATGTTAAACTGACTATTAGTCGACAGATAGAAGCTCGGCATTATTTAGTTATCATTTTACCGTATTCCATTGCAAAAAAAAAAAAAAAAGTGGAATCGAAAAGGAAAGGAAAAAACCTCGAAAACGCGGTGCACGAAACATTTCCAGAAGTGCACTTTTTTTTGTTTGCATATGAATGCTACGTTTGGGGAATTACTAGGCAATATCTGGCATAAGAACACTTGGAGTATGTCGCTTTAATCAAACACCAGATAATGGACAGTATCTGTATGTTTTTCATTATGATGCAAGTTGGTTTTTGAGTGCCATTTCATTTGGGAGAACTGTCACGTGTAGCTTTGGCATTCTTTTTCGCCTCCTCCTCGTCCTCCCTGCTGCTCTCTTTTATTTATTACACTATTGTAAATCAGCATATCATGGGCATACTTAATGGCAACATCCCTCTCAATAACTTGCGTTTTCAAGATGATAATTTACCCTCTGACACATCTATTAAACAAGTGAGTGCATCCGAGAGTGGAAGTCTAGGAATCTAACATTTGTCCGTCAGAAAAGAACAGAGGAAACAGTGCTAGAAAAGTTTGTTCCTTATGCGCCCAAAAACCAAGACAGGTTATCTCTCGATGAGTTAGTAAATGACCACAAAGTTATATCTACAGCACCTCCTAAAACTATGAAATAGAATACAATTGGAGCGTGAAAATCACATTGACTATCTGAAAAAAGGTTTGAGTGGCCTTGGTAGTTGGGGATCCAGTTTGGACGCCAGTAAGCCTTGGCTGGTTTATTGGATATTTCACTCTTTGGACCTGCTGGAATACAAGTTTGACGATGCTCTCATTGCCAGGTAACCTAGTAAACCAAGATGTTTGTGGCCAGCTACTAAAAATTACTGCATAGATCTATTGAAACATTCAAGAAATGGCAATCGCCTACAGGTGGATTCGGGGGAGGGTCAGATCAATTGGCTCATTTAGCTACAACGTATGCAGCTGTGAATGCATTAGCAATTACTGGCACCAAAGAAGCCTATGATGTGTTGGATAGGTAAGCGTGCGTACTTGAGCGGCAGAAGGCAATGTGATTAACGTACAAAATGACAAGAAATACATTGTACGACTTTTTGTTAAGCATGAAGCAACCTGATGGTTCATTTACCATGCATCAAGGCGGAGAGATTGATATTCGAGGCTCCTATTGTGCTCTATCCGTTGCAGCTCTCACTAACTTGCTCACGCCCGAATTGACCGAGAATTGCATCGAGTTCATCGCTCAATCACAAACATACGAAGGGGGCATTGGCCCTTACCCAGGCAAAGAAGCGCACAATGGATATACGTTTTGCGGTTTAGCTGCCATAGAGTTACTGGGCGGATTTTCCGAATTGGACATTGAGAAACTAGTGCACTGGTGTTCCGAACGACAAATGGGGCTAGAAGGAGGATTTCAAGGAAGAACCAACAAACTGGTAGATGGCTGCTACTCTTTCTGGGGAGCAGGCGATTTTCCCATTATCCAAGCACATTTAAATGGCGAGGATTATCTGTTTGATCGAGAAGCTTTGCAGGAATACATCTTGATTTGCTGTCAGTCCGAGTATGGTGGACTTATTGACAAGCCAGGCAAAGGGGCGGATTACTATCACACTTGCTATTGCTTATCCGGCTTATCAGTCGCTCAGCATCAGCTAGAATTTCATCATCAAAACGAGGGGAAAAAAACGGGGCCCAGATCATTGATGTGGACATCCAAGAACGAGTATGTTATTGTGGGCAATGTCAACAACCTTTTAGCTGCCGCCCATCCAGTCCACAATATTACGATGCGTGCTGCAAGAGGTATAATGCAGTATTTTTATGCAAACGAGTTGGAAGATATCCAGTTACCCTTGGATGACGAACCAGAACTTGAATAAAAAAAAAAAAAAGAGAGACATCTCCTCATATTCTTAGGAGTCCGCTTGTATGATGCTTGATGGCATAAAAGCAACTTTTTCTCTTTTCTACTCACTCGCTTCTTTTCTTTCTTTGTTTCTTTTAATACTATCGAAAACGCATATAACAACCATGAGCCATTCCCCTAATTTAAGCGCCAAACCAGCAAAAGGGATTTTGAAAAAATCCAAACAATTTGGTGAACCAACGCGGTATATTGTCTACCAAATGCATGTAGCCGACTAGCTGTTAACAAAAAAAGTTTATCATCTGCATAGATTGCGCTGGGACGAAGCTAACCTAGAACTCACAGAATCACAAAAAGACTCAACCATGAAGGTAGATGAGCCAAAGACTCCCTATGTTCGATACGACGCTGAGAAGGATGAAGTCTTGAATTTAACCGGTGAGAGCCTTTTTTTTGTTTTTTTTTTTTTTTTTTTTTTGAAACCAAAAATCGAAAACTAAACGAGGGAACACAGACATTCCTGGCATTAGTTACAGAGGCTCTTCCTCTGACGAAATAGAAGAACTTAATCTAGATGAAGGCGCCGAGTCAGACAAAAGTAGCGTTAGTGGAGAAAAATCACGCAGAAGAGTTTCAGTGAGCGATGACGATTGGGATATGGACGAAGATGAAAAGACTGAAGAAGAACAGGAAGAAGGTTAGCTCTCTTTGGATTTTACATGTCAAGTTATTGAAAACATAGTGTAGCCAAGCAGAGGCACAAAGAGTTCCTTCGTCAGCGTAAAAATCATTATCATATGGGTGGTGCTTTACGCCATGAAACCGATGACAATGAAGAAACTGCCAACGTCACTGAAACAAAGGAAGCAACCTCTGTACCTGAACTACCATCATTACCTAACCATGATTGTAAAATGAAAGACTGAGATAATACACCCATGACATTACCAGAACTACTGCATCATGTACATTTTTACTTTAAAGGATAAAAAAAAAAAGGTATTTTTTCAGCCATCAATTAGCTCCGAGGAAAGAGTAAATTCCATCAAAACATGCATGGTCATCACTATCTGAGCATAACTTGATTTCCTTTGAGCGACCTGTCTACCAAAAGTCATCTGCAAAAACGGGGGGGGGGGGGTTGGAGGGTTTTTTATTCATAAATATCAGATACGGCCGCTGGGGGCAGTGAAGCATGTTGTTTAACGTGATGATCCGCAAAACGGCACGTAAGACATTATTAACTTGCAGCTAATCCGATCTTGTACCTGATTTTCTTCATCATTACACTTACATGAGAGCATCCTTCACCATCCACGAAAACTAATACTCAAGTTGTGATGGAAAGCCTCTTGTAGTCAGGGATTTCAAATAAATTTGGCACACTTTGTAACCTTTTGGAGGTTGGAGGTTGCTCATAATGCACTGCTTTTAAGGACAGGTAGAATATAAACTTCTTCTCCATTATCAAGCATTGCATTATCACAGCTGTGATGATGGACAGAGGGCCAGATCATCGCTCGCAAAGTGTACATATGCACAGCTTAAATAATGGGCTGTTGGCAATCATCATTGAAAAAGGAAGCTGTTTAGACTTGCTCTTTGTCTTGCTTTTTGCACACATTAATGATACTAAAATCTTTCTTCCAAATGATTTGCTTCTACGTTTTGAAACCAACAACTGCTTTTCACACATAGTTGCCGCGCTGGGATGAGACAAGGTTTACGGTGTTTTCGATTTACGAATTTTGAACAAGACATCAAATGTTTATTGGCATGTACACTTTTCAAGTATTCTACACGGTGATAAATTCACTAAATCGCAAATCTGATTCCTCACTTAAATATTCCATCCACCTCTTCAGGAACCCACCATCGAAACGAGGGGCATGCTTTGAGCCACCCTTTGATCCCAGCAAGGTCTCTGAATCACAAATAACACATAAATGTCTCTTGGCTCTTGTCATGGCAACTGTAAAATTTGATCAGTCCAATTTTTGCTCTCATGTCGCTAAAATATCTCTTCAAGCATACCGTTTAATCTTCTTTTCTCGGCCAAAAACCCAACTTCTCCAGTATCATTTGACCGAACCAGTGACAACAAGATTGCTTCCTTTTCTCTCCCTTGAAACCCGTCCACAGTGCCAATTTCAATTCTTGGCCAATGCTCGCGGATATCTCTCTTTAATTTAGACACTTGGGCTGCGTAAGGTGTAATAACACCAATTTGGTCCTCTTCAAGCCCGTCTTTTAGTAAAGCACGAATATGCACTAACGCCAACTCAACTTCCAATTCATTTGCTTTACTTTGCTCTTCTTGATTATCGTCTGTGATTTCATGTCCCAAGCCAGTATCGCTGGTATCCATCATGACCAGTGGGACATTTGTATCCTCTGAAATTTCAACGTCGGGCAGATCTTTTAACAGATGATTAGCAACACTTTTATCGGCGATGAGCTTGTTATCGTATAGTTCTTTGGAACTGAATTCCATGATTTTCTGGTGCATGCGATACTGTACCATGAGCATTCGTTTAACTCGTTCCCCATACATGCTCAGCAAACGATCAAATAATGTGGTTGATAGATCAGTGTCTATGGACATGCCTCCTTTCTTGAGTTTTTTGTTTGTGTCCAACTTGACAGGCGTCTTGATTGTAGGCGGTAGTTGTAAATGATCTCCTGCCTATTGCATATCACAGAATGTTAGAATATCTATCCCAAGTAGAGTCTCGGTTGCATTATACCAAAATAGCCTTCTTTGCTTTCAGTAGTGCTATCCAGCATTCCGCTTCTAACGCCTGAGTGGCTTCGTCAATAATAACAACGTCGAAATCTCGATTCCACATATTCTTGCTTGCAGCACTAACACGACGAAACACTTGTTGGCTTGAGAAAAAATTATCACAAGTGTCAGGATATATACCCGTTCAATGTGGAAATTGTAACTTGCGCAGTAGTCAACACTTGGTCGACTACCTTCTTTTCTCTTACGCGATAATCCTTCCTGAGGTCTTTCACAAGTCCATACATAGACCTTCTCTCTGATCGACTCTTTGTCTTTCCAATTTTTGCCAAGGTTTCGTCCATTTCTTTCCTGATGTCGGATACAATTTGACCTGAATCACACGTACGAGTGATGATGTCCAGTGTGTGGTTTAATACAGATGGCAATACCCTTGCAGGGTGGCCCACACGAACAATATCAAGCCTGTGTTGAGCAAGTCTTTCCACCAGATTGTCTATGCGCCATTCTTTAAAAGGCCACGACCGAATAAAGAAATCGTTCCATCACTTACCGACAGATATGTTTGAAGGACCACAGACAAGCACTCGTTTGTTTTGATTCACTGCCAGTTGGCGAATAATTTCCACAAGAGTATACGTCTTACCTGTCTGCGAATTGGGGGGGGGGGGTTTGTCAGAGGCAATGTATTTGACAGAGGATAATTGAAACTTACACCCGGCGGACCATGGATAAGCGCTACTTCAGGAGACCCCAAGGCAAATCGAACTGCTTCCTTTTGTGATTCATTCAGTGTTTGATCAAAGAAATCTATGTCTGTGGGTGATGTATTCGAAAGGTCTGATTGGCCCAGCAAAACGTTAATGAGACTGGAGCCACCCTCCTCACAACGTTTTTGTAGCCTTTCTAATCCTTTCAACATTCTAAAGCGACTCAATTCTGTGTGCTATCGTCGTATCTGTCTCACAACGTTACCTTTCATACGTGATACTGTTTGCAAGCTTGACTCTATTGCCACAAATACCAACATTAGTTTGGAATAACTACCTGCGGATGACAAGCGCTCACATTTGACAACGTTCCTGAATTTCTGAGGGCAATTCTTCGTCCATTTCCTGTAGTGCCAATGTAATCTTTGCGTCTGCTACTCGTAATACAACGCCAGACCATTTGCCAACTTGTTGAGAAGGTTTGTCCTTTTTGTACTCATCCAATCCAACAATGTCACCAGTCGTAATCCTATGCGCAGGGAAAATAGGCGGCAATATGCTTGGATTGGCAAGTTCCAAGTCAACCAAACTAGTGTGTATGTGAGATCCATGTGTGTATTAATGTATATTCAACTGATATGTACCTCTTTCCTCCTAAACCTGTCCTTATACCTTTGAAAGCATGAGACTGGCTGGTTCATTCTGTGTTTAATCTGCTCACCTGTCACTTTGAGGCCAACAAGCGCTACGCCGCGACGCTGCAACTGGATTGGAGCATAAGCCGATAGCAATTTGAGAGTATCTTCGACATCTATTTTCCTCTCTGTTTCTACTAGTTTGATTTGATGAGCAATAAACTTCTCCATCTTGACGTTTTGACAAAAGTAATTGAATAACGCGCATAAACAGAGTGATGTTTAAAAATGAACCAACTTGCACTGCCTGGAAAACCGTGAGTGACTCGTCGTAACCAGGACATATTGCTTTGTGATTATTCGAAACAAAGTTTCTATAGACACGAATACTGGTATGAAAGTGGTGTGTCCATCCTTTGCTTTCACCCTTGTCTATTGGTGCTGTTGTTTGTTTGATCACCAATGAGTTCTTTGGTAGTGAAGCTGCTCAAGCTATGACCGTATTGGCTTTGCCAGAGAAATCTCCCAACGTCCAAGAACGTGTCTGGAAAAAAAAAAGGGGGGGGGGGGATGTGATGCTGATGAACTCGATAAATCAGAAATAGTTTTCAAATGAAAAGATCGCTACACACTGGCAAAGAATCATTAGTTTTCAAGATTGCAACAAGTACTCTTTATCCTCAGAGATATTAAAGAATGGAGAGAACCAGTTGGCTAGATTTGTCTCTCATTGTCCATATCTCGAGACTTACAATGTCAACATACACTCAATCACACCGGCGATTCCGAGAGTAATGGATGCAAGTGGAGTTAAATGAAAGGCGATGATGAAGATCGACTATTCACATGTTCGATATTACGAGAAAGTCATGATGAAGGAAACCTTTGAAGCCTTGAAAGCTTTCCCAAACCTCAAGAATTTAAACCTGTAAGGCGAAGACTATTTTCGTTTCCCCTAATTTTCTCTCTGTGATTTTTTGAGGAAAAACTGCATTTGGAATCACTCGAGCTAAAAGATTGAGAAATTGAAGATCGAAACCCCCTATCGAAATCTCGGGATGACCTTTTGAGCGAATTTACAGAAATAACAAGAACTAAATTGGTCTTGGATAACGTTGTTTAAAAGATATATTAACGGCTTAAACTTGTATTCATACTCGTGGCTCTGTACTCTTGACTAAAGTTGGATTCGATCATTTAGAAATGTATAATGTATTTTTTTTTTAGGTAGCAGTTTTGTTTATTCAAAAAGATAAAGATGAAAGATGAAATCTACGGCATCCATGTAAAGCAAAAAAACACGAGTTAAACAAATTTTACAAACAAAGTATAAGATGGTGAAAAGAACTGTCCAATTCAGTTAAAGTTCATAGCTCCCTTCACTGTCAGTTCTGTCAGCGCTGCCAGCATCGCTCTCACTCTCTTCTTCAGATGAGCCATAAGATTCCAAGATATCTTCAAGTTCTGCAATCCTCGATCGAACAAATCTTGCTCTTTCACGCACTTGATTCCGTTCTGAACACAAATCTTCTTCCTTTGCGTTCAAACCGTCTTGTTTTTCCTCCATATTGGCCTCTTCTTCGCTCAAGTCCCTTTCTTGATCTTCTAACTCGCCCAATTCTTCTTCTACTGCTGCAAGTCTTTCCTGCCACTCGTCTCTTTTGTATTCGAAATGTCCACGTTCTTCCTCAAATCTAGTTGGCCCATAGCTCATCTCACGTAACTCTGCGCCTACTTCTTTCATTCGTGATTCAACTGCGTATAATTCAGCAAGCAGTTCTTCCTTTTTATCGCAGAGGTCGTCATACTCTTCCTCTAATTCATTCTGTTCGGTATTGAATTCTTCTTCGCGAGCATTAACGTCTTCAATCTCCTCATCCAATACGTCTATTTCGCCTGCAAATTGTTCTTTCCTTCCATCCAAATCGCCTCGCTCTGTCTCCATGCAGTCTAACTCTCTAAGAATTTCTTTTGTCCTGTGGTGCATATCTTCTCGATCTTCAATCACTGCTTCTAATTCTGACTCAATTTCGTCTTCTCTGTCATCAAGCTCTCTTTTTTCGGCGTATAAATCGTCTCGTTCTTCAAGCAATTCTTCTCTGGACATGTTGTGTGGCTGCATGAGACTATTGATATCAGTTCAGTGGAAACAAAAGATGAAAGAAAGAAAGAGAAAAGAAAAATACTGTCCATTATCAACCTGATATAATGAATCACATTGTCCCTAATCATCAGCATCTAAATTGATGGTTTGGGGTTGTGATGTCTATAGCTTCTTTACTTACGTAAAATTGCGGTTGACATATTATCAGCTGCTCAGTTTTGATACGAAAATCATCATCATAGACATTCTCAATGGCAATGTCGCAACCAGTGTTTTTGAATTGTCGTAAAGCGTCTCTGGGATCTATATATATCTTGGATCATTGTAAAAAAACAAAAAAAAAAAAAAGGCTCCTTAAAAGGTGCTTTTCTAACAATGATATATCTGGTGTCCATTTCTTTATTGAAAAGGCCCTCAAGGTTGATTTTTCTCAATGTTAAGGTAATCAAGATGCATCGTCTGCAGGGTGCCAGTAAAATGGAGTGACGAACCTAAAAATGGGGTACGAATCCATGGTGAAACGGCCAAAGTCTTCAATTGAGTTTTGCAAAACCAAAAGCTGCATTCTGCTATTTGCCAAACTCTCCAAGACTACAGACACTTGTCGAGCAACTATTAATAACACTTTTTGTGCATAAAAAAAGACAATCCAAGAAAATAACAATTACTTGCTACTCTATTTTATTGCAAATCATTTTTACACGGCCATGAGAATCCAAAGAAGAATCAGCTTAGGATTTGGCACGTTTACTGTTCACACTTTTTCTTGATTTACGAGTAGCCTTGATTTCAGGTGGTGCTTTTTCAGAGATATCAAGAGAAGTAGGAGTATCAGCTTGTTTTACCCTCTCTTTTGTTTCTTCTTCTTCAACACGCTTTTCAATCTTCTTGCTGTTTGCTATAGCTCTCTTTGTAGTTTTACGAACCTGGGTCACCTCCTCCTCCATTTGGCCACCCACATCAACCTTTTTTTTTATTGCTCTCTTTGTAGATTTGCGCGGCTTTGATATTACTTTGACATTCTCACTGTATTCGTCATCGCCATTCTCTAATTTATCCTTCAATGCATCGTCTTGTGCCTTTCTCTTTTTGGCTTGTTTTACGCTCTTTCGGCCACTAGTTTGTGTTGATTCAATGCCGGTTTGAGGTATCCAAGATTTAGCATCGACAGGGTACAAATCAAACAATCTATACAAATGGAAAACAGCTTGCTCTATTGTCATTTTCAGTGGTGAGCATCTCAAAGCAGACATGTTATCGTGGCACCAAGATTACCTTTGTCTTTTGCCTCAATCATCAAATCGACATCATCTGTGGTAGGCGGTAGGTTCTATTTGCATATACAGTTACATAGACCATTCGAATCTCTATAATTCCGCTATACTTTACCTGCACACGATCACTATGCGCCCTTTTCTCCATCTGCGACACTGCGCCATTTCTCGATTCCGAATAGTGTTGCTGATACGACCATTAGCTCTCTGTCTGAATAATACAACCACTGTAGCCATATATATCTACCTTGGGCTTAATGCCTTTGTCAGTCCAGGTTTTGTTGATGGCGGGTAGCAACGATAGTAAATCTGTAGCATTACCTGGATTAAGACTATGTGTAGAATTGTTTAGCAAGCTCACAAAGACATATTGTTTTCTTTCCGACTTACTGATGATGGTGCCAGTCCAGCACTAGAGGGATCCCAAGTTTCTGGCAGATGGGCAGTAGATCAGAAACAGAGTAGCCTAGCTCATCATTCTCCAAGACTAATCTTCTCTTGATATTTTCAGGCAACTTGACATACTCTTGTTCAAATCTCTGACAAATTGGTTAGATGATTTAAATTTTTAGTCATTTTTGACAGCTTACGGCTAATGCTGCTTCTCTATCACCTACATGTCAATGTCATAGATTAGATCATGTTTTGCAAATAAGATAACTTTTTTTTTTACCATAAACACCGCCCATATGTCTTGCATATACGTTATTAGATTTTAGATGCCTCTTTTATGCGATATTCTACTTACATTATCATTACAGCATCCTGGTCCAAGCCCATCAAATCCATTAAACATGCATGATCTATAGACAAACATTCATTGCAATGAGGATCAAAATTCCAAAAAAAAAAAAAAAAATAGCTAACAGTGAAGTTCTCTAATAGTATTGGCGATAACTTTGGGTGTAAGTGAGACAAGCTGATTGTATTGCCCGGGATGCATTGTCTATATGTAGACTCAAGGTTAATACGCCAAACAGGATTATGGTAGAAGCGTCACTTACCAATCTATGGTTATATCTTTTAGCCAAATCGCCTGCCTCTTTTAATTCCTTTTTCGCAAAATCGATATCGTATCTAGCAACATGGCGTTATTACTGATGAGCGCCGTAAGATTACTGCTGTTACCCAATCTTTTCATGGCTCGCGAAGGGGAACATGTCGCTTGAGAGTCGCATGAATCTGATATTGTTGTCTGTCGACTGTATTAGATCCAGCCACTATTCACCAATAAGCAATCACTTGCCTTCGTTCCATTGAATCATGGTTTTCATATCTGCAACGTTCTATATAGACATTCGTGATTTTAATACAGCAAGTTATTTCCTCATGTAATGCATACCGCCAAAGCGATTTCCTTAACAAACTCATGGCCCTTCTCCGCAACAGTAGCTATTTATGATACAAGCAATCAATTTCTTTGGCAAAAGTATCTTTTTGTTAGAAAAAAAAAGTCATCATACCTAATCTGCATGTTCTTGCACTGAAAACAGTAGGTTTCTGTTTGCGCAAAATGGTATTCATGCAACTAAACATGTATCAGCATTAGTTTGTCGTGAATACAACACCCCCCCCCCGCCTCCCTCCCTCTGCAGCCATTGCTGGTTACATACGCATAACCAAGGCGTCCTTTGAATGATCGAGGATTATCATGCACATATCTTGTGCTGTCAAATGTCGCAGCGGTTTCTGTCAAATTTTCTTGCAAATTTGTCAAGATCTTGTCTTCTTTTTTAGATAAAGTATTCATGCTTGCAGTTGCAGCCGTGGCTGATTCTAGCTTGACAGCTTTTGATCTCATTCTTTTCAAGCAGCTTTGGAACAAATTTTTATAATGAAAAAGTAGCATGAAGCAGAAAATGGAAGTTTTTTTTATTTTTATTTGTTAGTGGCACATACAACTGCATCAGAGAAATCACACTCGATCTCGATTCGCAATGAGTTTGTGTGACTCCCTCGTTTCGCTGATACTGCTGAATGCCAATGCTATTGTAAATCGGAATCACTGCTATTGCTTACTGCTGCTACTGCTACTGCTGCTATTGCCACTGTTACTATTACTGTTGTTATTTATTGCTGCTTAAGCAAAGGAGGGTTCATCGGGCTTATCCTTTTTACGATTGTATTCCAAAGCATGCCGCAAAATGTCATCGGCGCTAGTGATTGTTCGGATCTTGTCTAATGGATATTCTTTCTTTAGCAAATTTGCTAAAACTTTGCCAGGTCCAAAGCATAAAAAGTCGTCAATGTCTTGTCCTTTACAATAATTTATACTGCGTTCCCATTCCACTGTGGCTACAACCTGCTCAACTAGCCTTTTTGGGATTTCCTCGGCATTTGTATACTAAGCAAGAAGTCAGCATCGGACATGTAGCGTCTTGAATTTACATACTGGTTTTGCAGTGACATTGGACACTACTTCGACACATGGCATCTTGATCTCAACGCTCTTCAATGCATCCTCCATCACATCAGCAGCCTCTTGCATTAATTCACAATGAAAAGGAGCACTGGCCACTAGCACATTAATATGATACGCTTTGCCGAGGAAGTCTCTGCTTACCTGACAGGCAGATCAACTGCACGAGCAGCAAATCGTCGTTCTTGCAGGATACGCGATGCCTGATCCACGCCCTGACTAGTACCGCTAATTACCACTTGAAAAGACTACAACATCAAGTTAGCAGCCAAAAACACCCATTGGATGCGCCACAACCGGGGTACTTACACTGTTGATATTAGCTACCGCTACCAATTCACCTTTTGGAAGGTTTGCTTTGATTTCCACCATGGCCTTTTCTAAATCGGCAAGTTTATCCTTTCTGACGACAAGGGCAGACATTGCGGTTTTCCCCTGTTTATCAGCAACAGCGCGGGTCATTGTCTCACCACGCAAACGTACCAAACGCACGGCATCTGTCAAAGACATGGCCTTGGAAGCCACTAGGGCTGTATATTCTCCCAGCGAGTGGCCTAATGCATGATTGCATGCTTTAAAAATATCAAACCCGAATTCTGTTTCCAATACCCGTAACATGGCAATTGAGGTAGTGAGTATGGCCGGCTGTGCGTTCTCGGTCAGCTTTAATTTATCCTGTTGCCCTTCAAAAATAAGGGCACGAAGTCCATTTCCAAGCGCTTCGTCTGCTTCGTCGAATACAAGTTTGGCACTTCTTGGATACAGGTTGTAGAGATCTTTTCCCATACCTACATATTGAGACCCTTGGCCTATCACCTCCTGTTTAGACGGCTGTCCTCTTTATAACAATGCGCTATTACTTTACCTGGAAACAGAATAGCGCGGTGAGAACGCTCAATGCCTGCGGTACTCTGCATGTGTGTATTCGATAGTGTATAATTTTAGCATTTCAGTAGTAAAACATGTTTAACTCTCCATACCATCCAATTACGGCGACCTAGGACCTTGGTTGTTGCATTTCTGAGGTTATTCATGATTGGAAAACAAAAGGTGAGAAAAGGGAGATATAGAAATACTGTTTTTCTAATAAAAACCAGCAATGTGGTTGCACACAGCAACATAGCTAACATTTGAAACTCACGAATCACAGCACACATTCATCATCATTACAAAAAAAAAAAAAATACGACATGCTCTCAACAAGAAATAAATTTATATTATGAAAAGTGTATGTATATATGTATAAAAAAAAAAAGCAGTAAATTTACAAAAGATCGTAATCGTCCAACTGATAAAATAGTTAGACATTTTACATAAAACCCAAATGCCAAACCTTACCTTGTCATTGTACTTCATGATCTTTCTCTTGATCTTTGAAGTATCCACCCAGGTAACGTAATCTTCCATGGTGCGATTCACCAAAAATGCAGGGTCTGTCACTGTTTGAGGTCCAACTCGAATATGCCCTTGCTCAACAAACGTAACTGCCTCCTTTACCGTTTCCGCCATCTTTAGTCGACACATGACAATAGGCAAGCGCCTGCGACAAAAAGCAGATACTGTTACTTTGCGGCAATCTGAGAATTTCGTAGTAGCTGTAATAATGCCCATGTTGTACAGCTTTTCTAACAGTGCCTTTTCTTGCTGTGTACGGAAAGGATCACGAGCGTCTAATAAAGAAATCTTGTTTGCTAATTGCCGAATGCTGCCAACCAACTTGTTGTATCTATGTTACATTCGATATTAGTATATTGCAGCTACACCGGATGAGCTGTGTTTTTTTTTTTTACTTGTGATAGTCTTCTCTTTGTTGAAGGAAATATCTGCGGATGACCTTCATCTCACGTATCGTATCTTCCTTTTTCCATTGCAGGAAATCAACCTTCTTTAACAGCTTTTGCTCGTGGTGCTTCAATTGTCTCATATTGGTGGTGGTTGTGAATAAAGAGCACTTTTAACGATTTTTTTTTTTTTCTTCAGAAAAGAAAAGACAGTTCAACATTGATACCAAGCCACTCAGGGACAAATACTCTTTATGGTGATGCTATCAGTCGCTGATCTACAAGAAGTGTATTTCGTATAGTTCTATAATAAGATGATGTATAGTAGCTGTATACACTCTAACTGTTTTGAACATGGCGCTTTAATATACTACTATTTTTATTTTAATGGCACCAAACAAGCGTAGGATTGATTCAATGTGTGGCCCGCATGTACTCTCGGTCTCATCTCCCTGTTACTTATTACTTACTATATAAAACTGTACTTGTACGTTCCAAAGTACCGTTGTTACTATTTGCATCTGTTGTTACTATTTGCATCTGTTGTTGTTGACATGTTATCTTTAAAGTAACAGTTATTATAAATTATTTCTACTATATTGTACAAACGGTCAAAGTATGGAATTAGCTGCGGTAATTCATCAAGTGAAATGGGGAGTCTTAGATTGTTCAATTCAGTCATAATACACACACCATCAACATTTTGACATATATAGAATTGCAGATTGGTGCCTAAAGTTCATGATGATGTAAGTAACCAGTTGCCAGACAATATATTTATCGGTCTACAAAGTATACAACTTACCAATAGCCATTACTTGGAAATTTTATTTAGGCTGTATTTGGAAAGGGCAGTTTTACCAAAGATCCCCAAACGATGCAAATCAACATTTATCTTCTGGCGATTGGTAGCATAATCAATGGTTTTTACTTGGACATAGCCAATAGTTTCACGATCATTTTCAATACAACCATCTGGTCTATTATTAGTGGCTGCTGGTTGGTCTTCATTACTATTGCAGCTGAAAGTGATTGTGTTAATCCATTTAAAAAGCATGTTATCGTCTTCATTACTATCAAACAAGGATTGAAAGAATGGTTGCAAATAACGAGCGCACAACTCATGCTCTTTTACTTTCTTCTGTTGTGTGTTGCTCGGAAGGGTTTCAACTAACGCTTTGAAGCATAGCAACAACTTGACAAGTATTGGATCCATATCTTCAGTTAAAGTATTACTAACCTTTTTCAAGGCATTGATCTTGGTCAACACTCCGTTGCTGAGATCGTTGGCAAATTTAAATTTTAGGCTTTCAAAAATATTCTTTCGAACGCTGTCAAAGCTTGTGGTTTTGAAATAATTATCCAATTCAGCGTCATAGACATATTTTTTAACTATCAAAATATTTGACAAGGCAAGGATTTGTTGAAGATTGGACTCGTAACTGAGCAATTTTGAGTCGTTGATACTGTTAAAAGTGTCAAGTTTGAAATCAAAAAATGCCTTTTGAAGACTACTGTGATTCCTGCTGCTGTTACTGACACAGTTTTCTCTAATCAGACTCTTTGCTTCATCTAAAGTTATCGTTTCTACACTCTCAGCGACTGAAGAGCTGCGATTCATAGATACAATACTATGGTTGGCAGGAGAGGTACTTGCAGCGCTTGTTGCTTTAGTGCATGAGTCAATGTTGATTTCGTTATTTTGATTACATTGATCTTGAACGTTCTTACGATGAGCCCAGTACTGCTGAGCTTGCTTGCTTCTTTTCCACTTATTGAATTTCGAAGGAACTTGTTCTCTCTTCTCTTTATCTGAAATGTATTCTGTGATTTCTTTAAATCTTCTGATTGCAGTTGTTTGAGAATACGACTGAAAGAAATCAAAGAAAGACAAATGAGATAATGTCATTAGATTTTTTTTTGTAGCCACGTTGTTTTGCTGAGTTTTCTATTTTGGCGTTGTTTTGTTCGCATGTTGATGGTGTGTGTATATGACTGAATTGAACAGTCTAAGACTCCCATTTCACTTGATGAATTACCACCAACATTTTCAAAAAAGTGTCTAAAAAGGAGAAGTGGCTTCCAAGGAGACGTAGTGGTTACATTACTGCTTTGTTGGAATCATGCAGCAGATCAGCTATTCTACACTAAACAAAATTGATGTCTTTCCCACGGCAACGTATGCCATTGTTTCAACTTTATAGTCATCAAATCAAGGAGGCAAATGCTTTATTTGGTAATAACTCTTTTTTTTCTTCCTTTCAATCTGTCTGTTTTAGCAATGTATTGCTGATTCAGTGAGAGCAGCTGGTATGATAGAAGTCGATATTTTGAAGTCGTGGCAGAACAAACAGGGAATGGTACAATAGTTTCTGCGCAAATAAATGGGAGATTAGCTTCATCGCTTACATGACCTCAAAATGCTTTCAATAGTAATTAGCATTGTGGTCAATGTTGTAGGTCTTTGCTTGTACACGATGAAGAGATATGCTTTGTCCTGAATATATAACTCTTCTGTACGGGTCAGAACAATGACTGTCTCGATGAATTTTGAGTGCTCCGATGCCATTATATTGTATTTCCATTGATTCAGAATCGCGAGGGAAGTCGTAGCACGTATTTTCGGCAAGCTGTGAATTTATTACCTCACCGTTAACAGATATGGTGTCACCGTCCTGGGCAGAGGCAAAAGAGAGAGCAGCGAGGAAGAGTGAAATTGAAAAAAACTTGAGTACCATTTTTTTTATCTGTATGATGAATTGTCTTTGTAACTTAAAAATTGAATGCTTTTATATTCAATTTGCTTGAGTCAAAGCACGAGGAGCCATGATATTGATTGTATTTTTCTTTCTTCCTTTTGTTCGGATGAGTAGAATACTTTTTAGCTGTCATGATATCTTCTCTGCTGTGAAATTAAGTGACCCGTGTCGATTGTTATTTTGCAGCATGAGTCCAATGTGCTGCTGCGAAACCTCTGCTTTACTTCAAAAATTGAGAAATAAAATTTTGAACATGATGGCTTAATTGCTATTGACTCGCTAATGTACAAATAAAGTAGTATCCGCCTAATACAATGGTCTTATTGTGCTTAGGCTTGACAAGACCAAAACAAGACACCTTTTGGGGTATATATGGTAAACATAACAGTCATTGTTTATGATTGCCATTGTGATTGTATGTAATTATATTGATAATGCCAAGAGTTGGTCTGCCATCAGCCTTACAGAGAACCTATCGTTATTTTATAACCTAACCTAATGCCAACTCATATTTGTAAAGCAGCTCGCATCTTGATGACAGCTGCAACCTCAAACTGATCATTGACAGTGGCGGAGTGCGCAAGACGCTCATTCTCTCTCTTATACCATAAAATAGGGCATTACCATAGTTTGATAGCGAATATTAGAAACTGTCTTGCGTCAAATATGGCTATATTACACAAACATATTTTCCAAGAGAATAACCTGCTAATCAAACCACAAATGCTTGTTTTTGTACATCAACAATAGGTTTTCATAATTTTCAGCATGCCATGTTGGAGGTTTACAGTCGTTACCTTTTTTTTTTCAAAACGTTTTGGGAGAATAATGATACCCACACTTTTGGAACAATATTGAGAAGGACATATCTGGTAGACTTTTTATCCTGAACTGCTGCTTTCGTTGTATCAATAGTATACACTAACAACCTAATATGCATCGAAGTAGCGTTGGAAGGTATAAACTTATAAGCTCAAAAAAATGACATGAAATCTTCTCAAATCTAAAAGATCCTTTGGTAACATCTATGGGTAATATTGTCAGTTTCCTAGTTATTAGTATCAATTTCCATATCAGAGCTGGCATTTGATAGGGATTGCAGAACCAGGGCCAGATAGCTCTTACGTTCTCCGTGATTACTGTTGTTCATTTTATTTTCTACATCTATTTTTCACAAATAACTCTCATTGAGAGTATGCTTATACTCTGACCTTGAGACAGCATTCATCATGTTCACGCAACCTGACACGAACAATTTATATTTTTCTTCTTTGTTCGAAATGATACAAATTCTCAATAGCAAAACCACAAAGAGCACAACCAGGAATCAGGGACTTGGTCAAAACAATATGACGACACCAAGGTGTACAGAGCAGGAACATACGAGCGTTTTTCATTTTTGCTTGAACTGGATACTGTACTCATCGATATCGCTTGTTTTTATGATGGCTTTTGCATTGTATACACGTTGATTAATAAAAGACAAACATTAACCGGAATTGGAGGGGCCACTTGGGACGATGCCTAACATGAAAGCAATTACTTTCAGGACGACAAAAAAAAAAGATAGTTAGTCTCTATTTCCGGTACGCTGCCTTGGAATGTCATCCTGCTGGAGAAAAGCGCCAAAGGATCAATCACGAAAGGGGGTGTGTCAGGTGTTGTTCGTGATCTCCAAAAGCCAAGCAAAAAGATTAATTGTAGTGCTAAACTCAAAGTAACCTGTTACAAAAACAATCCTGGCTATGCAACCTTCATTTATACCGGAGAACATAATCGCGATGTTGGAAGGTTGAATGATTTACAACATTTGCCATTATCGAAAGAAGCAAGAGAACTAATTGAGCAACGATTAAGGGAAAACTTCAGCAAAAGGCAAACAAGAATCGCCATCAAGACGAATTACAATAAGTTTATTACAGAGAATCAAGTGCTGGCTGGCCTTGATAATTCGACTTCTTCCCTGATCCATCAAGATCAAATGGTTCATGCAGATGAGATTCACAACATCTACAAAAAAATCCAAGAAAAATTTTTGTTTGAAAGCAAGAGACCATAAAACTTTGGCTACAAGAATTATCTTTGCAAAAAGGAAATGTTACCTTTCTGGGCACTGATTTTAACTCTAATTACACCTTTGGCTTCGTATCTCCATGGCAAAAAGCATTATTGTCTACATCAATATCAATTTGCTTAGATGCAACCCACTGCGTTAAAAGTATCAGCCAAGGTGTCTTGTATAGTATTGTGATTAAGCATCCGTATACGAGTACATGATGCCCTGTTGCGTTTATGTACACAATTGATCACTCTTTGCAACCAATAGCAGCCTTTTTACGTTTTGTAAAAGAACAAATTGCCGTGCCAAACTTACAAAAAATTACAATAGATGTCAGCACTACTGGTACCACTAACGAAGTATTTCCTGAAGTTAGTGTCTAATAGTGTTTGTTTCACGTTGCAAGAGCTTGGATGGCAAAGATACGAGATACCATCAAGCTGGGTAGCACGGCTCAGAATCAACAAGTTCACAGGGCGATAATTGCACAGTTGAAGAGCATGATGTGGGAAAAGAGTCCAGATGCATTTGTCTTCAAAGTGACAAATTTTCTTGTAATGTTCCATCAATACACAGAATTCTTGATTTACATGGACACATAATACTTTGCACAAGGAAAGTATCGGCACTGGTGCGCTGCATATCAGCTGCAAATGTTCTCAAACATGGAGACCAATAACTTCGTTGAAAGTTGGCATAACCAACTAAAAACATTATACCTTAAAAGAAAGCGTAACAGACACATTGGCCGCTTAATTTACATCCTTGTCAATGATATTGAACCGGATTTTATCCAGAATACCAATAAAATTTGCTTAAATACACGGAGGATGAGACCTCAAGAGAGAAGATGTCGACATAGAGAAATGGGGGCTGAAGCAATCAATGTAGCGATTTTTGAGTTTATGGTTGTGGAGTTGCTCAACGACAGTGAAACTCTCAAATCTGCTATCCAGTTCTCAAAACAAAAGATGTTCAGTATGAAATCATCGTCCAAAATGAAGAAATGCGATCATACGCTTGTCAGACTTCCAATGAAACCAAACAGCTTGCAATCATATGCATTTGTTGAAATGTTGGTGTAGAGACCTCATGGCATATCAAGGTAATATTCTATATAGCCAAAACCCAAAGATTAGCAAGCTAATTTGGTCTAATAGTACCTATCTCTACTGTGCAAAGAACACCACGAGATACTGCTGTTATCAATCCTTTGCCTCTCCAAACTGCTGATACCAGAATAGATGGCTGTATAGTCAACATCTCATCTGTAATAAATACTTTGAAATTTGACAACAACATAAACTTGAATGGAGATCAAATCCGGTAGTTACAAACAGCTACAAATATGTTAAGAGGCGTACTTCCTACCACTACTGATACAGCTACAAACAGTAATCTTACCACCCAACGAAGATAAGCTATTAAATAAAAATAAAATGCATTTGTTGTAAAAGATAAACGTCATCCACTGACGAATTCAAGCTCGTCTTATTTTAGGAGGAAATAAGGAATTCGAAAATAACTTTTATTATATAACTGATGATTGCGCCCGCCGCTTGATTACACTCAAAACTCTGTAATTTACGCGGAGCAAGTAATAAAAATCTTTAAAAAAAAAAAAAAAAAAAAAATAACTTTTATTTAAGCTGTAAATTTACTGTATCCGCAAAATAACTCGTAACTTCTCATCATTTTAAGAATATGGAGATATACAATGATCTACAGTAATGCATTGGTCTTTTATTGTCTAAAACCACATCTATTATGCTATACCTTCTAGAATAATAATAAATCTTAAATATCCTTAATAGTATTAAGGCTATTTTGTAAAAGTGCCATTTAACAAATTATTAGATAGAGACAATATTAACTTGTGTTTGCAACTACGTAAAATAAAAAAATTATTTTTATTTAGTCTGTAATACAGGTAGAATAAGACAGTGGTGGTATCATACTCTTTTTATTTATATACAAGGGATAACAATTTTGGCCCAAAAGAAAACCTTAAAGTGAAGTCGATTCATCCAGTACTTATGTCCCTCTTCAAATTTCATCAAACCTCCAGAAATGATTGATATTCTATCCCTAGGTAAAAAGTAGGAAAATATGAGATCCAGCAACAGCATGTCCAACCCAGCCTAATTACCATTAACGAACTTCTTTGAAGAGCTATCACAACTTGTAGACCCGAGATCAATAAACGCACCCTTAAGAAGCTTGTAATGTAGATTAGATTCTATTCGCGTTTTGATTGTTCATAATAAAGGTATTCAAAGAGGTCGTACATATATTAAAAAAGGGACTAGCTAGAATATCTCCTACCAAAATTCCAGTATAAACTCTCAAAGTCTATTGCACTACAGAGCATCAAGGCGTTTTCAAGAGACAAATGTTATTATGCGAGCCGCTTCTAATATTCGATTGTATAAAGAAGAGAATAAAAGAAAGTTTTGCGTCACTGGCATGGGAAGCCAACCAAGCTCTGCAAAATAACCTGACCAGATACATACATCACAACAAAGTCCCAAAGATGTAAGTAGCCGTGTGTCACTCCTTCTTCATATCGGAACCAAGTCAGGTCTCTTCGTCTAGATGCCTCTTATTTTGATGAACATTATTATGCGAGCCGCTTCTAATATTCGATTGTATAAAGAAGAGAATAAAAGAAAGTTCTGCGTCACTGGCATGGGAAGCCAACCGAGCTCTGCAAAATAATCTGACCAGATACATACATCACAACAAAGTCCCAAAGATGTAAGTAGCCGTGTGTCATTCCTTCTTCATATCGGAACCAAGTCAGATCAAAATAAGGAGCTGTAGTGCTAATAGGGTATGCGGTAATTCAGAGCTGATAAGCCATAACTACTGTGTATTCATTTAATGACCAAAAAGTGGATCGAGGAGTACAGTTAAAAACAAAAGTAAAAGTGAGTTAGATACTTTGGCCTGACATTTATATATTTGCTGATTAGTTCATTCTATAAAGGAATAAACAGCTTTAGAGCAAATTAATCCATAATGAGTACTTACAAGGAAACTCCAATAAAGCATTTGTTAATTTAGCTTCCAAACAGCAGCGCTATAGAAAATCTAAACAAAACAAACTTATTAGTTATACTCAAACATGACAATAATTAAAAGCCAAACGAAGGAGATGCAAGATTTTTTTCAATAAAGAAATAATACCTCAAACCGGAGATTTAAAAGTCAAACACGTATATGGATACGTCACCCTTTGCTGAACGTTCATTTATCAGTCATTCATTTTATTCACCAAATAAATAATCTCTTGTGAGAGCCTTATATTAATTATATAATGCCGAATACGCTTATAACATCATGGATTATTCATACAGATTAAAACACGACAACCCTTCATTTAAATATTTTTCTGACCATCCTATTATCGAATGGTCTTTCGCAAATTTCACCCGTTCATTTGATGACGGCCAAATAAAACCAACAAACTTTACAAAAATTAAAAACACCTATATATCCAAAATGAAAGACATTCAAAAGTTAAATGATGTACCGTATTTCGTGAAGGAAGAAGTCCGACGCTTATTATCCTTAATAGAATCCCTTGAAGAAGAGTCTTCAAGCTTCAGTGTTAACATTACAGCACATGATTCTAACATCTACAATGCTTCTGTCTCAGGTACTCTCAATTTTAACCAGCAGCAGCAATCAGCAGAAAGAGCTCAGCAGCAAAAAGATGTCGAGTCTGTACTAAACATGGAGCATTCTGCTTCTGGGAAGAGCGATGAAGAGAAAAGTGATGAAGAAGAGCGCGATGAAGAGGACAAAATTCCCTCCGATTTATCAATCGACCACCATCCAAACCGTACTTGCGAGTACAGTCTTAAAATCATAGGTTCAGATGAGGACAAAGAAGAAATAAACTCAACCAGACCTGCGAAGACTTCAAATGAGTCAAAACGGATGTTAAATGATATCTGTATCTCTGATTTATGCCTTCGTTTTAAGGAGGCATCCTTTAAATTGGCTAAAAACACTGATCCTTCACGACTATCTGATATTCGTCTTCTCACCTTGAATGATATTTATATATTTGATAGAAACTTTTTGTCTTCTGTTAGCAAATATTTTTCAACTAAAGTCCACACCATACTCAAACCTACTTTATCTTTTGATGCTTATCTCCCTACAAGAGGCTTAAATTGTTACGACTGGTGCATGGATATCGAAGTATCACCTCCCGTTGATTATATCACTTCAATAACGCTGTGTGCTGATTTACTTAAAGAAGCCTGAGACAGTAAAAATTTCTTGGATATACACACTGCTCAGATTTTGACCCAGATCCTCCCAGTTCTAGTCAATGGTCCTCCTGAAGACTCAACTGAAGATAGTTACGTACACTATTACCTCTCACCACTACTGTCATCGGTCTTTTCAACTGATCCTCTGTTAAAGATGAAATGGGCTAACGGCAAATTAATGAACAATCAAAATGAATACAAACCTGATTTTCTGGTATACAATACCTCCGGCAGCAAAAGGTGTGTAATTATTATTGCAGAGTTCAAACCTACCGAGAAAAACTCGTATGTTGAATCAGACCTGGTGAAGCTTGCCCAACAAATGAAGGTGACCTTAAACGAAATGATTATGAATGGAGTTTCAAAACCTGAAGTCTGTGGTGTTCACTGTGAAGGTGAAAATGTGTATACGTATATCATGGACCTCCCCTCTCCCAAGCTCTACAGATTAGCCAATGCTTCTAAAATTAAACTCTTCAAAAGCTTGGATCAAATCTCGCTTCTCCCAAGTGTGATTACACATCTGTTATGTTTGAAGAATGTTGCCTCAAAGACTGCTACCAAGGTTGAAACTGCTTCGCTGTATAGTTACAACAATTTAAAACGTCCAGCTCCAAATCCACCTGAAGAATGGTTATCAAGTGTAAAGGCTGTCCTCTCCCGTTTACCCAAAAAACAAAAGAAATAAACACTATATCCTATTATATTGTATTAATTAATAATAAATTCATGTGTGTCTTAAGTAGCTAGTAAACTTCCTGTAAACTCTTAGAGACTTCATCCTAAATTTTTGGATAAAGAATATTTATAATTGCTTATTAGAAGCTGGCCAAATTATTTGTAAATTGGAGTTCAATCATTTGACCAAGTTAGTCCCATTTTTCTGGGAAACTTAATCTCACACAAGTGTTCAAAATAATTCAAAAAGTCGGGCAGAGTTTTCAAAAATTCGGTACATTGAGAGTGGAAGCACTGTAGGTTATCAGAATGCGCCAATTGGGACGTTCCTAATTTTTGAAGAGTTAATTGGCACCGGAGGCTGTATGAAAACTCCTCTTCGTACGTCTCTCTCCCTATCAACTAGCATAGGGCACAGGCACAGGCACTGGCACAGGCACAGGCACAGGCACACAAGCATATACACTACGCTTATTCACAGACTATATTAAACAATCTAATTTTATTTGTTTCCCTTTTCCCCCATAATTTTTTTTTCCTTTCTTTCATTTCCTTTCCTTCTCACATCTTTATTGCTTTTCTCCTCTATATCTCTAATTTTTACTTGTTTCTTCTTTTTGTATATAACTATAATAGTTATATAACTACATGTTTATTTAACTACCTTTCAGCTACTGGAAATCATAAAGTAGATAACAAAATATATTTTCTTCCCTCTCCTTTTTGATAATTTTTTCTTGGAAACTACAGATTCTGTGACAACAGCGACACTATTATGTGGATCATATCTCGAGTTGTAAGACAAATAACAGAAAGCCGACAGATATCAGATTGAAATAACTCTTTTTATGTTGTACACATGTAGTTTGGTGAGTCTCGATGGACAAGGGCGATCTTTTGTGCTGTAGTACTCCAGGCATTGCTAGCCATTGCATTTGAAGCAGTAATTTTCGCATTTCACAACAACGAAATCAATGCAATCAACAGCTTGACTCTGACACATAAAGAAGTATCTGAAATGAACACAGCATTTGCAAACGCAAGATCATTGTTGGTTTATTTTATTCTATTTATGCTTGCACAGATATTTACTGTCATTTTAGTAGTCGACGCAGTTAGTATGATATATGTATTGATCCGACTCAGTGACTAATTACGCCAGAATAGATCTATCAACGCAACACCATTCAGCTTATTGCGCTGGTCGCTTTCGAATTAGGCATGAGTGCTTATTCAATCATCCAATTTCACCAATCTTCGACGTTGATCAGCGACGACCAAGAACCCACTAATGAAGCACTAAAATACCTTGTCAACGCATATCACCTATCAAAATGGGCTGAAATCACTCAAATTTGTGTGATGCTTGTCAGCACCATGGTTTTTGTCTTTCTTGCCTACAAACTCTATCTGGAATTTGGTTGGCACATTTATAAAAAGATCGGCGCAGACTTGGCTATGCGAGGTGATTAACAAATTACCCATATTATGATGATCCGTCCACTAACATAAACCTGACCCGGTTTGTAGATCGCTATAAAATGTATCAAATTTTCATGATGCTGCTTAAATTTGACTTTTTCTTTTTCCTTGGATTTTCAGTCCAGTATCTCGCCTTGTTGATTGTTGCTTGGTGGCCAGACGCAACCTCAAATGGAAGTAAATCAGAGATTGTGCGAGAATTGATTGAGCATATCATCCTGAGTTGTGTGCTCTCAGTTACCATGCTATGCTCAGCATATTGGGGTGTAAGTTTAATTAACAAATCTGGGGCTATTTTTTTTTGATTTGTCATGTTAACAATTTATAATGCTAGTTGAGGCGCGAGAAGAAGGTGCACATGTACATTTTTTTAATACTGTGTGCGGTGAGCATGGGCTACTATATTTATATGCTCGTACAAATTGCATCAGACCCTGCCAGATTTTTGGGTTCAAAGGTTTTCTTGACCTTTTTCTGTAAGTACTTTATGTATATTGTAGTAGAATCTCTCTAATTTTTTTTATTAGTATGTGTGGATATGGTGTTGATTTTGGTAAGTAACTTCTGTAAGCCCTTTATGCACAACTATTAAATTAAAAAACAGGCATCTGTGCCTATTGCAATTATCTGTCTAAGGAATTTCAATCTCGGCTTAATGAATCACAGTAGGTTTTTCATGCGTTTTTAACAAACGTTCAATCTAACTCTTGCTACATAGTCTCACATGCAACAGCGTCGGCTACTTCAGCACATTCTATGGCGCCTTTAGGTATCGAGAAATCAAACTCTTCGAGGCGCTGGTCAATAGAGTAGAATTACTAAAAATAAAAAGGGTTTATTCTAGCACCCACAATTATAACAGCAACCACAACAAAAAGTAACGGTAAGGATGCACTCCTAAAGAGCTCCCTGCCTTTTTTCAAACATTTATTACCGTATTGTTATCAGATCACTAATTTCCGTCTCTAATACTTACAATTTACCAATTTTGCTTTTGCAATTTTTATCGTCATTGTGGTGCATCTGTCAATCGCTTGCTTCATTTGTCCATTGTTTCACCCCTCTTCCCCTTTCTATTTTTCCCCTTTAGTTTATAACACTTTGGGTTTTCTCTTTTTCGTATATGTTTTTTTATTGAAATAAAACACCTGAGAAAGAAAAAGAGGCATTAAATGAGCTCTATCCTCTGGTACAAACAAGTCGGTTTACATTATACATGACCTGAAACCTAATATATGTAGTTGATTCAACATGTACATCACTAAATTTGCTCACTAATCCCGCTAACCTGCATACAGTAGAGCAAAAATATTTAGACATGACACAAACGTCTCGATCTGCAAAAGATGCCAATTTTATTATCATGGAAGATCAACTGTTGATCATGCGATAATTATAGGTATCGAATGAAAAAATATTAGAGATACAAGACTGAGGTAAAACTCAAGATAATGAACAAGGGGCATTGATCCATTTCATTAAATTTTAGTAGCAATTGACAGTTGTTCTCATATTCCATCTCGCCCAAAATGCTGCTTACTTGAAATTTCTACTCAAAGCGTAATTCTTTTCCATAAACTACAGATAAATTTGCTAACAAGATCTTGATCTGCGGATGATAATGGCAGCTACTTTTTGAAGTAACACTACTTTTGTTCTTTTAATATTCGAATCTTAGAGCTATTAACTTTATTACGTTGGGCTTAATTTTATGTGAAAGCAACTTATACTACTTGACGCAGATCAAAGATCTGTGTAAAACATCAAGCATAACTCAACCTGTAAACAAATTTGCTTGAAATATGAATATACCTATTTAACGTCGACCCTTTATTTTTATTAATTAAGAACCCTAACGGGTGTTCATTTGAATATAAATATGTACACATTTACCTTATTATTTATGATAGCCCTGAGTTGAATAAAACGCAGAAAAATAAACGTAGGAGAGGTTGCAATACCTCCTTAACTATTTTTATTTTGTCATGAGGATTGGGGTAACCTTGAATCCTTGATAAGCATGCTTTATTGAAAGACTTGTGAACAATGCATTTGGTGGCACGACTTGTAGCACGGCGAAGGTTTTTTGCTTTCTATCGCCTCGTTCCCATCCTAAAGTGAACGAGTTTGGCTTAATTTACGCACTTGGGTCAAACCATTCATTTGGACTACTTTGAACATCTAATACCTATTAAGAAAAAAAAAAAAACTAGTGAAAAGCATGGTGAAATAATTCCAAGTCCATTCCATGAACTCCTTTTATTTCAAAAGATGGTTACCTTCATTCGGATATAGCAGAGAAGAGTGACAGTGTGTCGACACCTCGAAAGATACAAATGGTTTCCAGATCACCTTGATATCTGAACACTTCACTATCAAAGGTAATCACGCTACTGCTAGTGTTCTATTTTGTAGACACAGACAAAGAAAGAGAAAAGCCTACAGACTGCAAGCTAGCCAAGTACTACGGCAACTTATCAGTCGTCTGAACCTTGCCTCTAAACGAAAGGTACATTTAAAGAGATATTTTCATACAAGGCAAGCTTTGCAGTTTATTCTCTCTTCCCAAAAGCAGATAGTTGTTCCTATTAAACAAGAAAGATGAGTTGAGCATTGGCTATAGCAAGATGTATTCTTAACCAAGATAAATGAAAACTTATTACAGAGAATTACTGATGCATGTAGCAATATACGTCAGCGCTAAATCATCAACTGCTATAGCAAATCGAGTTTCTAATCAGCTGCTTATATTTTTATTTACTCGGAAATCTCAAAATTTACCAGCCGCAATGTGTATATAGAACAACCAAATAATTTAGGTGATACGTTGGCAAACGTTGGTTTGAATATCGTCTTTGCCAAGATATATTTTAAACTGAAATCTTTGTCTGATTTAAAGGAGCAGTTCATAATGTTAAGCCGATTTGATACCGCATATCTGGCTGTAGATGAACAAAATATCATCCCGAGACGTTTAAAAATATATTAGCTGATGTACCACAGTAAATGTGCAGTACTCAGGGGAGATGTATCTAAACCGAGACCCTTGTTCTAGACTAAAAAGTGATTTAAAACATGTACAGCAAGCTTTACGGCATCATCACTCGGATGGAAGCCATGTCAAAAAAAAACCAAAATAAGCGTCCAGTCTATAAATCAAACGTTAATGAAATAAACAGTAGACGGTTCATTAGGTGTCGTGTAACCGCGAGGGTTTATTATTAGTTTATTTGGATTCTATAGAGCAGAATCTTTTCCTTCAGATCCAACAAGAAAAGCAGCTGGAAAAGGGTATTTAGCAAGAGCGACAAAGAAAATCAGGAAGATACAACTGATTTTAGCATCTATCAATACAGGGCTATTCGTTTAGCTAGCAAAACAAAGAACAAAACAAAGAACAATGAACACAATAAACATTTGGTAATATATCTCATTTTATTAGGATAGTGTGCACAGAATTTTGTACGGTTGATGGTCGCGGCTGCTTTTTTGGTGAAGATGATAATAAGGCAAGCAAGATTTCTATAAATAAAGAAAGCGTTTGAATGTAAGGAGAGATGTGTTGAAAAAGTTCTTTTTTAATGATATTAAATGATATAAGCAATCAAAGCTGCACATCCTAGCGCTAAAGCAGAACCACTGGCCAGCTTGTTTGATCCAGAGGCTGCGGGTGTAGCACTTGGGGAAATAGAAGAAGTGCCAACAACAGACATGGTGGGGTTTGCAGAGCCACTTGCGACAGGAACAGCGCTGGAAGCAGCAGCAGAAGCAGCGTAGGGAATAGGTAAAATGGAAACAGCACCATTATTAACTGAGCCATAGCAGTAATTGTTGGCGTTGTCTACACAAAGAACGTTTTTATCGTTGCAAAGACAAGAAGTAGTGGTTCCAGTCATGGTGGATTTGCAAGAATCAGGAACATTGGGACATGTGGTTGAATTTAAAGAGATGGATCCCCAGCAAAACTGTCCACTTGTGTTGATACATGTGGTGACGGTATCGCTACAACGACAGGACACATTGCCGGTAATTTTGCTACAAGTTGTTGGTATTGCGCAAGATGCTGATGGCAAACTAGCGTAAGGTAAGCCATGGTCTCTCTTGAATAAATGTCCATCGATTTGCGATGCTGATGCAATGTAGAAAAGGGTTGAAATCGAAGATGTTAGGAGAAGACTGAGTTTCATTTCGCAAAGAGTTACTAGATGTTGAGAAATAAAGAAAGAAGGAAAAGAGGGAAAGAGAGCGAGATAAAGGGAACAAGGCTGTATAGAGTGAATCAACTCCGTTTAATGAATACGCTCCTTTTATAGTTTAAAGACTCGTGTGTGGGTTCCTGAATGAAATCAGCTTAAGAGGGGCCAAAATAAGAAAGACGCTGTTGCACCAGCAGTTTTTTTACAAGATCCTCTTGAACTATATGCCACAGTTGTACAGTATCACAGCTTAATTCAATAATATAAAATATATAAATCCTTTTTCGGCCATCAAGACATTTCTGTTTCTTTTCTTTACAAAAAAAAATGACCCATTTGAGGTAAATGCTTCTTTATGACATGTAGAAAGCATTCAGTCTAAATCAACTCCTTAATCCTGTTTTGCAGTGATTTTTCATATTTAGGCAAGGTTAAACTAGACTAAAAACAAACAAACCAGCACTAATGCACCCTTAAATAACAATAGAAAGATGTACAATTTGGACATATATCTCGGTGTATTTTCTTTTTAGTGTCTACCAGAGCGACAAATTCAGATGTTTAAAGTGGAAATCGCTTGTAGCTGGAGAATTAAAATCGATTATCACCATTCTGCTAATACTAATGATGGCAATGCAGTTTATGTGGGGTAAGCAATAAGCAGCTTTTTCTTCGTAGCTGTGTCGTCTTGCTCACAGCCGTCCAATCAGATATCGTTTCCACGTATGTCAAATACAAGGAGGGGTTCACCGTCTATGAAGGCAAAATCATTACAAAGCCGTTCGCTATGTGGTCCTCTTCGCATCAAACAGATATGATGGTAATTATGATTGGAACAGTCTAATAAGCATTGTGCAACCTTGTACCAACCCTTTCTTCTTCGATTGGTGATGTATAGGCCATGGACTATGTTGAATGCGTTACATTCTCATTGCAGGTGGGTGTGTTTTTTCTGATGCAGTCATTCTGGAACTATCTCTCCAATACAGTGGCACGAAAGAGCTTCATGGGCTCGTTTGAATTCAAGTTTTACATTGTATGGTACGATGGCTGTAAGATTTGATCTGCCATACATGTTACTGACAACTTTTTCAATCAAGGGCCCTAGGTAGCATGGCCATGTTTCCTATTCTTCAATGGGTGTTTCGGAACGATGTCAGCAAAAGAGAAGGCATCCCTCAATTGGCGTATGGTATTGAAGGTACAGTATCCTAAATACGCACAGAAACAGATCGATTTGTGCGACAGCCATGTGAATTTATTCATTAACACACAAAATGATGATAGCTTTGATTACTTCTTTATTGGGCATTCGGTCACACTTTAGATTCAAGCGGATTATCGCAGTGTCACAGAGAAACAACAGTGCCAGCTACAAAGCCGTCGTAGCTAGATTGACTTATTTTAGAGACATGAATGTGCTGGTATCGATCATCCTTTTTAGCTACGCTGCTTCATTCATTATTCTGTGCTCTGACGGCTTGACCGACCACAAGATTATCAACTCGAACAAATTTGCTACTGATACCATCATTGCTAATGTCAATATTTGCACCGTATTCCTTTGGCTGCTCTTGGTAAGCTTGACAGAGAGCGACAGTCAAAGGCAGGATTTCTCTAACATGGCATATTTAGATCTCTATCTTTCATCCACGCCCTCAATACTCTCGTGAAATTGACGGCAGTTCCGCCAGCAACAATAACGACTCTTCTTATACAAAGAACACTCAAACCAGAGCTCAAACTACGGCAAGTACTGACGGGCGAACAAACAGCTATGTTGTGAATGAAAGCACTCGCGGTATCACAGAACATGTTGGCTCTGATATGAAATACATTGATTCTGCCATTTCTGCAAACAACAGCAATACAAATAGCGGCGGATTCATGCGTGTCATGTCTCCTGTAGCCGTGAATTACCCTCCCTCGCTCTCTAACGACACAATGCCATTAACATCTCCAACTGCTACAGGCAGGCCATTATCTCCTTCAGAGTCTCACATAAATTTCCAGCAGCAACAATATCGCAACAATCTCACTGTTCAAGACCCGTATAGTAGTCAACCTGTTATGTTTTCTATGATGGATACCAAACAGCAACAACCGCAACAGCCAACAAGCCCTACACATATAATTCCAATGCGTGGCATGCATGCCGGTAGTGACAATATCAATCGCATCAACACTCTATCTTCTTCTGCAAGACGATATGATGATGATGATATTATTGATTATGTAGGGTATGAACAGACCAGATCCCCTCACAAAATAAGACGCCCTTCTTGGGAGCGCAGTAATGATATGAGTGAACTCAACATGCCATCATCTCATCAATTTGAACAGCAACAATTAGGTCAGCCTGGAGAGCAAATGGTGCGAGACTGGTTATGGCAATCACCTGATAGAAGAACCACTTGAGTAAACTGATAATACTAATGCTTTAATTTAAACACTCCGTTTCTGGTGCACATTTATGCAATAAAATAATGGTGATTTTACAAATTAATGGTGTTTTTACAAATTACTAAAATTGCGGTAGTTAGGGGGCATCCTTAGGAATCAGTTGTGACCTAAGCGTTTTCATGCTACATTACTGTACAATTTCTTTTGCCCTGAACTGCGTATCAACATATCTGACTTTCGCAAAATGATTAGGGAGTTCGTAATTTACCGTTTTGTATAATAAAATATTTTCAGCTTGAGCAACAAACTATTTTAACATTTACTTTGGTCTTAAAAGATTTGAAAGAAGCAAGCGCTTAAAAAGAATGGTCTGTCTGGAAGGCAGTGTTGAGTTGCAAATTGATAGTAGCCAAAGAAAGTTCTGCTGGAAAAGGCATTTGTCATTTCGGGGAAGACTGGAGGCGAATTCTGCTTGTCACTGGAGAGAGTAATGGCTTGTGGATGTACATTCATTGGAGTTCTTTTACAAAATTGTGGAAGTTGCAGGGATATTAGTAGTCTCAGAAGGTTTTGTTGGAAGAAACAATTGTTTTTAGGGTAAGGCTAGAGACAAACTTCTCGATATTACCTTTGCATGATGGTTTATAAGCATTTCCCGCTCTGGGTTTCTTCCCTCACTACAGTCAACCATATATGTGTTATAAACTAATTACTACTAATGACTTTTCTGAGGCCCTCCTGTCTGCTGGAGCTATTTGCCCCTTTCAGATTCTCTGATTTTCGGTATTGGACAAGATTTGTTATCATCACTATGGGAAGAATGTAGGTGCAAATGAACTAAACTTGGTGTACTTTTACACCTCTCTTTCTCATTACCAACTGATCCTGCAATTCAATACACTATGTCTCGAAACGAATATGCTAGCTAAGCAAACTGCAGCGAATTAGACAATCCACAAGGCAATCAATGACCGTGAAGATCGTTCTTCTGTCTACACTCTTTGACTCTGATTGCTCTCATTGCGTCAGACGACTCCGTTGATTAATCAATTCGGTAGCGCCCAAGCCAGTTTTGAGAAAAATGATAGAGTCTGCTCGGTTTTGACAAACGTGCACGTAGTCTGCACTTGATGTTCATGTGTTAAATTTGGTGCGTATTATGTTAGAAAGATCAGTCTTGGAGTTGTAGTATTCACTTAATATTCCTACAAATCGTTGCTGCACCTGATATTATCAAGGCACTCCCAGCGTTCAAGATATGGTACTCTTTAAACATTAGAGATTCTCCTTTATCAAGGCACCATTGGGTGTCGTTTGGAGTTGGTTTCTTTTTTGCTCTGATGCCTTGCTCTTCATCTTAGGAGGCATTTATATTAATAAAGAAAAGAATAAAAATAAGCTTGAGAACATCTCTTGGCCTTACAAACCCGGAAAGATTAAACGACTCGCTACAAATCACCATCGCGACCACGACTTTTGATGACTCTATGCCAGCGCAATAAATAAGGCGTACAGCCTTTTTATGGTTTCTGGAAAAAAAAAGTTGAAGTAAATGGTAAATTACATGGTGTTTGTGATAGTATATACTAGGGTTTCTGGTAACAAACCTTTTATATCTGATAGATGGTGAGAAGAGAAATGGCTCCTTAAGAAGAATTTAAATGGGGATTTCCATATTTAGTTAAAAGAGTTATTACTTTGAGTGAAAATACGAAGAGAATGTGTTGTCAAATAAGCTATCTACATCATATCTTCAAGTTCAAAGTCGTCTAAAAAAAGGTTATGGTTGTCTATTGACAAACATCTGTAATTCTGGGTGCAAGTGTGTCTGTTAACTTTGGATCAAAAATCTTTAATTAGATTCAGGAACGGAGAGCAAGGTTGAAGATAAACACATTAATGTCCTTGGGATTTCTTAAATTTCTACACAGATGATTTTTTTTTAGAAATGGGTGTGATATCTTGGGGCAGATTGTTTCCTTTCTTCTGGCACTTTCTTATATTTTAGTTGATCTGGCGTCTTCTAGTGTAGAAGGCCTTGTCAAACAAGTATCAAGCTGGGTCCTATATATCCAGTAGCACAGTAGAACTGCCATTCAAACCTGTGCCATCTTTTCCATAATATTGGAATGGCGCGTCTTTGTAAAGCCAGCGTCCCTTCCCCACTATGCACTAATTGCCCACTAATTGTTGATTCTTCTACGCATTTTCTCTTCTATTGTCTAGCCAAAGCCAACATTTGGCAGGCTGTTGTTTTCGAATTCCTTTGGCCAACAGTATCCATTCATGAAATTATTCAAGCTATTCACTCTTTTGATTTCTATGACATTCGCTACAGCCAAAAAAGTGCTGTACCTGCGCCTCTCATAGTTTTCATAGCCTTGGCTAACATCTGGAGAGCTCACTTTCGCTTTATCTTTGAGGCACTCCTTTCACTACAGCCGCGGTTCTGGCCAACGTCCGAATCGATGTTTTAAAACGCATTGAGGAAGGCTCAGTCCAATCTGTTCTGTAGCATATTGGTAGGGTCATCGTTCTATTGTCAAACTGGACCCCTCTTTTATTATTATCTTTTACTTTAATATGTTTTATCCCTTCTATTTAATATCTCTCAATCTCTGTCCCTCAGTATTATTTTATCTCCGTCTGACTAAATCTATATTTGCGCCCGCCTCTTGAGCCAGTTTCACTACTTTTTCTTTGATAGCGGAGATAAAACGCGTCCAAAATCAGGAAAGAAAAATTCTTTCAGAAACTCAATTTGGACAATTTGAAAACAAAATTACTCCTTTGAGGCAAGATATCATCCTCTGATACTATGCATACCACGGCAGTCAGTCTATGATCATAGCTGTAAATTTGGGCACCCTACACGATGGTGTTATTTTCATAATCCCCGTACGCCTATGGAAAGAATTCTGCTAAAAAATCTCAAATATAGATAAAGAGAGAAAAGCCAACATTTTGCTTAATCAGAGCGCATTTCCAGTCTTTCAGATCAAGCAATAGTCTTTTACGATCATTTTTCTCTAATATATGATATAGTGAAAAGTTGCATTTTTGAAGTCAAAATTGAGGATAATGCATAATCGATGATTTTGGATGTGTGGATACAAGGAAAAAATCGAAAAAATCCGTCATTTTGCATCGAAAAAAAAAAATCATGCTCAAATTGCACCAAAATCATATATAATATAGTTTTTTCCAAATGGATACTATTTCTGGTGTTTTCTGAGCGCTTTTGGTTATAAAAATTAATCAAAAAATGGCATATAAAGTTAAATTTCTTGCTTTTAAGCTGTAAAAAATACATATCTGGAGATGATATCACATTAGCATCAATTCTACATGACACAGCTCTATAAAGCAAATATTTTTGATACCACAAGTATACCTTTCTTCATATTAATACAATAAAATAGGTATTGCCCATCGAGTTGGAAGCATAAGAGGATACTTAATCAATACTTTGCTGCAAAGACCTCTTGTTATTTGTGAATAATTCATATGTTGCTAGTTGCTAGTGACAGAGAAGCCCTTTTGCCATTGTTACTTAAAAAAATGCTTAGTAAAGATAAGTGGTGTCAGAAATTAAATTCAAATTTTGAAATGTTTTTTGATTGAAAAAACTTATTAGTGAAATATCAATAGAATCGTATAAGATTTGAAGTATACAAAACTTAATATGTTTATTTTAGTAATATAGCAAAAAAAAATTAAAATTAATATCTGGTGTTGCCACCATTAGCCTCAATAACAGCCTTGCATCGAGAGCTCATACTGCCGACTAAAGCCTCTAAAAATGATTGAGGTATTGCATACCATTCGTTGCGAATACAAGTCTCCAACTGATCCACATTCTTCAATTGGTATCTACGACTCTCCATCCGCTTTTCAAGGTAAGCCCAGACATGTTTAATGGGGTTTAGGTCTGGACTTTGAGGTGGCCAGAAGTTGAACCCTTGGATCTGATGTCTCTGCTTATACCAGGTTGCATACTTTCCAGTATGGCAAGAGGCACCGTTTTCTTGGAATATAAATTCCTTGGAATGTTCAACACTCAAGTCCTGCAACCATGGGAGGAAGTGGTTGGACAAACAGTTGACATAAGCGTCTTGATTGATACTCCCTTTCATGATTACAATGGGACCTAAACCCCCAGCCCAGAAACAACCCCAAATCATCACTGAACCATTCCCAAACTTCACAGTCTTTCGAACATGGTTTGGAGAGAACCTTTCGCCTTCTTTTCGAATCACTCGGACCCTTCCATCACTGCCATTAACGTTGAATTTAGATTCATCGGACCAAATGGCATTCTGCCATTGTTCCTACACACTTGGTATACTCGAGCTGATCAAATCGTGTCTTGATCACTTTAATTGGGCCAAATTCCCCCTCCTAAAAAACATCCCCAAACCATCACTGAACCACTTCCAAACTTTGTGAACTTCATAACATGGTCTTCATGAAACCTTTCATTGATTCGGCGGATAACTCTAGTACCAAAATCATTGCCTACAATGTTGAATTTTGATTCATCCGACTAAATCACATGTTTCCATTGATCCATAGTGAAATCTACTTTATCTTTTGCCCATTGTAGTCTTCTTTCCTTGTGAGTTGTTCTTAACCGTGGTCTGTGAGCAGCTTTATAAGATTTTAAACCTAAATCTACGAGACACTTTCTGTAAGTGTTCAAATGGATGCCGTATCCGCAATGTCATGTAAATCAGCCAAATGGTGTCTCATTGGCTTCAACGGTTGCTTTCTTATCTCGTGCTTGATAACTCTTTTGTCCCTCACGACAAAATTTGGAGGTCTACCAGGTCTTTGTGCTAGAAGTGCCGAGCCTTTGTGCTTGTATCTGTATATCAGACCCTTCACGGCACCTTCCTTGATGCCCGTCGACTTGGCGATAGCGGAACTTGGAACACCGTACTCATGCAACCCAATTACTCGTCCGATATCGTAGTCAGCGTTCTTGTAAAGCCATAATAAAAGTTTTAGCAGATAATTTTTAGCACTGTATAAAGGTACGTGGATTTGAAAGTGGATAGGACATGTTCATTTTCCTTAAATTTACTACAAATAGTGACCGTGGTTGTTGATTCATTGCCGGTTTGATTGCTGAGGAGAAGGGGGCTTTATTTCTCGTTTTCTTTTTCTTTCGCTTACAGTAACAAAATGTCTGCAAAGCAGCTTGACTACAGCCGGGATCCAAATCATGACGGTTACAAACTCATCGTTCGCAAGGATGCTCCGTTTAATGCGGAGCCTTGCCCAGTTGACTTGATCAAGAATTATATAACACCTGAAAAGTACTTTTTTTGCCGGAACCATGGTCCATTGCCTGATATTCAAGAAGCAGAACACACAATTCTTGTTCAGGGCTTGGGCTGTGACAAGCCTACGGTTTTTACCATGAAGCAGATCAAGGAGGATTATGAAAAGACCTCGGTGATGATGGTGATGCAGGCAGGTATTATATAGTAGTCGCTGTGTGTATGCATACTAATCTGTTGTGTCATGTATGTATGTAGTGTGCTGTAAGGCTCTCTATCCGCATGCTATTTGATTGTATTAACACGCTGCATATGTAGGGAAACAGAAGAGACGGTCTTCACAAAGTCAAGCACACAAAAGGTGTAAGTTTTTTTTTTCAAGCATTGCACACCACACAGACTCACCAACATATCCTGGAATAGGTCATTTGGGGACCTGGTGCCTTGGGAAATGCAGTTTATAGTGGCTGTAGGCTACGTGACATCCTTGCTGCCGTTGGAGTGACCACAAAAATCCAAAATTTGCAACGACTTCATGTTGCCTTCGAGTCTGTGGAACAGGTTAGTGTAAACAAATAACGTTATTGAATGATGCAATAATACTCAATGACCAAAATCATATGACTCCAATGTAGTGCGAGGAAGATAAATGCTACGGATCTTCAATTCCATTGTCCAAGGCACTGTAAGTTTGCCGCCTATTTCATCAACCCCGATTAACACTCGAGTAATACATAGAGATGAATTCGGAGATGTGTTGTTGGCTTATGAGGTACATAATATACGCATCGTCATTTTAAATTTTTGACCATAACAAATGTAACATGTCATGCACATTTCGCAGATGAATCACGACACATTAACCCGCGACCATGGATATCCCATCAGAGTTGTGGTACCAGGCTACATTGGCGGGAGATCAGTAAAGTATCTAAAATCAATCACGGTTCAAGATTACGAATCAATGTCCTATTACCAACGTAGGGATTACAAGATTTTACCCGAGAGTGTATAGTATATAACTTTGATGAATAACAGGAATCATGCTTGTATTTAACATATGTATGTGTGAATTTAGGTTTGTGAGGAGAAACAAGCAGACGCTTACTGGTGCAAAGTACCCTCGATTGGCGAATACAATGTTCAATCGTATGTGTGTAGTCCTTCCGACGGTATTCATGATGGAGCAAGCCCGAACCAAACAGTACAAGGGTATGCTCTTTCAGGCGGGGGACGATGTATACAACGAGTAGATGTATCTGGAGACGATGGAAAAACCTGGACCACAGCCCAATTGCATCAACCAGCTGCAGAGGGCAATAATTGCAGAGTATGGGGCTGGTGTCTGTGGTCTGTCACGATAGCTACAAAGCGAAACATTAGAATTGTTAGTAGAGCAGGTATGTGTACAAGCAGTTTGTCAGTTATGTCTATTATCTCATAAAATGCATGCACCAGTGGATTCTTCTGGAAATGTTCAACAAGAGTATCCGGTTTGGAACTATCGTGGTGTCATGAATAATTCCTGGAGAACTGTAGATTCGAATACAATGGAGATGTCAAATATTTAGTTGATTATATACACAATAAAGCCAATGTCTTGCTGTTACCCCTGGACACATTATGTCTGCCAAAATAATGCGAATGATGATATGCATGCAGCAACATCTTTGAAACTATGCTAGCACAAAAAAAAAAAAAAAAAAAAAAAAAAAAAAAAAAAAAAAAAAAAAAAAAAAAAAAAAAAAAAAAAAAAAAAAAAAAAAAAAAAAAAAAAAGTAGAACAAGCTGGTAATGCTTTATTTATTACGGATTGATAAAAGGTATAGCAAATATATACGTAAGAGGTAAAGAGAGAGAAAAGAAAAAGAAAGAAAAAGGTGTACATTGTTTAAAATTGAAGCTACCTGAGAAAGGGAAAGAGTCTAATAGTTATTACAAGGTAGCTAGCGTAGAAATACAAATAATGATAAGCAAAGTAGCTTTAGCGTCTAGGCTTTCTGAAAAGATAAACAAGGCCGATAAAAGCAAAGATATTAAAGACAAAGTAGGCAACGAGGATGCCAAAATTACGCCACTTATGACTAGCACTCCAATCGAATCTAGATTCGTAGAATTCAGGGCCAGAGTTATAGGTACAGTAACCACACATTTCAGGTGCAGTGGCGTTGGGGTTAGCTATGTAGCCTGGTGCGCCGTATGAGAAAAAGTTGGCAGTGTATTCGCCACAGGTTTGATTGGGAGGTGGTGAAAATGAAAGGAGATCGCCTTGGTCACACACAATCTTGAGGTCGGCCAACTCATTGACAGCGAGACCCTCAATGTAGTAGTGGAAAGGATCCAGCCAGTACATCCAAGAACTCCAGAATTTAGGCATTTGAGAGGGTGATTGCATCAAACCGCAGAAGAGAATAAGAAGAGATATGACCAATGGGTTGATAACAGCAGCCATCAATGGAGACTCTGATACAGCGGCAATAACGAAACCGAGAGTGACAGCCCAACAAACGAGCATAGTGAACATGATGTAGAAATAACCACCTGATTCAGCAGAAGGGTTCATTCCAGCGGTCCAGTAGAAGCCTGCTCAAAAGACAATTAGTATTGGTTCACTGATATTTCATCCTCGTTTTTCCTTACCAAACATGAAACAAGCAGAGTAGAAAAAGATGTAGGGAAGTTCAACAAGCACAGCAGAGACTGCCCATGGTAACCAACTGTAGTAACGAGAAGCATATTCACGTCTAAAGTATTGGCGTTCGGTGATGAACTTGGGTTGCGCAAGAATAATAAGAGTCATTGCCATGATGAAGGTACCGAACAGAGCAAAGACCTTGTTCAGCATATCAGACGAAGAAGATCCCAACTTCCAGTATGTGAAGCCGGTGACCAAGGAAGTAAACATGACGTTGAGGAAACGACCAATATTGTAGTCAGGAGAGCGCCAGTAAGCGAGAGCCATGCGACTGTACACCAATTTGAACTGATTAGCCAGACTAGTGGCATATGTATGGGCGTCACGAGTAGGGTTAGCATCAGAGGCACTATGAATTTCCTCGAGTTCTGCAGTTAGGGCCTTGGCCTCGAGTGAGTTTTCCCAGATGGTAGCCCAATCAGCCTTGGCTTTACCGGCAGTACCTGCGCCGACACACTCCAAGATGTATTCAGCGGGATTGGCTTCAGGAGAACACTTGGGTCCGCCGTTTGACTCAAAGTAGTTGATCATAGTCTGAGAGTCGGGGCCAATTTCACCATGATAAGCAGTACGACCACCACGAACCAAAAGCAGCAAGTGGTCAAAATGTTCGAAAAGGATAGCAGAAGGCTGATGGATAGTACAGAGAACAGGCCATCCAGAATCAGCGAGCTTACGAATGAAACGAATAATGTTATAGGAAGACTGGGCATCCAAGCCAGAGGTAGGCTCATCGAGGAAGAGAAGCTTGGGTTTACCGACCAGCTCCATACCGATAGTAAGACGTTTGCGCTCTTCAACAGAGATACCGAAGCCGAATTCAACCACACCAATCTGGGCATCGCCAATATCCTCCATTTCCAAAAGCTCAAGGATGGTCTCGACATACTTGTCCTTTTCTTCTTTGGGAACACTGGCAGGCTGGCGAAGATAAGCAGAGAAACGAAGGGCTTCGCGGACAGTAACAGCAGGCTGGTGCACGTCCATTTGTTCACAGTAGCCAGTAATGCGTTCAAAGTCAGTCATCAACGCCTCATTGTTGAGGTAGACACGACCTTCGACCTTACCAATGGTCTTGCGACGAGCCAAGACATCCAACAGAGTAGTCTTACCAGCACCAGACGAGCCCATCAACGCAGTTAGATGACCAGGGCGGACAACGCCAGAAACATGGTTCAACAGTTGCAGTTCGCCACCCTTGACAGGAACAGTGTAGTCGATGTTTTGCCAGGAAAAAGTAGTGCCGGCAGAGACACTCTCCATGTTTTCGCTGAAATTGGCTTGTTTTCTGCGACGGGCATCTTCTTCTTCAGGAGTACGAGGCTTGGGAGCCTTGCCAGGCAGATAAAGCTTTGTAAGGGTACCGTTTTTGCTGAGACCCACCAATTCCATCGCACCAGCTGTCAGAACAGTAAACAGCAAAAAGAAGGCAACAACGACAATGAAATCAGGAGCCCACATTTGGCTGGGGTTGTAGCTAAGATAGTCGTTCAAGTAGTCATCTCCAAGCACATAATTAGCGCCAGGCTTGCCACCAGCCATAGTGCAGACCTTGTAGTTCCAATCATCATAGCCAGGGCCGAACGGGACAGCATTACCAGCGCCTTCACAGCTATATTCAACGCCCTTCAATTCGTTGATCAACAAGGCCTTGTAAGAATAAGTCAAAGGATTGATCCAGTAGATCCAGGAGAGCCAGGGATGCATCTTGCTGTAGGGGATAGTATAACCCGTGTATGTAGTTACAGCAATGAGAATGACACCAGACACCTGAGTAGCAAGGAAGAAACTGGATGTGGAGGCACCAAAGAACCTAAAGAAGCCGTTCATGCACAGATTCATAAAGAACAGAATAACAAAGAAGGTAAAGAAGGCACCGGCCGTTAGTTTGAGGCCCATCATAAAGTAAGCACAGATTTCGAAAAGCAACACTTGCACAATTGCATATGGGATGTCCATCACAACCTGGGCAATATAAAAGGCAGAAGGGCGATACAGGGCATATTGCTTGTGCTTTTCAAGAATAGGACGGCCCATCAAAAAGTTAACAAGCTCGGCTTGAGAGATAAAAGAGTTGAACAGCAGGGCAAAGAACAGAGCACCGCCACGAGAGAAAGCGCCAGCACCATCTTCACTCATTTTGAAGAAACAGGAAGCAGTAATCAGAGACTGAATAAGGATTGTACCGTAGCGAGAGATCAAAGCACCCAAATCGGTGATGTTAAGGTAGTATTGGCGGATAGTAAGCGCCTTGACCTGTTGGTAAAAGGAAGCAGTGAACGGGGCCTTCTTGGGGGCGCGTTTTTGATGCTCCTCGTCAACAGCTTTCTTAAAGACATCGCCAGGTTTTTGGTTTTGAACAAGAGCTTCGTAGTCGGCAAACTCAGCCATCACCTGTTTGTAGATTTGCGATTCAAGGTACCTCTTTTCGAATTCAATAGCGTATTTGGGAGCAGCATCTTCGAAGCCAGGTCTCACCTCACGTTCGTTTGGATTACACAAGCCAGTCAAGAAATCAGGAATAGACTTTCTCTTGGGGCAGTGGAAACCAAGCGATTCAAAGTATTCTTTAGCGTCAGCAGTGGGGCCAAAGTAAAGACAGCGGCCTTCATCCAGCAGCAGCACCTTGTCAAAAAGAGCGAAAATATTGTTAGAGGCTTGATACAAGGTGGCAATAGTAGTCTTTTTAAAGACGTCTGTCATGATGCGAAGAGAACGGACGTAATCCAGAGCAGAAGCAGCGTCAAGACCACGGGTAGAGCAATCCCAGCAGTTGATAGAGCTGGAAGTTGTCATTTGTTCAGCAATTGACATACGCTTACGCTCACCACCAGACAAACCACGCACCCAAGCATTGCCAACCATGGTGTTCATTTGCTTGGTAAGACCAAGCATATTGCCAAGCATGTAAAGCACCTTGTTTACAAAATCGGTTTTGGATTCATCAGGGAGACGTTTACCGGGTGTCTTCATGCGCAAAGCGAATTCTAGGGTCTGCTTGGCTGTCAAGGTAGGGTAATGCTGGTCCTCTTCTTCATTGTAGCAAACTTGGCCTCTGTATCTTTTCGCAAATGTCTCGGCATCAATACCACCGTAAGAGACGGTGCCATCGATGTCGGTATACGCACCACGCATGTTGGCCATGACCTTTAAAAAGGTGGTGCAGCCAGCACCAGGGCGACCCAGTACCAAAAGCATCTCTCCTTCCTTGCAATGGCCTGTCAGATCGTTCAAGATGACCCTTTTGTTCTTGCTTACACCAACGCCCAAGAATTTCCAGAATTGAAGAAACGTAAATACTGTAGGGATTGTGTGAGCATCAGCAGCTTGACCCTATTCACCAGATGTGAGTTTTATAAGTCGGCAGAAGAAATTAAAAAGTATGTGTACCTGAACAGTCAAATTTTTCCAAATCAAACCCAAATTTTTGAGTTCTTGGCCATTGTCATTTTGATCCTTGCGAAGGCCATGGAGATACTCATCGAGGTTGAAATCATCGGCTTCAGCAGCACCCTCTTCCAATTTACTGGCATGGGTAGACAAGCGACTGATGCGGGATAGCTCTTTTTTCAAATCAATATATTCGTCCTTTGCGGCTATATTTTAGTGACATTAGTATACTTGCGTGCATGCTTCGATCTCAATAACATACCATCAATATTAACAGCATTGGCATTGGGTTCACCAAATGCATCTCCGTTGGATTCATAACGGAGGCCGTTTTGGTATATAGTTTGTGTGGATCCATCACTAGAGTGTTGATCGAATTCTCGACCCTTTTCTCCACTGGGTTTTTGGAGATGATTGGTTAAAGTCATGGTAAGATGACAAGGAGCAGTGAATGTTTATATAGTGTAAAAAAAAATTATAAAAAACCTATACAAAACAACAAGGAAGAGAGAAAAAAAACTGTAAATCTTATCTACCATGTCGTTTCTTTTATACAAAACGTGTGCTGTCGAAGGATTAGGCGGAGTGCCGTAATTTTTCCGTTTGTCGACAGCTATCGCTGAAGTTGAAAGTCTTATTCGCCTGTGCACTGATGGAATTATATTATAGCATTTGATTTGAGAAACGGCACAATGTTGGCCGACCCTATGAAATACAGAAATTTAAAAATATAGAGTGTGATGAGGCGGAGCTCTGTATCTTGAAAAAGATCAACAATACGATACATCCCATCCACGCACTTGCTAGCGTAGATGGGCCATGTCAATCATTTTGATGGTATCACAATAATTTAGAAGAAGGATTATCTGTAACATGTGCTATTCAAATGTGTCAATTACAACAGTTTGCTTGAAATTTAAACCAAACGACTGACTGACAAGTTTTCGCAATATCTTGATCTATGGTAGACCTGAATTCGTGGATCAGCCGAATGAACCGATTCTTGTTTTTTTTTTGGATCTGTGAATAAACGCCGGCAAATAAAGTTGGACCTACTCCGTAAATTTTTACGTGGTTCTCGGCAATGCATTTTCCACAACCATCTATTGGCTGGATCGCTTGTATAGTAGTGATTACAACGGAGACCTAATGCGGACATTAATACTCTCGATGTTTAAACATTTACCGGCCCGTATTTTTACAAAGGTATGGCATGGCTTATTGAAATGGTATCATTAAATCCAGCAAACCGTAACAGAAGTTAAGCAAGTAGTTTATTTTCCACAAAAGGCTTCCATTCAAAGAAATTTTGCACTTTGTCAGTGGAAAGAAAGCCCCCCCCTTCATCTGTATATTAGTTCAGTATCCAAGAACCTTCAACGCTAGATCTCACTATTGATTTCTCCTGTCTATTGCCTTGATTAAAGGATCCTAAATTGGATAAGTACGATTGTGTCATGGTGCTTCATACACAAGGATTTTCTGTGGTATATATCCCATATAATCTTTTGAAATGTGCTGTGTATTTTTAGATTTGTATGACATGCACCTCATATTAATACAATACGGCTGGTAAATTTCCTAATTGATAAGCATGTTTCAAGCATATATTTTATTCATAAATACGTGTACATTTATGATAACTAATATTGTCGTATGCATAGCAAAATCAAATAGAGTACTACGATGAAAAATAGCTTTACTGATTAATGATTAATGATTAATTTGTGTAATTTTATGTCATCGTCATTGGTATTATCATTGTCTTTGTCAATATTGCTATCGCTGTCTTCTTTGCTAGTATCGTTTTTTGTCTTGGTCATCGGTATCGATTGCTATCTTCATCACCAGTATGATAATTGGTATCATCATTATCTTCGTTATCTTCGTCATCCTGAATTACTGGACTTGGCCATTGGTTAGATCGTAAGGCGAATTTCTGCATGATGTACCTCGCGTTGATATTTGAAAAAAAAAAAAAAAAAAAAAAGAATCCGAGAGATTCGATCGAATGCATAATTTTCGGTATATTATAAAACAGATTTTTACATGCAAGAGTCGATGCAGTAGATTTTTGATTACGTTTGAGACGAATTTGACGTGTCGAGACCAATCGTTTTATTTTGTAGACATATCACAATATTAACTTGATATCTTTTTTATACATCATAATGGATTACGTCAAATATAGTTATCGAAGCGGGATCATCTCAGACCAAGATGCTGAAATGAAAGTCGGTGAGATCGGATTTGACTAAGGAGGCCTTGCTGATTGATACAGAAGCAGTATATCAGGTAGATCATTGTTGAAGGTTTTCGCTGTAGTAAGACAGCAAATCCAGGTTCAATTTCATTTAAACTAACATCCGAATGAAATTAAGCTATAAACAAAAATAAAACCAAAGACCTGAGAGCTCTTGGCTTCCTTTTCACTGAATAATAAGGGCCCTGCGTTCTCTGTAAACCAATTCATCGTAGTCTCTTTATTTAATGATCGATTAGGAAATGATACTGTTTTTACAAATAACTCTCGACTGCCAATCAATGGAAATTTGGCTGAAAACGATGTTCATGCAGATGTATAACAAAACATTCACCAAACAAAGCGCAACATACATTATTATCAACTTTTTACTAGAATGACCATGGACAATGTTTTGGACTCGTGCTACTGATAATAACCAACTTGCTAATTTAACAAAATGATCAAATTGATGAACTGAAGTCCACGTTCAAGTCAAAATAATCACCTCGCAGCTCACTATATGTCGGACCCCCTTGAAGTATGTACCATCTTCTAATGTGATCCCAGAATCGATAAGCGTCTGACGTCCAGAAGCCGTAGGAAGCTACAAAATTTCCGGAAAATCATGTCTAATTTGTTTTCTGTATCCTAGAAATTTCTATCTTTAATAAACGCCAAATTGGTAAAGACAGAGTTCTCTTTGACACTTTTGAAGGACGGACGAACCACTGCAATAAGTGCTAGAGCTGATGATCCAATGATGGCGTTTTGACTAGAATCTGAAGTCGTAATCGGTCAGATCGGTGTCACCAGTGATCATCACAGGCCTCACACCACCTCGCTTGAGTTGGCCTATGGCGTCTGTGGTATCATCTTTTATCATATTTCTAAACAGCACAAACCCAATGAAATGGCAACCGGCTTCCAAATCGTCACGACTCATTGTTTTGATGTCGCGATGGGCTAGTGCTAAAACATAGCAGCCCTCTTGCGCGTATTTTGCCGAGACTGCATCATAGTCGGTTGGAATAGAAGCGCTAGTTGACAATTCTTTCATGCATTCAGACGAGCCCTTGAAATAAAACGTGCACATGATCGTTGGATGGATCTAGAATGGCAACTGACTGTGAGGCACGGACATGGACAAATTCACAATGGCGAATAAGATGCACAGGAATATCGGTATTCTTGGAACCTTTGGGTGGCATAAGCGAATTGAGGTGGTTAAGAGTCACTCGTAGACACAAGTCTTGTACTGCATTGTTTGGTAGGAACCAATGTCGACTGGATCCTCCATAAACTGATCGCCAACTCGAGTCACTATATGACACACATTGCAATGCCCATAGCCAGTGTGGGAACCATGCCTAGCGAATTCGCAATACGCTGGTTTGAGTTCACGAGAAATAGCAGGCCCTCTCGAGTCAGTGCACCGGTCTTGTCAAACCAAAATACACGCACCTTGACAGACAGACAGATGCGAGGGAGGTCAATGCACAGAATACGTTTTTTTTTTTTTTTTGCGCAATCTAGCGGCGCATACGGATTGTTTGATGGTGAATGCAGTTGGCAGTAGAGGGGAGGGGAGGGGAGAATATTCAAGACACAATGAGTGTCAAACAGGACGCCACCTTGATGTGCTCATCAAGCATAAAGCTGATAAGAGAAGGAAGCAAAATATTGTGGATGAACATGCTCTTTTCGCTTGAAATTTTTGTGCAAAGTGCAAGGGCGCATACATTTTCCTGCAAGCCGCTATGCAACTCATCCAGAGAGGGCATGACTTGGGACACCAAGGTGCCAGCATACAACGTACTAGCTTTACCAGCACCGTCGATTTCGTACACATAGTTGTCGTCAGGCAGAGCAACTTTACGAATCGACATTGCTTCCCCTGTCAAAGGCATCACCAGGGACTAATTGTGCGCTCAATACAGCGGCTCTCCATTGACCGCCGCGACAGAAGCAATATCGTTTACCTACTCTGCCATTGCCTTGATTTTGTGCTCGGCTCTCTATCTTGAAAATATACGAATTAAGGCTAAGATCGGAATAATGCCGCCTGTTTGAACTAGGCCCATCGGATGATATTGAAAGCAACTTGTACCGGTAGTAGAGACCATGAGTCAAGTCATTTGGTAAAGATATAAGAATGAGCTGAACCGCAAAATACAAATAGCTGGATCTTACTCGTGTACAATTGCCCATGGGATAAACGGCGCATAAACTGAAAAGACATTGAAAAACCACCAACTTTTGTCTGCAGCTTCGTAGTTTTTGATTAATAGAGCCAAGCTCAAATCACACAACTTAAAAATCCCTTTTTTGCCGGTAATACACGTACCTCATACGTAGGTATTCAAAATAGCGTAATCCATTTGAAGTCAAATGCACAAGACAAGCCTTTACGATAATGTTCATTTTGTCGTAATGCAGTTAGTCGTCGGCAAATATCAAATAGCAACAAGTGAGCTGCCCAGATAGCTTGATAATGTACCCTGATTTTTGATACCCATTTAATATCATTCTTTAGAAACACAATCTCATCCTGCTGTCTTTCCACTTGGAGGAATGGGACATTTATGCGGGAACATTTAATTCAAAAAAAGTCTGAAATTAGGTTTCTAAGCAACGTGATGGTAGCAAACCAGGCTGCAAGTTAGAAACACATGCAAAACGCCACCGTGTAATTTTACGTCAATTAAAACTTGTTTTTGAAGCGCTCCAAAAGAAACATTTACAGTAATCATCACGAATAATAATGTGGTAATGAAAATTAATGAAAGCAACACTAAGCACAAGCAATCTCGCTTGAACCCTCTAAATGTCAAATGCTCCGATGCTTTTTTCTTTACTTTGTAATTCTTTCTGACGTGGATTATAATGGATAATATTGATAATTTGCGTTGTGGCACAAGGTATGAATTGTTGCACAACCACAAATTGATGGATTGTAGATGAATAGATGCTATTTGACAGGTGCCATCATGGCAACATTCTTGTCCGCTTGGACAAAGATCATGGCTAGTGACACATAAAACTGGACAAACGACACCATATTGAGGAAGCAATGGACATTGAGTATGATCATTAAAATGACTGTTTGATAGTTTTTAACGCCTACCTACTTTAAAAATGGGTAATGTTTCTGTTGTCAATATAAATAGTGTTGCCATGAGAACAAGAAAAGCGCTTCTGTTTCTTGGTAGACATTGTATCTCCGAGAAATATTATCATTGTGTAATTGCAAGAAATTTAAGTGAATGTTGTCTGTAGCAAGGCATCCGTAACGGACCACCTTTACATGGCAACGAAGCAGACTTTACAATATTTGACAGCAACTGCTTTGGGTATCCGAAGGATTGTTTTGACGAATGAATAATTGAGTAAAAAGCAGCGCTTAGATCAGGGCTATCCATTATATTATATGATGAGATGCACATTTCGGCAAGTTTTTATACGCCTCAAACTTTGATTTTTGCACTTACTTGATGCAAAGATACTTTTTTCAATATTTGAAGACGGAAACTGCCTTACATATAAAACATTTCCTGGCTCAGGTATTACACCCAAAATATCGACCGTGTTTTTATTGAGTAATGAACGTTGTGGTAAACAACCAGAATGCTTGGCTTGCTAAATACATACCAACCAAAAAAAACTCCACAAAAATGTTTGTAGGCTTTATCAGAAGACTTGTGGCTCGCAGACGGAACTGATGTTAGTAAATGCACTCAATTAGACGGACACCACTAGTGCTAGTTGAGGTTTGCTACATGGAACAATTCAACTTGTTCCGCTCTTGGCCTTAGCTAGATACCGCATTTGATCCTTCACGTTGGCAAATGTGGGCTTCAGGTACCCTTTGCAGCTGTTGTCTTTAAAGTCTGGAGGCCGCAATCAGATTTGCACTCAACTTCTTGCGGTTGATTGTGTTAGTATTATGGTACATGTACTATAAGAACTAAGATGTGCATACACAATTATGTAGCTTTTTTCTGCTGTTATTTTTTTTTTACTGTTAACACAAGGCTTTCAGAATATGTTGATGTGAGTGGTAAACCAATACGATTTTAGAATAGACCCTCTCTTCAATTTTCTATACTTTAAAGTTTTCCTCAATTCATAAATATGGTAGCTTTATGTAATAAAAAGAATTTGTTGTATACAGTTGAGTATGAAGGTATTCCTTGTGTTGTAGCATGAATCCTGGCTTAAAAGGTGCCGACCTCTTGTACACAGCATTTCCTGATGCTGATTAGACAAACTGCCAGATGCCGTAACTATTTCACAAGATTTGCATTCTAAGACGGGTATTGATTGTAGCTTATGTTAAATAAGAATTGGTGCAATATCTATCATTTTGCAAACTTCTCTCTTAAGTAAATAAAGAGACATGTAGCCACAAGATGTGCTCTTCGTATTACATTTATATCACAAACAGCTAGTAAAACTATTGATTCGACTAAAATGCAATTATATACGCAAAAACAAAAAAAAATCAACAACCAAACACGATACAATCATTATAACGATCAAATGTTTATACAATTTAATTCTTGTATGAGCAGTGCACGGGTAAGTAGTAATCGCGATACGCTAAAAACAAAGAAGAAATCATATCAAACTGCCCGGAGTTGCATCTTTAGTTCATCAGTAACAAGAATTGGTTGTAATGCATCCATGCTCGTAAGGATCAAAGTTGTGGGTTAACCTCTTATTGCTATAGTATTTACGCTACTCGCATAGCTAAAAGGCCAAGCAAATATAGCATGCGCCATCGTGCTTTCAGTAAGGGACGCTAAAGAATGACCTCATGAAATCCAAAGGTAAGTTGTAGGATCCTTGAATCAGCTCTCGCTCACATAGTGTTCCTATATGTTACAATTACGATATGTTGTAATCCATTACAGTTTCTCTTATTCAAAAGGTAGAAACATTTGGCGATTGCCCATTTATCTATGTTTGAAAAAGCCATAGTAGAGCTAATATCAAGATACCAGAATCTAACATGGAAGCTTCATCTTGAATATTTTAAACCAATCATGTCAGCTCGGGCCAATATACAACGAAACACTATGGGCAACCGCACAAACAGACCTCATTAAGCTACAATCTTATTTTGCATGAGAAAAATAAATTCTTTTTTTTTTCTTGTCCGTCCAAAGTAATAATTTCTTTCTTCATAATCTTTATAGCCATGACAACAATGCAAAGGAAAGCATTCTCAGATGAAGACGATAGTGATAATATGGGAACAAACAAAACACAAGCGAAATCTACTAAAAAGAGGAAAAGAAGTGCAGTAAAACGATTTGACGACGAACAACATACATCCACCACCATAGCAACCTCAGAAACCACAGCAACCACGGCCGAAACAACATCAGCAACAGCAATACCGAACAAAGGTAGTGTATGTGTATGTGTGTGTGTGTGTATGTGTATATTGTGTGTGTGTGTGTGTGTGTGTGTGTGTGTGTGTGTGTGTGTGTGTTTGTGTACAAGGGAATAAAACATAAAAAGGAAACCCAAGCGCGGGTGTATCTAATCTATCCAAACAACTAGATACCTCATACTTGGACGATATCGAAGAAACTGAAGAAAAAGAAAAGAAAAAGATCAAACGAGAAAAGAAATCTAAACCAAAAGCGATACCCAAAAAGAAAGGTGTGCTATCGAGAGAAAAAAGAGATACGTTTGTAATTAATTTATATAAATTGTTAATGTATATATAGCACCCTTAGATTTAGATCGACAATGTGGTGTATTGATAGCGCCTTTAATGAATCCATGCACAAGATCACTTACATGTAAAATTCATGCAATGGGGGCAAAACGAGCAGTGGAAGGACGAACTCATCCGTTTAACGAATTGCTGGCAGCCTATCAGAAAAAGGGCATTGGGAGACCACAAGGTAAAATTGCACATCTTAATTTTCAAAATAAAGTCTTATATTTTTTGCCGACACTATTAGTACCTGTTGGAGGTAACCAAGCAAATCAACACGGACAGCAGAAATCTTCATCCAGTAGCAAACTAAACTTACAGCATCAGCAACAAAAACAGCAGCAACAGCAGAAAACTCCAAATGAAGATGATGATAACAGTAATATAGCAATTGACTCTGATGAGGAAACTGAAAATATTAGAATAGCTATTGAACAAACCCGACCCATTCCATTAGGATGTAGACAAGTGTTTTATGTAAGAAGAAAGAGAGAATATCATAAATTACGAGACATTTTATTAGAAGCGATTACGCCCAAAGTGAGTCCAACATCTGCTGCATCTACCACCACCACCACATCTACCTCTCCAACGTCTACCTCTTTGTGAACGAAAGATAATAAACGGAACCAATCAATCCTTGTTGATATCAGCGGGTGTGTATGTTAGAGAATATCTTTAACTTTATTATGTTCGATAAATACGCCACGTGGAATGGCCCAGCATTTTAAGATTATTGCTGTCATTTACAATGTAATATCGAATCACAAACGTGGGTATGTCGAGTTACACCTTACTAATTGAGCTGAAGCCATGTGACACACAAGTATATAACACACACACTCAATATTAAACGAGAAAGAAAGTTTCATGATTATCAATTTGGGAAACTATCGAAACTTTTTTAGTAATACCTGGTGGGATGAATCAAGATTATTATTGATGTATATATGTGTGTAATTGATTTAAACGCACCCCAGATAAGACATTTTTGATTCGAATAAAAAGAGTTTTTTTGTTGATTTTTCCTCTTTATCTCTTCTTTTGTTTTTTTCACCTCTCTTTTGTTTTCTCTAAAAAAGAGCTTTAATTTAGAAAAATATGTCATTAAATAAGTAAATAAGAATAACAAAGAGTTAATTGCATTGTGTATTAAAATACCAAATCATACTCAGGAACAATTATATGCTTCAGCATACACCCTCTTCATCGTCGTCAAGGTAACATGAAAGAATTACAACGGCTCTTTAATTCCATCTCGTTGCCATATGTCAACCAGATTGGCTGAACAAAAGAAGAGCTTGTTTTGCCATCCAAATAAACTAAATTATTAAATCGGTTGATAGGGATGATAATCATTGCTTGATGTTACCGCCCATCTCATCAATGGACAATTATTTACCTACACGTACGTGGAATCCTCCCTCTTTCACAGCGTCATCGCCAAAAGAATTACCTACGACAACATCTTTACCCACACCTCCTCAGCCTGAACAATGGAAATCACCTCCTTATAACAGTAAAAATGAGTTAGCAAGAGATAGTCTGTATAAATCGCCATTATTGTTTTCAAACACAAGTGCAATGACAGACCAGCAGCAGCAACATTCACCCGTTATGCAATCGCATCATAACAAACCCCTTGAATCCTCCTCGTATTTTCAATACACATCAAAGGCATATCATTTTCAACAACAACAAAAGAAACACGGCTCTTCTTCAGCATTCAAATTGCATCACAATACTATGGTAAATAAAGCGGATCATGACATTGATCAAGTTGTATCACAATGCAACACATTGTGCGATAACATCATTCAGCACAAAGACCAATTTATCAACCATGATCATGAGCAATCTTCCACAAGACCGCTACTGGATGACATGATTGGGAGAGCAAATGAAGTATTAAATGCTTTGTTAAGGCTTCGAAAACATCAAATAGCATCAGAACAATATCAATCCAATTTGTTGCAGCAGCGGCAACAACAACAAACTGCAGCGGCAATGGAGCAAGATTCTGATAATACTGAGCCTGATGCATGGCGTTCGTTATCTGGTGAATCTGTATCTCATATCAACAATCCTGCTAGGCAGCGTAAAAGAGGGGTAAACATGCTTTTGCAAATGTTTGTTGTTGATGGTGATGATGATTAACAATTTATATATATAGAAACGTCCACAATTTCGAGGTCGATGCCATTCTTGTAACATATCCGAAACACCTGAATGGAGAAGGGGCCCTGATGGAGCGCGCACCCTTTGCAATGCATGCGGCCTTCGTAAGTTTCCATCATTCAGAAAGAATTATGCAAATTAATCATTTCATCTGTAGATTACGCTAAATTAGCTCGTAAGCAGCAGGAAAATCGTGGCATGAGCAATGCTCAGCTATTAACAACACCGCTTCATCGAAGATTTAGCACAGGAAAATTAACACCACCCGCAGACGAAATCATTATTGGCCGTTCGCCAACTGGTTAGTCCCGCCATCGCTGTTAAATCAACCATATGTGTAATAAGGATTTGTTTTGCTCAGACAGTACAATACCATGACCCCCGCATATACCTATTTCCAATCATTTGTAAATAAATCTATTATTCCCTTGACTGGCTGGGCTTGGAGGTGAATAACCATCATACCATTACTCAGACTACCCGACCTTAAAATAATAAAAATTCCTTTTCTAGGATTTTTAGACTTTTTAAGAATGCTCGTGTATTATGAGCTTTCTCCCATCATCGTTAGTCTGACAATTGTAAAAACTGAAATGTACGGGTATATATCAGATCTACGATAATCTGTGGATAAGTCTTATTTGAAACGATGTCATACGGTGCAACATAAACATTGAGTGCTTAGATCTGGTATATCTTGTTTAGAGCAAACTTAAGATGCCATTTTGTAGATTTGAAAAAATATAAGCATCGTTTTGTGTAGAAAGTAGCACGCTTTTTTTTTTTTGGATTTTGATGGCTAAAACTGGGTTTCTGTGATAAATGTGCAAGGCATTTGGCAATACATATAATGATAAGAAAAGGTCATCTCCGGATTTTCGGTCATAGTACAGTGATTGTATCTGACTAATAGCATATACTGATGTCATCTGTGAGAGCGAGACACATAGAATGAAAAGTAAAATAATGACAACAAATCGCCTACTGTATATGGCGACGAGATTTTAGACGGGCTATCATTTTCGGAAACAAAATTAGGAGGGGAGAAGTGGCCTTATTTTGCCGAAAGGGTTGAATACTGCATATTCTTTCTCGGGGATGTTTTGGTCATTCGAGCACAATGGTATACCGGAACTAAGACAGAAGAGAGGAAGCCTGGCTCTATGCCTTTTCTCAAACACCTTGAGGTCAGGGAGGTGTACAAATCCAATTGAACTGCGAGTGAAAGTTCTCATCTCTTACAAAATTTACTGATTGCTATCTTACTCCTTAAAATAATAGAACTTTGTTAGTTCTAATTTTATATTGTTGTACTATTATTGGAAACAAAAACATAATTCAAGTACATAGTTTTATACTTGTACCCACATTATTACCTCTGACTCAGATCTGTGAGTCTAAATATTCGAAATTTGGACCATAATGGCATAAAGCATTTTTGATATATAATTACAAGGTAGAGTCTGAGTCCAGCTGGTAAATTCATGTAATATCTGTAGTACATGGCCAAAGCGATAACTTTGGTGGGAAGTGCTTTTTGGTGTTTATTTTGAAGCGCTTTTCTGCTAAAAAGGCTTGGGCGTTTGCCTGTCTGCCTGAGACTATTGAAAATCTTGAGGATATTTAGCACGGTTGCTTGACCACGGTTCCAGAGACTTCTCTTTGTTCCTCTGTTCTCTTGCTCAATACAGGCCAAGTTCTTACACCTAGCAATATATTAGTTATCAGGAGTTAATACGATTTCTTCTTCTTTGAGTTATTTCAAAAAGCCATGGCATGTTACGTTCGGGTTATTGTGTGTTTGATAAGGACGAGAATTAGGTATAGTCTTGAATTTTTCCAGCTCGCCTTCACATGCAGAGCAGTGTGATGATGTTTTGTATTTGTCTATCAAATACGCAATAAACCAGCTTTTCTTGAGTATTTGTATCAATCCTTTATTTCTTAGTTCTTGACACTTGACGTGCTTTACTGATAATTTTTAGTTATTATCATTGCAGAGATCTTTTGCTAATTATAAAACTTATCTCTATACATTGGCATCTAATCTTTCTGAAATTCGTTTTTGTTGCAGCATTATTTGCAAGTAGTTGGCATACAGCCGGGACTTTTGGGAGGCGTCAGTAAGATAGCTCGCGAATAAATTTCCACAATTCAGAAAAGTATATTATCATTGACTTTGTAGTCTCATTTCCATAATACTCGTACAGAGTGGTTTGAACTGATGCTCTTGCCTTGATGTAATTCATAAACTTTTTCAGTGTATAGGCCTGGATTCAGATGTAGAAAAGTCGTCATCTGAGCTATCTTGTACATACATTTCAAATAGGTCTAAAATTATACATGTCCCTAGTCAATAACATTTTGATCCATTGTGTTATATATATGTAGCTTACCATTTCGATGTGAAGTTTTTAGACTGGAGTATCCTTTCATTTTCCAGTTTGATTTCATGAGTAAAATAAAAGGTGAAGGGAAAAAAGAGTCTTCTTGTAACCTGATGAAAAATATTGACAGGAATTACAACTTCCATTTATTCGTATATTTCTGCAACAGATATCTCATGATATACTATTTATGATTTATTCTTTCATGTATCTCAAGATAGCAACTCTTTTTTTTGATTCAGCCTTCGCTTGTTTGGCTATCTCTTTCCCAGGATCTTTTTGGCTTTCCGTCACCAGGCGTTGACGCTCAATGGCTCTTTTTTCGACCTCTTGATACTTGTGAGTAACAAGCTTTTTCCCAGTATCTTGATGACCAATGCCAAGCCGATCTTGCTTTAGTACAGTAGCAATTGGATGTCTTCTTCCTTTGTTATCTGGTCCTAATCCTTGCTCATACTGCCATCCTTGCGAGCGTAGCATTTTAAAGCCCACATTGCTTCCATTTAGAGTGAGGATATCAGGTGCAGTGGGATACATTGCTTGATTACTGACCATATGTGCTGTACCTCGTATGTGTCGCTTGTAATCAGATTTAGAAATTCGCATGTCACAACTCTCACATTGGATCGACTCTTTCTCGGGTTCTGGGTGCTTTTCTTTTTCTTTTGTCGCTGAAAGCGGCGAGGATGAGACTATACTGCGGTAGAACGAGGCTATTTGATCTCCATTGGTGTCGTCTGCTGACGTTGGTTTTTGTTTTTTGGTTGAGGGATCTGATGGTACAAACTCAATAGGACGACTGTATCTCGTTACAAACTTTCTCTTCTTCGTAACATCTTGCTCTTTTTCAGACATAGTCTCCATATTCTTAAAATGATGAGAAGTTGTGGTATTTTACGGTCACAGGAAACTACAGCTTAAAATATACCGTAATATTTGAGGCTTACGAACGAGATACGGTAAGAATAACTCAGATAAAATGTCATTAGACAATCATACCGCAATTATATACGTAACAGTGTTTTAGATAAAAAGAATAATAGGATAATGTTTATTCATAGTAAATAATAAATTATTTATAATACCTCGCAGCAAGTGAATATTCTAGATCTTACTAGCACAATTACACCTGAATAAAAGTTATTTTACGACCACAAGGGTTTTTAATGGAGAATCTCATTTGTGATTGTGCCATTATTCTGAGGAAGCTCTAAATTACCCATAATCACTCCGCTTGATTTAGTACTACACTGCAAAATCTATAAATGAATGCTATATTATGGTATTACCAACCTCTTTAATTAATATCTTGGCAGACCATCGTTATAATTTGAAGCCAATAGGAAGTTCGGGCAACGTATTTTCCAACACTGATACCCGAGCCGATAGAAGCATAAACCATTCCAACGCTTATAAGAGAATGCATAGTTTGCTGGTAGTATGCTAAATCATTAGATGGCCTGACTTTGATCTTTTGCCCTTCAATGAACGCCAAGCTTTACTTTATAGTGCTATCAAATCATCTGCTCTCCTCGAAAACCTCCAAGAATCCCACATCTTCTTTGTTGATGGCCCAGGTGGTACTGGTAAGACATTTGTGTTTAATACACTCCTTGATCGTGTCAGACGAGAAGGTGATATTGCGATTATTGCTATGGCATCGAGTGAACTTGCTGCATTGTTGCTCAAAGGCGGACGTACTGCTCCCTCTACTTTTAAGATACCTTTAAAGATTAGCAACGCTAGCATGTGCGACATTTCGTCTCGCTCTGACATAGCATCATTTATCCAAAGAGCAAAAATTAATGTTTGGGATGAATGCTCAATAATTAGCAAGGACTTAATAGCAACAGCTGAGCGCTTATTTCGTGAGTGCTTGAACAAACCCGGCTTTTGGCCACTGGTAGTCTCCATGCAATTGCGTACAAATATGAGAGTTTGACGGGCCCTTCATACTGACAATCCAAGTCTTGCTAATGAATTTCAACATATTGCTGATTATCTACTTCAGATTGGTCTACAAGGTACCGTCCCTACAATTACTATGCCCAGAGACATACCTTTAGATTGTATCCAAATTCCTGAGGAGATGCTCATACCCGGAGATAATCTAATTAATTTGAAAAGAAGCATACTCTTTACTACGGCTACAGTCTTGATTACTTTGTTGAAAGGGTCACCTTGACTGCCAAAATCAGAGATGTCAAGGTGACAAACGATATACTTTTTGAGTGTATTCCAGAGCACAAATGTCGTACGTCAGTAGTAATCAAGCTTGTGAAAATGAAACTCAATTGACATTGCCGGTTGAAATGCTTAACACCATTGAAAATGGGTTCTGCCTCCTCATATCCTTGATTTGGAAATTGGTGCTCCAATTATGGCAATCAGAAATATTGATCCTGCGGCAGGCATCTGTAATGGTACCAAATTAATCGTTAACTCACTGATGAAGAATGTCATCGAAGCAATCATTGCTACTGGGTCCAATGCTGGCAACATTGTTTTAGGTCCCTCAACTGTATGTTGCTTTATCACGTGCGAGGACGCCAACTTCTGTCAAAATAATGATCACTGATGATATATCCAATATTTATCAAACCAATAGAGAAGATCAGTGGCATTTCCTCTTGTAATGCCTGGGTTCATTATCTGAATTTTTTTCTCTCAACTCATATAATTTTTTTTTTTTTTCGTATTCATTAATTTATATTTATATCCAACAGCCGAATTATTCTGTCATAGCTTAACATATAAACATATTACTAAATAGACATATTATTAAATAAAATAGAGTGTACAGCTTAAAAAATTGTCTTTTTTAGTCAGACCATATCCAATTTCGAGAGATTCAGGCTTTTTCGCCCGAATCTGAACATTATTTACTCTGTTTAGAGAGCTTTTATTGTAAATAAAAATATATGATCGTTTATTTCATACTTTCTTTCATACACACATATTTTACTTCTAATTTTCTGAAACATTTACGTATTTTTAGTTAGTTTCTGAAAATGAGATGTGCTTGACTTAACGCCAATTTCTCGAAAATCAACAGACTAGAATGGAGCTGAGAAAACCGACCAAAGCATTTGTTAACTCTATTCCTTCTTGATTTATATCTCAATTGCACCTGCCTCTTCGATATGACCTTATACTCTCATTGTATGCAGCTCAAGTAATATACAGGAGTTAAAAAGAAAAAAGAACATAACCAACGATGATTACTAACAAGAACTCGAAGTGTCACCGACAATTGGACGATTACACTTGCGGTTTGGTTATCGGTAGAAAACTTGCAAGACAGAAGATTGCAGAGATTTAACGGGAAATGAAAATCTTGGAGTCTGCTATTTACTATTGCGTCAACAGGTTTGAGTAAACCGGCAAATGAGCTATTAAGAAACATACGGGAAGACCTCTGACATTATCTGAAAGGAATCACAGAACTATGATCCACAGTTTCAAGGAACAACCCTTTCTCCCATTTGTTCAACACAATGAAAAATTGAAAGCCGCTGAGATCAAAATCCATCATTAGACTTTGATCAAGTATGCTGCCATGAATGGGTATGGTCCTTGCAGTCTTGTAGTTGAATAAAAACCTTAATCACGCTTTTTAGGTTTGCAGTGTCCCACATCATAAATCTGGTTCACTCACGAATCAAAAAAATACTCAAAGAATATATCGAAGACGACGAAATGTGGAAATCTGCTGCACTAGGAAATGTCGCCCTCCCCGAAGGCTTGAGCTCTCGCTCTAAAAAAATGTTCGATAATGTAGTTAAAGTAAGTTGATCTGATAACTCTTTATCAGTTGGGAAAAAAACAATAATAACATCATATAATCTTCTCTTCTGGAGATCGCTATTTATGAAAAGAAGATCGACCCATTGAAAAGTGACCCTTTCGATCAAGAACAAAAAAAAATAAAATAAAAAGAAAACCTTCTAGTTTTGATGTCGCCTGCTGTAGCTGCCAAAAAGCAAGAAGACTTCCTAAAAATATACAAGCTTCAGTTCCCCAAACATACTTTTCACGCCGCTAAAAAAGTATAATATATCTCGAGATTAGATGAATAATTACATATAGTAAATTTTATTGTTTAAAATTAAAAGTACGGTGTATAAAAACTGTTTGAATGACCAGATCAGGTTAGATTTGATACGCTCTTTCTAAAAATAATCGGGTGTGATCGCCAAATAAATAGTTGACATGTGTAAAAAACTAGTTAACGAAAGCAATTTAGTGGGATAAAATGGATTTTAATATTCTATTGTTACTTTTTACTAGTTCGCTGGCTACCATCAGTGTCACTTTGGCAATCACTGTTCAATGGAAGCGATATACACAAATTATATATAATAATATTTATTGAAATAATACTCTAAGTGTTACGATTTTCTGGGATATTTCCATCCATTTTCCTGTGGCATGTAATGAGATACGGTGCTAATTAATGTGCACGGTACGAGACGATAATACAGGTTTGACGCTATTACTCCTCGTATTTAGTTTCCTGTTTCATTCACGTCTACTTGGCTGCCTTAGCAATATAACTGTACTGAATATATGCTATCAAGGTAGGAATTTAAATAGATCATTTTCTTGATCCGATATGACATCCAGATCTAGAAATGTCAAAATTCTAGTGTCGAATAAAGAAAAAAAAAATTGCTTCTACGGAATACATTTGATCAAAAAATCAAGGATTAACGGATTCCTTTTATATATTAGAATTATTGTGGGGAAACCATATTTCTTTGAACCGAGTAGCGAAACAAGCTGCAAGACGGTGAAATCCCTGGTAAATGGATATGGAAAATCCACATATCCTTTCCATTGACCCGTGTTTCATTCGATCTGGGTATCACTCGGTATTTGAAATCTTGTAGGACATACAACTGTTGCATGCCATGTGTTCGAGAAAGTACTTGTACAAGTGCACGAAATAAACTTGATATTTCGCACCAGGGATAAGTTGTAGAACATGTACATACATACAACGTTGTCTGTGCACTGTGTTCTACAGCTATTTTACAAGCGTCTACTATAGTTTTCAATTTAAACATTTGAGATCCAGTACGATCTATTGTCTCCGTTGTAATATATATTAATAATACGAGTAAAAGGATGCCCATTTTCGGTGAAAGATCTGTTATCTTTTGCACCTTCTTTCTAGTTCTTCTTTTTTCTTTTCAATGGTTTTATCAGCTTATTACCCCAAAACCGATCAACTGAGATATAAACTAGCAGTAAAAATAATGACAATATTGCCAATGCCCAGTTTATGATATTGCTAGAAACAAACATTTTTTTGATTAAATGTCGTACAAGATCTTGTAACTTGAAGTCAATCTTGGAAAAAATTTAACTGTGGGAACTTTTCGCCTAAATTTGGATTATATTTGCCATTTTTATACAATTAAATGTACAGTCGATCACTCGGTATATGTTGTTTCCTAGTGATTGTTCATTGAGTCAACAATTGAAGGTATGCTTCATTCTTATATCCTTTTTTATGCTGCCATTAACCATTGACTTGTAGCTGTTGAACGCAGCACTTTTGTATGTAAGCTTGGAATTGTATTTTATCGCCGCACCAAACCTTGATCTGGTTTCAAGAAAAGCATAAATAGGGCCGACAAATTCCTACCATTATCTTTATATCTAATCAATTTTTTTTTTCCTTGTGTTATTTATGCCCATCCAAGAAATCGAAAAGTACCCATCCACAGGCCAAAGCTATGCTGATAGTTTCAAAGTAGAAGAAACCGTTATTGACGAGTGCATGGACGAAGAGTCGATTACTAATGAATTTGGACATGGCAATGGCACTTTTTTGACTGGATATTTTAACGTTACATGCGTGGTTGCCGGTACTGGTACTCTTGGTCTTCCTCACGCATTTGCTCTTGGTGGCTGGCTAGGCATCCTCATCATGCTTCTCTCTTACGTTATGGCCATGTATTCTGGTGTTATTTTGATTCGTTGTCTATACGCTAAGCCTGGACAACGACTTCACGATTACAAGGCAATTGGCACTGCTGCATTCGGCTGGCCTGGCTATGCAGTCGCTTCTTTTTTACATTGGCTCAATCTATTTGGTTGTCCAGCTCTTTATCTGGTGCTTGCCAGCAGTAACTTGCATTACTTGCTCCGGGCTACTTCGGGTGCCCTTAATGTGAAGATCTGGACTTGCATAATCGGTGCTATCCTCTTGATCCCTTCTCTAGTTGCAAAAACCTTGAAAGAAATCACAGGTTTGGCTGCCGTTGGAGCTATTTGTACCATGATTGCAGTTTTTATTGTCTTGGTCCAATCAACCATTGATAGCAACCATAGCAGTGAGCCTGCTGTTACTGATCCTGTCATTTGGACTGGTTTCCCTTCGGCCCTCGCAACGATTGCCTTTTCTTATGGTGGTAACAACACTTATCCTCATGTTGAACATGCGCTCAAAAAGCCTCATCAATGGAAATGGGCCATCATTGCTGGTTTGAGTACTTGTACCTGCTTGTATTTCCTGACTGCTGTTCCTGGTTATCATTCTTACGGTCGTGATACCGAGTCTCCCATTTACAACTCTTTGAACAATGAAGTCGCTAAAATGATTTCTATGATTGTGATGACTATTCATGTTATCCTCGCTATTCCTATTTATACCACCTCTTTTTCGCTTGAATTCGAAAAGTGGGCAAACTTTACGGATGAAAGGCTGGGTCGGTTCAAGGCTTGGGTTGCTCGTGCTATTATTCGTACCTGTACAATGGGTGTCTTGGTCATCTTGGCCATCTTTATTCCATATTTTGACGATTTCATGGGCCTCATCGGTGCTCTTTCCAACTGTGGCCTTGTATTTCTTTTGCCTATCCTGTGCTACCTGAAGCTCACGGGTATTCGCAACAAACCTTGGTATGAACTCGCTTTTTGCGCTTTGACTCTTTTCTTGGGTATCATTGGCTGCGTATTTGGGACAATCGATGCTATCAAGGCGCTCATCAACGATTTTACTCAATAATTCGTTAAATATACCTTATTTGTATAGTGTATTTCTAATCAAACTTTCTGTATATACATTGCTTCAATAAAAACATTGCTGATCTCTCACTATCAATTTCGCTTTGAAATTAACATTGCATTGTTTGATCAAAATTTTACCCATGTG
>MU619242.1:408446-419803 GCA_025201805.1 Parasitella parasitica
TTCTTTCTTCTTCCTCGTCATCCTCTTTATCCAGCAGAAACATGACAGAATTAACAGATCAAGAAAAGACTGAACGTCGCAGACAAAAGCGCCAACAGCGTATTTTGCAAGCAGGTGAAAGTCGTCTTGGTAAAATTACTGGAACTGCATTTCGTAAGCGATATTCTTCCTCGGTGATGGGCGTCAGTATTAACTTTATATCCTGTAAGCTAATCGTGCTTCTGTATCTCCCTCACCGTCGCCATCACCATCTACGTCATCTATCAGTAAATCAACAAGCACACCCGCTGCCAGTACATCGCCTTCCTTTCGCACACAACGTAGAGATAGTGATGATCCCAGCGAAGAGCTAGGTGCTCCGCAACCTCTGAATGACATGAACAGTATAATGAATCAGCAATTTGCAAGTATGTTTGGTAATGTATCGGGCGTGCCAGGTAGCGAAGGTAAGGCGTTTAATTAGGCCGCTCAAACGAAAGCAGGAGCTAATCAAAGCACACAAGGCCAGAACATGGATCCATTTCAACAATTGTTTGCCAACGCAGCAGCAGCTGGTGGCAATGGCGAAAATGGCGGATTTAACCCTGCTGCTTTACTAGCTACTATGGCTGGTGGAGCAGGCGCGGGTGCTCAGCCTATGACGGAGGAGCAGCAAAAGCTGGATCAATCGCAAAAGTATTGGAATTTGGTGCATTTTGTCATGATGGTTTTGCTGGGTTTTTATGCGGTGTATATCGAATGGACACGGGCTGGATCAGAGAGATTTGCCTCACTCTTATCAAGCAATGCAGGCGTAGCAGGTTATCCTGCGATTCACGTACCATTGTTTTGGTACTTTGTCACAATCGAGTTAGGCCTGCAATCAGCCCGACTGTTTTATCAGCAAGGCACAATGCATTCCACATCCACAATTGCATCACTGGCAACCCAATTACCTCATCCATTTGGTAACATTATCACTATCTTTTTACGTTATCGTTTGATATGGACATGTCTCTCGCAAGACATTTGTATACTAGTATTCATTATTGGCCTATCCCAAGTGATGTCCAATGTATTCTAAGGAATAAAACCAAAATTCATAGATTATTTTCAACATGTAAAAAAGGTTTATTAGGTTATTATACAGGGCACACACATATATGTGTCTTTTTTTGCTTTCCAGAGATACCCCCTCTATCTACTAGGGTGTGGCAGCAAACACTTGATCTACGATAACGTTAGAATGAACTCTAGGGATTTCAATGACTTTGGAGCTCCCGTTAGCTACAGACAATTGTTAGACAGAAAAAAGCGACATGTACCACAAATGCACTTACAGAAATGAACAGCAATAGTGGGCTTGATTGAGACATCCAATGTCTTGTAAACCTCATATTCAATATGGGGATTGTTGTATCTGATACGAGGGAGGTTCTCTTGTAAAAAGTGTCTACGATTATATATACATATGTATATTTTTAGCTATCGACTGCGGATTCCACTGATACACAACATACCTGGCACCTGCACTTTCATTCTTTCCCTTTGATGCAAAAGTCAACGCAATCTTTGATACATTAGAGGGTAATCTAGCGGCACCAGGGCCAGAGGACAAGTGCTTTAGTATCTCTTTTGTGCTTTGTGCTGCTCTTAATGACATGTTTGACGTGAGGTGTGGTAAAAAGAGGTTGGATGTTCGACCAGGGACTTTTAATTGAAAGGGTCAGAGCACTGTGCGGTCACACTGGGTCCACTACACAAGTAATTAGGATCAGAACTCGAACTACCTAATCAGATCCTTCAGTGAATTTGTACTGATCAAAACTCTGTCTGCAACTACAATATTCTAATATTTTCTCATTTACAATGCGTCTATATGAACAAAGATTTCTTGATTATTTTTCATACATCTCATCTTACCACACTGAAACGTCTACAAGACCTGCTGTGTTTTTCCTTTTAAAGCTTCTTGTGAAGGCTATACTATTGACTATATAGGACAAAACTTGTAGCAAACGCTTATACAGGCATTCTTATTCATAATCAGTTGTGCAGGAATAGACAGCTTGAAATATTATGAAGAGAACATATATGGGTGTATGTGTTTGTGTATACGCCTTTATGTAATCTAGTGTAAATATGTGTTTAAACTGAACATAGGTTTGTTGGCCTGATTAATAGGGCGTATCATTCTAACAGTCGATAGCCCTATAAAATGCACCTCTTTACAAAAAAATTACAACATACATACGAGTGCAATGGATGTTAGTTATAAGAGTAGACTAGCAGAGTTCCAAGGCGACATGCACACAAACACAGAAGCTAAAAATGCAGTAATAGGAATATCTTTACTCAAGTATAAACATATGAGTATGCGTAAACTTCTTTGTAAGATTAATACAGATTATAATAAGGACATGGACAGAAAACATTACTGACGGCTCCTTTCTTTAGTAAACCAAAATGAACAAATACAAACAATTGTTGAGAAATACGATAAACGCAAATGTTAGTCTCCACTGCATCATGACTCTATAATGTTGATGATACAGAGAGCGCTATCGGTACATTTATTTAATAGAATTACATTGAATTTATAACGGTTGATATCAGCTAGAACAAAACTGGGTAATTAAAAAGTAACAGATCGTGGAATAAGAGAGACAGCGAGATATGTGGATTAAGCTTTAGAACGATAAGCGCTACCCTTGGTTTTGCCGAGACATTCGGCAACAGAAACAAACTTGTAAGTCTTTTTGCCTTTGATGTAAGAGATAACCCAAGGAACCAACTTTTCAACAGTCTTTTGGTGGACATCGTGTTGGAGAGCAATATGACCATGAGGCTTGGTCTTGGAATCCTTCTCGATAACATCCTTAAAGTTCTTTTGCTCGTTAGAAAGGTCGGAGATGCCGCTGTATCTCCAATCATTGGAGTCGATATCCCAGAGGATGGCAGTGTAGCCAAGCTCGCCAAGAGTCTTGAGAGTAGCGGTATTATAAGAACCAAGAGGAGGGCGCATGTAAGTGGGGTTCTTGCCGATGACGGAACGAAAGATTGTCTCAAGCTTTTGCATTTCAGACTTGACTGTGGCAGCACTTTGACTAGCGAGGTCAACATGGTTATAGGTGTGGCTAGCAAGCTGATGGCCAGAATCGTAGACGTGCTTGATAACTTGCTTGTAGGTCTTGGTACCAGCAGAAGTCATTACGGACTGAGTGTTGACATCACTACATAAATACAGACGTTGAATACAGTAGACATTAATAGCCATTTACAGGGTACTTACACCCAATTTTTGCCATTCATAAAGAAGGTAGCAACAACACCCTCCTTTTTGAGGGTTTCGGCCAAAGCCCAAGTGTACTCGTAGGGCCCATCGTCAAAAGTCAGTGCGATAGTGCCAGGAACAGTACAAGTGGTGATAACCTTGGCGGCGGCGGTGGCCCTCTTTTCAAGAGGAGCAGGGGCGGCGGAAACGGCGGTGGCGACTGCAGCCAAGGCGACAAGGAATGAGGAACGCATGTTTAAAGGAAATTTGATAAAGAAGAGAGTGTATTTCAGCAAGATGAAGATCAATGCACCAAGCTGCTGCATATCATCTCTTTTTATACCTTTTTTTCTCTTTTAGAAATCAACGGTTTCTCGTGAGATCCATAATTCTTGTACGCCATACGATTGACTGTTGTCTCGATTAGCAGAGATGCTCTCCCTATTTTCGCACCAAGTCCTCTCGCTTCGCTAACAGACACTGTATGCTACTCGGCGTAAGTGTCGGCCCAAGGCGACTGGCAATGATAGTGCAAGCATAGGCTATACTTTCAGTCAGATATCCGTATGAACAGGGATCGCAAATAAGACTCTCATTTGTGAGTTCAGTCGATCAACTCTCCTTCTAAACGTAAGACTGCATGTTTGTACCATGTTTGTGTGCACAAATGCTTCAATTCCTTATTGGAAGCAATTTTTAGCTGTATCTAGATACTCCATCGAGACAACACACAAGCGACTCGTACCACAAGACGGTTGATGCTTTTTTTAGATCTTGTTTTACCACGTTTTGATGTACCTTTTTACCTGGTATTTGTTGTCGTACTGCGTCCACCCTTTTTTTATTATTATTTATTTTTTTGATAGACAGGCTGTGCGACCTTTAGCTGCGAACGAGTTTGCTTGCTGCATCATACATCCCTTCAATGCACGAAAGTCTCAGACGGCGGAAACGTTACAAGAAAGAGAGTGCAGATAGCGGTTCTCCCTTTTCTTTGCAACGCTTGCAACCATTGCTGCAAGCATCCGCGATGATTTCAACAGGTGCAGGGTACATCGAAACACATCGAAACATTTCAGTGTCCTTAATTTTTCTCGTGATAATGCAGCTACAAAGTCGGCGCATGTACAAAACGACTAATTAAGCACAGTACGCGTGAAAAAGTACAGCTTGGGGGGGTAGATGTGGTCAAGTCTGGTTTTTGTAGCCACAGTTGCTTTATGATGCCCCATTGGACGAGGACTATTATTGGCAGGATATGGATGAGATTACAATCACTGTCTTGTAGTCTCTGAATGATTTTTTTGACGGTCAAAATGGCAAAAATACCATGACATGTGCAGTCTTTTCTTGATCGAGTTTTCAATAGCATAATACAAGGACAAGACATATCCTTGGGTAAGCGACGCCGGCATCTCTCTAGTCGATGGCACCGAGAGCGTCGGCTCCATACCATACACTACTCACTGCCCTCTTCTGGCTCCAAAAGCTTCAAGCACACCACGTTTGGCGATTTCCTTTTGATCCTTCTTCCGCTGATTGTCTATTTTTAAAACCACACAATTTCTCTATTTGATGCATAATTTGTGCTACTAAAAAAAACCAAAAAAAAACCAAAAAGAACGCTCCTTGCAATTGTATAGACAGAAACGTGTTTTTGACAGACTTGAAATCAGATACAGTCCACGGCGAAAACTATACGGACATTCCCAATAATGGCTTGTTCTAGCTAGATGACAAAAATAGCTCAAACAGCGATTACGATGGTATATTATATATACACAAGCATGATACAAGCAGCCAGCAAAGGCGTGCTCCCCATCTACCCAAATGCTATTTTTAAGCTATTAAATTTTGAATTGGTGATGATCCAATATATTTACCAGGCACACAAAATGCAAATTGTTGCACCGACTATGGAGTAAAAGCTCTTGTCCGTAATTATTGGCATGACCTGAGCCGGGCACCTTTTTTTTTTTTTTTTTCATATGTTATCCAGCAGTAGCAGCCAGACCCAGTATTTAGTAAGACAGAGAGGAGAGAGGAGAGGGTAGGATAGGATGTATAGATATTTCAGTGAGGGCTACTGGTTGGAATTTTTTGACATGCAAGATTTATAATAAAAATAATCCGGGTAATAAAACACCTGTTAACAATGCAGCCAGTATTAATGGCATCAAATGGATCTTGACAAACACAAAAAAGACTTGCTCTTTGAGTTTGGCTGTAGATCTAGGTTTCAGTCATTGACATATTATACTGATGCCGGTGGGGATATTTGGTGCCTTCTACTAAAGTCACATTCAAAACGCACTGAAAAATATTTTACCTTTTCAACTGCTTTTAGCATCAATGGAAAGAGCACAGGATCCAGAAAACGCTGCTATCCACAAACAATTCGAGGAGGCTTGCTCAGATTTCCAGGTAGAAAATACAAGCTATTAAATAGTTGCAGCGAGTTCTAATAACAGCAAAGATTCCTGCAACCAGAGCTGCTGCCGAACAAGTCTTGACACAGTTTCGCCAAGTGCCAAAAGCACTCCCAGCATGTCAGTACATCCTAGGTAAACATATTTTGGACAAGGAATGACAGTATTTTGACCAGCACGCCACAGAACATGCCTCCAACTCTATGGTGCAGTTCCAGGTCTGCTTAGCAATTAGTGATCTTGCTGTGAGGGACTTTACACTCTACGAAAAGGCTGATCTTTTGCGCCTCAAGAATTTCGTGATAGAGTTCTGCTTGCAAAGAGAAAGGTAAGCGGCTTTTCGTCTCGACAAAAGCGCACAGACTAACACGGAGCAGCATGGCGAAATACGTCCGCGATCAGTTGGTCTTGGCCGCTGCGTTGATCACAAAACGCAGCTTGTTTGACGTCGGGGACGGGGAGCGAGAAGCCATTCTTCTCGGGATCAAGCAGCTTTTAGCTATGGACACCGATAATGCGGTAAGTGCATCCCAACCAACGCAAAGCCAGGTCTGACTGTGTTAGCAGCAAGTGCTTGGTTTAGCGCTAGCCAACGCCCTCGTCGACCAGTTTTCCAACTCCAAATCAACCACCATTGGATTGACATGGGAGCATCATCACAACTGCAAAGTCTTTTTTGAAGACAACATCTTGCTGCCTCTGTTTGAGCAGGTCGTCACCAAGCTGCATGGGTTTGTGTCGCATGTGCAGCAGCTGCCCGACAATGTGCCTGCAGTCCTGGTAGAGATGTTGGTTTTGCTGGAAAAGATGCTCCAGTGGGAGTTTGAGTCGACGAATGCAACACCCTTACTGCCCGGCTCATTTGCCAAGGAGTCTGATTTGGACGAGTTTGACAGGGAAGATGGGCCATCTGCAGTCAAAAAGACCTACGTTGTCTTTCCCAAACAGTGGCAGCCAGTCATCGGCAGCAGCCAAGTGCTGTGGGTGTTTTTCATGGCGTACAGCCTTGTTCAGGACGACGACGCATTGGGACATCGCTGCAGACAGTGTTTGATTCAGCTTGCTGGGTTCCAGCAAGATTTCTTTGGCGATAATGCAGAGACGATCCAATCTTATGCCTCAACCATGATCCACGGTATTCGCAAGATGATGGCAGATGTCACTGCTTTTGGCACAAGTCCAGATGCTCTGAGCGAACAGGGTCCTCAAATGCTGGGCACCATTCAAATGATTCACCGTTTGCTGGAGAATGTGTCCCTAGTCATTCTGTGCGGCATTCCTGATTTCTTTGCCTTTCTGAACGAGGTTGGTCTGATTACCATCAGTTGCTTGCACGGCACTGTTGCCGACGTGGACGAAGGGTGGATCAGCGAAGCATGTGATGAATGCTTGCAAACATGGGTCAAGCTGGGTAACGTGGAACATAAGGCTTGTCGAGTTGTAATGCCATCGCTAACGACTCTTTCCAACAGCCGATATTGTTCAGCCTAGAGATCCTCGTGGAGCAGACCCTAAGGCAGGGTTGACGCCTGACCAGACACAGCACTTGATGCAATACGTGACAGCAGTAGCGTACCAGATTGTTGAAACCTATGTCAATACTCGTTTAGAACGTGCAAAATCAGTCTTGGAGTACGAGGAGGAAGAAGACGAGATTGACGCAGGCTTCAAAGATTGGGACACGTTTGCAGATCAACTCACTTGCATCGGCACTCTAGGCAGACACAACCCTCAGCCAACCTTACAGCACCTCTCTCACCTGCTCGCCGAGCGATTCAAGACTTTCAAGAGCTTCTTTGACGCACCTAGCAACGACAATGAGCAGGAACTTGTCTTTTTGCATGAACAGCTTCATTGGATCATCTTGATTGCTGGACATGTTTTAGCCGATGCTGGCAAGGGAGAACAGCCCATGATCCCTGACGCCTTGATGCACCTGAGCGGGACGCAATCTTGTGAGCACGACCAAGTAGTGAACCTATCGCAGCTGTTTCTCGAGTTATTCAGATTTAGCTCTGGGTTCAGCGCTTCGTCTGTGGAGGCGTCGAATTGCAGCCCTCGCGTAGCAGAAACGCTGGTTTGGTACATGGACAGATGGAGCAAATCGTATCTGCTGGTGGACGAGAACGAATACGGCTTTATGAGCCCCAATATTGCAAAGGCATTTGGCAGACCTGGCCCTTCCGACGGCCAAGGCTTGAAAATCGTCGATTTCTTTATCCAGCAGCTCAAGGCCAACTTTATCCTCTGGAACGCTGATCCCGATGTGCTTGCGCAGCTTGTTAAATGGCTGTATACATGCGGTACATCCACCAACCTAAAGACAGGATTATTGCAGTCTGGTATGTTGTTCTCGTCGTAATTTCTTGCTTTGACGGATGCTAACAGCGTGTGATGCGCAGCACAATTCCCAGAGCTGGTTCAGTTTGTCACCCAAAATTTAGAGCAGCTACCAGAAGCTATCCACAATTCACTGATCCAGACCATCACCTCCATCTCAAGCTTTGCGCCTGATGAGGCTACTCGAAACAACTACTTTGCACTGCTGTTTGGAATGATCGAGGACAAGTTCGGATCGGTGCTGCAGCGACCTGATTTCCAGCAACTGCATCAGCATATCGAAATCATGAACAATGTGATTGGAGCGCTAGAGATGTTTGACGGTCTTGCACTTGCTTGCCAATACAGCAACACACAAACGATCTTTCAGTTCTGCGCTAGGTTCTTTGAGAGTATCATTCAGTTGATGACGCTCTACAAAACTGTGCCTGAAGTACAACTCGCCATTTTGCAGCTGTTTGCTGATCTCTGCAAGCGCATTGATTTTGGATTACTGAGCGACGGCGACAGGCAGATACTCTTTCACACAATAATCCAAGTTGTCAAGGCGTTCGGTGTCTCCAACCAGAACAGAAAGAGGATGCACTCTCAGGAGGAGGAGCAGGACAAGCCCTACGCTGACATTTCCACTGTGCTGGTCATGCTGTCCAACATCATGTCCTCGGGCATCGAGGATTTCAGCAGAAAAGACGCCGCAGACAACTCGGAGGTTGCCAATGTCGTCCTGTTTGGCGCCAACATTGTTATCCCGATGATTGATATGGAAATGCTAAAGGTAATTCCGAAGCTGTATGCTGTCTGTCATGTGACAATTTTCCTCCTAACGCACATGACGTTTTAGATCCCTAGTCTCTGCCAACAGTACATCCGACTGATATCCCACCTGATCGAAGTGTTCCCTGACAAATTATCCGGGCTACCGACACCTCTGTTCCTTAACCTTATGGCAAGTTTGGAATACGGCATCCGACATGACATTTCAGATGTCAATATACTCACATTACATGCCATCACTCCGCTGACACTGTGGTCATTCCAACATAGCGCTGATTTCTTGAAGGAGCCGTTGCAAAAGTTCCTGCAAGAGCTGCTGAACTGCCTCCTGTTCCAGCACTTGGATTCCAACATTGTTGACGCTGCAGCGGACGCTCTTTTGGCCTTGATCTGCGTACAACGCAATGTGTACATGCTGCTGGCAAACCAAATCATTTCACAGCAGCCCAAAGATATCCAGCCCAGGCTCACGCACGCTTTCCAAAAGCTAGACCAGGCAACTCCCCAGCAACCCCATAGAAACGTGCCTGAATTCAAAGATGCACTGTTGGCCTTTTTGATGAATGTGCGTGCCATTTTGCGAGTGAAATAAATATTTTTTGATTTGTCATTTGATCTGTTAATCGGAAGACTGTCTTTGGCTCTATAAAAATGCACCTTTTTTTTTCCCCTCTTTCTTTCTTTCTTTCTTTCTTTCTTTCTCTCCTACATTATAATTCGCAAATGACCAAGAATTACTCCTCAATCGTGGACAACGACACATCGGCCTCGTCCATTTCCTCTATTCCAGCATTGTCTGTCTTTTCAGAAATCGGAGCTGCCCTGGACGAGCAAAGGCCGCTGCTCACAAACTCGACGGTGGATTCGTCCGTCTGCTCAACTATCGATTCGGTCTACTTTGAAGAGCCCAGTGCTACTGTAGCAAGTGCTGCCATCAATTTGTCAAACACAATCCTTGGAACAGGCATGCTGGCCATGGTAATATCTCCCTCTGATTGCTGTATATATGTATACTCATTTTTTCTTTTTTATCTTACCGCAAGAGTAGCCTGCTGCTCTGGCTTGTGTTGGCCTCATTCCTGGCATGATCCTCATCCTGTATGCTGGAGTAACGTCAGGGCTCGGTCTATATTTTCTAGCAATGTGTGCAGGAAAAGTAGGGGGCAGAAATGCGTCATTTTCTTCCCTATCGAAATTAACTTGGCCTAAATTAGGGATATTCTTTGATATCGCCATCGCAATTAAATGCTTTGGGGTGGCCATTAGTTACCTGATTATTTTAGGCGATTTAATGCCTCAGGTAAAAAGGGAGAAAAAGCGGGTGTATATGAGAGGGATAGCTAGACTAAATAGCAAATACAGGTGATTTCATCGTTTTTTCATCATGCAGAGGAGGTTGAATTACTGATGGATAGGAGGTTTTGGATTACATTATCTATCATTACAGCCGTGGGGCCTCTCAGCTATCTTCGGAAGCTGGACTCGCTCAAATACACCAGTCTGGTCGCTCTATTTGCCGTCGCCTACCTGGTCGCCATCGTCCTGTACCACTACATTTCTCCCAACTTTCCGCCTCCACCTCCCGAATCAATCGAGTATTTCCACTTTTCCACAAAGATATTCAGCCAGCTGCCTGTGTTTATATTTGCATTTACATGTCATCAGAATGTAAGACGTTGTGCGTATGCATTATGCATATAAACATTTGCTCATTCTATTATTAGATCTTTTCTGTACACAACGAGCTGCAAGATAACAGTGTAAAGTCCATAGTCAAAGTCATCTTTTCTTCTATTGGCTCGGCTGCCTTTATTTATGAAGTAGTCGCTGTCCTCGGCTATCTCAGCTTTGGTAAAGATGTGTTGGGGAACATCATCCTGATGTGTAAGTGAATCCATGTGTGCTCCCCTCCCTCCTCCTTGAACGAATAAAGATTCACTAACGTGCATGTACATCATACAGATCCCCAGTCTCATTTTGTCGCGTATGGCAGACTGGCAATTGTAGTCCTTGTGATTTTCAGCTACCCACTGCAAGCTCATCCCTGCAGAGCTTCAATCGATAAAGTTATAGACAATTTCCACCACAAACGACGACACCAGCAGCAACTCCAAGATGTGCTTGTTGTCACCAACACCAAAAGGCACATCATAGTAACCACATGTATCATTCTGACCAGCTATGTGGTCGCCATCACAATCTCCCAACTAGATCTCGTGCTGTCGTTTGTCGGATCCACCGGGTCCACCACGATTTCGTTCATCCTTCCTGGCTTGTTTTACACCAAATTGTACAGCCAAGAAAAATGGAACTGGAGACGATGCGTTGCCTTATTTTTAGTTGTTTATGGATTTATGGTCATGTCCGTTTGTTTGACTTTTAACATTAAGAGATTGCTTTAAAATTAATAATAATAAACATATTTATTTTGCTGCTGCCACAATATAATAAAATTGCATACATTAAGGCTTTGTTTTGTAATTAAGAAGAGGACAATTATGTATTTCAAGAGGAACATGAGAGTATAATCCGAATATTTTAATTTTTTTTTTTTTTTTTTT
>MU619242.1:419968-439322 GCA_025201805.1 Parasitella parasitica
TTTTTTTTTTTTGTTTCTAGTCGATTGGAATCATCACTTTTCTGCATTTTTATTTACATCATGAACACCCAGGAATTGAACGCCATTGAAGGGCTTCTCGGCCTTTGCTCTTACTATCCTTACCAGCAAAACTCATCCCAAGCCTCTCTCCATAGCAAGGCATCTGATCAGTCTCTTGTTTGCTTGAATCCCATCAGTCCAAATGACACTGGGGTTAGATTGCCCTCCATAGCTCAAGTTTTATCGTCACCCAACACTGCCTACGCATCATCCGCATCGTCAATATCATCATCAGCACCGTCCACATGTTCCTTGAATTTCATCCTGTCTACTCCAATGTGCCCATCCATGAGCTCTTGCTCCTCTTCTGCGTCTTCTATTGCATCCAGCTTTTCTGATCAGGGCCCTCAACTAGCGACAAAACGCACTTTGCGTAGAACAACAGCCTGTATTTTGAACCGACGTGGAAGGCCCAAGAAGAACAACAACAACAACAACAACAACAACAACAACAACAGCAGCAGCATCAACGGTGGCAACGGCAATTACAGTAATTACAGCAATCACAGCAATCACGGCAATCACGGCAACCATAGTAACCATAGCAATCATAGCAACCCCAAAAAAGTAAATGAAATTAGGATTATTCAAAGTGAGTACGAAAAGACTGCAGCAGCAATCCCCAAGTCATCCGGTGAAAATGTAATTTGCATTACCAACAAACCAAGATGGCTAGAGTCTGAACGTATAAGCCTAATCGAAGCTATCGTGCAAGAAAAAGAGCTCGACGACATGACAACTATTCCTTGGGATAAAGTTTCTAAAGCAGTCGGACGCGCCAAGAAGGCTTGCAAGGATCAATGGCGCAGAGAGATACTGCCTCATTTGTTAAAGGGGTTTGTGCGTCAAGATTATCGTCATAGAAGCAATAATGATGCAATAGATTCACTGTTATAAATGCAATGCTAGACAAATATATAGGCTGCCATGATATATATATATATATATACATGTATATACCATTATAGACACATTCATATGAACATGTTCATATATGTACCGCATAGAAATAATCATAAACAGCTAAATAAAACTTTTCTCTTCTTTTAATACCAACACTCAAGTGCACAACCATGTCTTTTTATTTATCATGGGCTGACAGAACCCATTGTCTCGGTAGTCTGTCAAATTTTGCTGTTTGTAACACAGCTCTCTCAGTGCTCTGTCGTAAGAACGCGTCAGCATTTGAACTCCAGAATAGGGTAAAAGAGACTGAGCCAAGAAGAGTGGGTGTGTCCATTTTCTTCCATCTTGAAATCAAGACTAATTCAAAATGTGTATGCGTACAACTTGTGAAACATGCAAAAAATACACCTGGATGGGTAAGTGGTATTTTTAATAAGAAAAGTCCCTGACATTAAGCAATGATTACAGGCTGTGGTAAACATATCAGCCAAGCTTTGGCTGGTTTAAAGGAAGATGAGATCTGCAAATGCAAGGAACAAGAGAACAAGAATGAAAACGAGACTAAATAAGCATAGAAATCGTGCAATGATTTTATGAATAAACTTTTTGCTTAACGGCGACATTGTAATTTTGTACAAAGCCTAGGCAATCCTCACTTGCGTTATATTCATTCTTGTAGAAAAAGCTGCGACGTTTGTAGTGTGCTTGATTTGCTCTCTCACTTGAAAGTTGTTCTGACAGTTGTTGCTAACATCTAGCACGCCAGTATAACTGTTGACACGCAGCAACTCTACGTATTTTGCCCAATATCCAAGCTGGGATAAAGTGTATATATTCAACTTGTGGCTACATCATTTGGAGTACTACTGGATAATGCAACTGGGTGAACACAGTGCTTTTACATTCAATCAGCTTCCACGAAATTTTTCTTTTGGTCATTGTTCAACACTTGTAAGAGTCTTTGGCTTGTATAATTGCATTTGTTTTATGATTGAAAAAGATCAAGAATGCATGCTTAAGAGGACATATATGATGAACTCATGTCCATGTGTGTAAAAGTGTTTGGTTGCAAAACGGCGTCCGAAAAAAAAGGAGAGGGGGGGGTTCAACCCACTGGATAAGTCCCCGTGTTGAGGGTGCATCTACACAAAAAAGCAAGATCTGGCATCCAGTGTCTTGCTCTTTCCCTTGATCAGAATACAGAAATGGTACGCTATACATTGCCATCCTCATGCTCATGTCCTATCAGATCGAGTCGCAGTGGATGGATGGAGAGACGGAACGGATGGATGGGATGCAGTTGTGCTTACTGACTCGTTGTGATATTAGCCTTCTCAAAAGTCGTTCATTACCAAGGTTAAGCTTGGCAAGGCCAAGAAGCAAAACCGCCCTTTGCCTCACTGGTTCCGTCTTAAGACTGACACAAAGATTCGGTAAGCATTGAAATCGTGGCTCAAATGTTGGGATCTCGACTCACTCTGTACGCAATAGTTGGAACGCAAAGAGACGCAACTGGCGTCACACCAAGTTGAACATTTAAGTAGCTCTCTATTTTAATATAACATTAATAAATATCAACTGCAACCAAATGCTCACAACACCAATTGCGAAAAGTGTCAATTTACAAGTGCAATCAATTTCAATTGTATTGCATCATTGGACTCGATGTTTTCATTAAATAGGCATGATTCAAACGAGAGAGAGAGAAAAAAAAAGGAGTGGTTTTATTGCTGATTGTATCATAAGACAAAAGGGAGGTTGTAACAAAAGAAACTTGGACAGACAGAAAGAGAAAAGAGATGAAGGAGGAAAAAAAAATATACATTTAATACATGAAAACAGAATATGGGGTAATAAAGAATTAATAGCCAAATGTATTTTCACCAGAGTAACTACGGTTAATGAATCATGTGAGCATGAGGCAATAATATTACGTGGTCCAACGCTGCTGCTACTTACGTGATGTATAGGAAACCATCTTCGTCCTTGTGCTCTTCGTAGATGGCACTCATCAAAGCTAAGCAGACTATTTAGTCAAAGTCATTGGATTCACTGGCTGCATAAACTTACCCGCAGTAGGAGGCAGGATCTCATTCACAAAGATAAAGATAGCCTTTTCCGGGCTCAGCTTGATTCTCTTTCTGATTACATAGACAAACTGGCCCACTGTCAGGTCGGCAGGGACCAAGTACTTTTTCTTGTCAATAGTAGGGATGTCGCTCTTTTCGACCTTTTCGCAAATTACAGGAATACGTTCGGGATATTTTTGTCGGATTCGCTCTGCTTCAGCTTTGCGTTTTTCTAGCAGCAGACGATAGAATCAGACAGCGTCCTTCCCCAATAAAAACTAGATGCCCAACCACTTACCAAATGGATGTTCGTCTTTAAACTTGGAGCGCATGGTATGTAGTGTAGAGCCTCAGTTGGATAAAATGTAGAGTACAGGAATGGAAGGGAAAAAAAAAACAAAGAGGAAAAAAGACGCATAATCTTTTTATATTTGAGAGAGGGGGATACATGTGATCAGCCATGCCAAATCATCAGGTCAATTGGTGCGTTTTAGCCCTGCTGATTTCTATTGGTTTGTTGTTTCTTGCTCTGCATTTTTTTTTTTTTTTTTTTGCCATTTTCTTTTCCTTCAAAAGGACACGTATAATACAAGAAAAATGCTGCCACCCATCACTACCGGCATTCAAGAAAGCATCGGCTCGACTCCAATGGTCCGGCTTGATCTGCAGGATAAAGGTAAAGGTAAAAGCATATGGCAATGGCTTGGAGACTGACCGACTTGTGTCATTCTTCTAGTCAACATCCTTGCCAAACTGGAATACACAAATCCTACTGGAAGCGCAAAGGACAGACTTGCCAAGTATCTACTAGATCGTACGTGTAAATGTATATATGCAATTCAGCGCACTGCTTTGCTAACCGACCAGCATACTGCTAGAGCATGAAAAAAAGACTCCATTCGAGGCTCGGGAAGCCGTTACCAAGAAAACCTTGATCATCCCTACATCTGGCAATCTGGGTATCTCTGTCGCTACTCTGGCCGCTAAACGACACTACCGCATTATTGCCATCCTGCCTGAGCGCACCTCCAACGACCGCATTTCGCTGTTAAAGGCCCTTGGTGTCGAGATCCTACGATCACCCAATGAAGTCAGACCAGAGGCGCCAGAGAGTGCCCACTCTGTTGCTGCTCGACTGGCTGAGCAATTGCCCAATGCCGTTGTTCTAGATGAGGTAAGTGCATCGAGAGGAGAGAGAGAGAGAGAGAGATGTCGGATCTGAAACGTCTGTGTAGACAAAACTGCGCGATTTGACAGCTTACCATGATCTGGCAGAAGAAATTGTTCAACAAACAAAACTATCGGTTGACCATGTCTTTGTCGGCGTTGCATCAGGTGCCATGTTGACAGGCGTTGCTCAATACATCAAGAAGAAAATACCAGGCGTCAAGGTAAATGTTTGTGTGCGTATCTCCCAATGATGCGAAACCAACGCTTGTGATTAGATCATCGGTGTTGAACCCACTGATTCTGCTCTGGGGGATTCAGACTCTGCAAAGACTGTGCGTGGTGTGGTAAGCTTCAATGGATGTGCTACATTACTAGGCTTTGTGCATGCTGACATCGCCATGTAGGACTGGAAGATCGAAGATTTGGGTAGCAACGTTATTCCCGAGAGCCTCGACAGAAGCCTTGTCGATGAATGGATCAAGGTTTCTGACAAGGAAGCGTATTCGATGGCACGACGATTAATTCGTGACGAGGGTGTGCTGTGTGGGCCGTCATCAGGTGCATTAGTGGCTGCAGCTGTTCGTCATGCTCGCGCCATTGCAGACCACAGCACACACATTCCACAGTCAGTTGTGATTCTTAATGACTCTTGCAAAAGCTACACGTCTACCCTATTGTCAGATGACTGGCTGTTTGAAAATGACTTGGCCGATGACCTGATCACAAGTGAATTGCAGTATGTGTCCCAAAATAGATATCGTGCTGCTAGCGTGGAGGATCTCCAACTGCCTGCTGCGGTCACCATCCCTCCTACTGCTGTTGTGTCCCACGCTATAGATCTGATGTTGGAGCGTGAGTACTCCCAGTTACCCGTGCTTAGAAATCGCAAGTTGGTCGGCTACGTATCTCTTAGTGCGTTGCAAGACCGATTAGAAAGCGGCTCGGTAAAGCTCTCGGATACTGTTGGGGATGCCATGTTTTCTTTCAAAAAGGGTGTGGTGACAAACAAATACGAGATCATTACGCCTGATACAAGCTTGGCTGACCTGGCCAAATTCTTTGAAAAGAATTCGTTTGCTGTTGTCACCGACGCTAATAGAAGATGGTGTCTTGGCGTAGCTACAAAATACGATCTAATCAGCTTCCTGCATAGACGACAATTTCTGTAGATAATAAAAAGGAGCTTGAGGAGGCTTTTTTACTCTAGTCTTTATAAATTTGCATGTACATTTCGTTGGCATTCAGTAATTTTTTGATGGGATCGACTTTGTTCATTGCTCAGAAACATTGCTATACTTTTTTTTTGTTGGCATTTGCTTTTGTGGGCCACGCCTCGACAAGAGTGGGCAAGAGCGCACACTTTTGCGCTATGATTTAATTATTGCCGTCTTCGCCTCTCGTATCATATCACCACGTTTGTTGGCTAAATTATTGACCTTTTCTTCGCAAAGGTAAATTTGGTCTCACTAAAGCGGTGTACAGCTCGTGCTGCCGTAGGCCTACTTTGCATTCGAGTAATAAAAAGAATTTATAAACACGCATGTGTATGTTTAAAGTACTTATCTCACGCTTTAAGCATGATATATAAGGACTTTTGCTAGTATTTCCACGTAACATAAACTTCATTGAATGGATAGGACATTGTTGAATTGTTCGGTACCTTCTCAGCAGTGTAGTTGATGAACTGAGGATTCAAACAGAAGGTTATATTAAACCCACAGTATAGTCAGCATTGTCAGCTGTAAAGCAAAAAATAACCATTTCAACCTTTACAGTTGTTCTAGTAAGTATTCATAACTAAAATTGTTGGTTTCTTTTGCTTTCAATACTCCTATCAAATCACGAATGAATGAATTACAATTGGATTTAAATAAGCATTCATAGAAGTAAAACAAAGCAGAGTCATGTGTTTTTATCTTTTGTTTTGAATTCTTTGCTCCAAGTGTCATTGTTTTTGATCAAGTCCACAATTACTTTAGAAAGTGGGGTTAATAGAGACCTTGCTAGGTTTTAAATATTTGAAATTTTTATGCAATTTTTGTAAAAAAAAAAAATGTAACATTGCCATTTAAAGAAAATAGAATATCACATCAAAATGGTAATTTGTAAAATTTTGGGTCTAGGATGAAAAAGCGTATTCAAACCGTCGTATTTTTATCTTTTCTCTACTAAAAGCTAAAATCCACAATATGTGAGCTAAAATAAACAACACAAGTTATATTGAATATGACCCTCAACATAATGGAATTGATGGCAGAAGAAAACATCAAAGATCGGGAACTAGCAAGCATGCGTTGACAACAACAGTAAAGTCATGCAAGACTCCTCGCCGCATTAATGTAGAGAGAGTTATATGGACAAGTTCAAGGACACTAGAGCTTCTTCAGGCTTATGTGAAGTTTCGACCACATGGTGTAGTCCACGGGGTGAACAAATACAACAATGGGAGAAGGTTGTTGAGGATGTGAACAGTATAGATAGTGACCAAAACAGTTTAAAAAGATAAGCTGTTCAAGAAAGGGTTGAAAAAATGATGAACACCTTTACGGAAAAGACTTCGAACAACAAGTCAGGTAGTAGCAACCATACTCCTGAGATGGAGGAAGCAGCTCGCAACGCTTAACGCTTGGGGGGGGGGGGAAGTGGGGGTGGTAAATGCGATGTTATCAAATAAGACGATAAAGTAATTTTTACATTTTCATGTAGAGAAGCGATGATTAAGCCACTACTGCCGCGCACAAAAGCAAGAAAGCTCAAGAGTTGAAAGATAAAGAGGATGACGCCAAGATGTTGCAGCGAAAAGAAAAAGAATAAAGGCAAAGGAAATAACAGTACTAATAGTAGTAGGACAATGGAGACTCCCGTCTTAACTTCACCTAGTTCTTATAAATTGCATTGAGCCGTATGTTTGAAAAATAATGCTGGATGCGCATTATAAACGTCGGCTTCCTGGTTATCCTTCTTCATACCCTATAAATAAAGGCTGTCTGTTATTTGGCAGACATTGATCACCGCTTCGTCAAAGTTCCGTTTCCGTGGTGTTGAAATTTCTATAGGTTTGAGGTACGGATATATCACCATCAAGAAGATGCTGTCCAATGACGGTGGATACAAATTGATCATTGGAACACGCAGTTGCAACTTATTGATTACATCAAGCATGCAACTAGATACTGCATAGGTCAATATTGGACCAGCGACGGATCATTTTATGCCGACAGACCACACCACGATCTTTTTGGATAAAGCATCCATCCAAAGTGCAGAAGCAATACTTTCAAATAAAGACACATTTCGAACACAAGCAATTCCAATCCTATACCAGTTAAAACAAGTAGCAGTTGTAGGAATGAGAAACCGAATCCTTTAAAGTGACTTTTCTTGACACTTTGGCAGGCTTCCGTGGTTCTCTTTGATAAAGTGTCTCTATGCAAGAATCTATGACGCTTAACCTTGCTCTTTGCCACTACCCAGAACTGTTCTATTGGGTTAAGTTCGGGAGAGTAAATAGGAAGATACACGCATTTATAACCTCAATCATAACCTCAATGCTTGATGTACTTTTTGATGTTCTCTTGTGTGTGAATTCGCGCATTATCCATGACTATATAATGACCTTTCATATGTGAATGTTTGTCCATTTCATCGAGGGCCATTTTTTCAAGAAACTAATGTAGTGACCTGCTACGGTCCCTGAACTTATATCTCCATCAGCCTTCGGCTCTCGTTGTGGGTCGAGTAACAATAGCACGAGTACCTTTTCTGGGCCAGGCTCTTGAGCGTTTCATATTGATATCAAAAGCGGACTCGTCTAGAGACACGCAATTCGCGAGGAAATTCATGTCTGTGTTTTCCCACTTGTAAGCTTAGTTGTACCGTTCTTCAATCTTTGCTGAACTGTTTATTGACTTTTAACGTACATATTTTCGTTTTGATTTTTATATATGAATATATTCATTAAGTGGCAATGGTCTCAATGATAAATTCATTCTGATCAACAATGTAGTCCATGGGCTCAGGATCAAAATTCCCTTTTAGCATATTATTAAATGTAAAGAAAAGTTCCTGCCTAAAATCATCCCCTTTTTTAGAATATATGGTTCAAATTTCAATGAAAAATGTGAGAATCCCGATATTTTAACATATGCCACCTTAATTACATGAATTTGTAAACGAGTTCTCTTTTTGTTGTGGGCTTTTCGGTTAGCCGTAATGGTATCTTGATTTTGATTAACAAAGTTTGTTTAGCTTTGATTTAAAAGATATTGTCAAATGTGTTTTAAAATGAAGATGGACAAGTTGATCTTTATAATGAGCAAGGGATGAGAGTGATATGACCCACGGAAGACGCCTAGACTGGAGCTGATGGCTCAAAAATTATCCTCGAAACACACATATATTATAAAGCTTTGAAAAACAACCTTGTATCGCTTTTTTTTTTTTTTTTTTTTTTTGCGCCTAAAAAAGCAGAAAACTTCAAGGTCGGGCATTCAGAGGCGTATCTCGCTGATCCATCTTTTGTCACCCCAAATGGATAGCCAAAGCTGCACATATACAGATTTTACATCTGTGGCAATGCACGTATACGTATTTTAATGACGGCGGTAACAACTACGTTGTACTATTGATAAACCTTGGTTCTTGGATCATCTTATCTCATACATCCTATTAACTTAGTAACCCGCCGTGCTTCTGTATCCATGATTTCGATTCAATATAGTAGGAAAATCCTCAATTGTTATAACGAAAATATAATACATAAAAAAAAAAAAGTGATAAACTTCAACGTCGCTTGTTTTATCCATTTATTTACAATGTTGGTCTGTAAGAAATTAGAAAAAACTGCAAAAAATGCAGCGATTTTAACGAAGACGACGAGCTTCACGTTCAGATTCCAAAAGACAGAGGATATCGTTTTCACGAACGGGGCCCTTTACGTTACGGATGATGGAACGGTGAGTATCATCCATGAATTCAACACGGACTTGGGTGACGCCACCACGAGAACCAGTACGGCCAAGAACCTTAATAACTTTGGCGAGCTTAACGGGAGTCTTCGAAGAGTCCTACATTGCGTTATTAGTCCAAGCTGTGTGGAATACATGTCGTAGCTGGGCAATTAGATGGCTGAATGTGGTTGAATACAGAAGCTGGTGCGTGTATGAAAGTTGGTAAGAAAATCCGCCATTTCATCCATTCATCCATCCGTTTTTCAATCGATTCATCCATCCATCTGTCAAACAATTCATCCATCTAATGCAATCCAATGTATACAACGAAACCTACCATTATAGAATATTTGTATACGGATTTGAAAAGGAGGGAACTCTTACATTGGAACTGGACAACTGCCCTATAGCTCCCCACACACACACCACGAACAGAGCGTGTAAAAATCTGAGTTTATTTAAAAATGGTCAATGCTGAATTCAATGTCTACTAAATCCTCCATAATGCGAGGCACAGTTGTACCGATTTGCTTTGTAGTTTCCTTTTGACGTTCTATAGAGAGCCCAGCGAATTCAAAGATTAAATCACCATCCAAGATTGCTTTCGTACGATTTGAAGCCATTCGTTGTTTGGGGCCCTTGATTAATCTATAGGCTCTAGGATTTAATCCAGCTACATGCTGCACATTGTTCACCAATTGGCCATACAGAGTGTTTAGCCGTTTGAACGTCTTTTCGGATATAGGTGATAACACAGAGATAGACCCGCTAAAGGTACCACATAGACAGAAATGTCTCCGGCTGTATTCTAATCCTCTCTCTGTCTTTTCAATCTGTGGTAATCGCACCATTGTTTGTACCTGAGATCCTACATGGAAATCACCACGACGCATTAGCTTTTGACCGCCAAAAGATTGCAAGTCTATTCAAGCGCATTAGTTACTGCAAAATATAAAACATATTCCAGACTTACTGAAGGGAGCATATTGATACAAATCCAGATTTTCGCTTGTATCGCCAACTACGAGATACAATGACTTGTCGTCAATGATGAAATCAACGCAGCCCACTTCAAATGATTGGTAGTCTTTTCCCAAGAGCGATAATTTTGCTGGCTCAAGCTGGAAGCCCAAGAACCAGATCGATTTTTGGGCATCTCCTAGCAAGATGAAATTCTTGATAGAACTCATACTGGTAACATAGATTTGTACATCGATAAAAGCAACGCCCACAAGACTTTCATCATCCTCTAGACTCCAAACAATTACCTTGGACCCAATACATGAGGCCAAGTGCCCACTCACATTGCACATGGCTGTTACAGCGCCTTTGACGTCTTCTGTATGTAAATGCTTGAATTTGTGATTGGTCTGTGGGTTGTTTGGCTCAGGCACAACTTCAATAATGTCGAAAATACGAATCTAGACGAGCGTTACTATACAAATGAATGCATCCAAGGCAATTATAAATACTTACAGACCCTCTCATTGTAGTATCCTCGCCTCGGAGAACACCAGTACCCACCACCATAAAGTGCTTGCGACCACTGCTAGTCTGTTTAGACTCCAGCGCCGCACATTGCAGCGAAAAGCATTGCTCAAATTCCTCGAAATCTACTTTATCTACAATTTCCCAAGTAACAGGCGACACCATGATCATGGAGAAGCGATCTACTTGTGGTAGAAACTCGCCCGGCCCTCGCTCGTCATTGGCTGCAGATGGTTCTTCGTCGCCTTCAGCTGCTGGGAGGTCGTCGGCTGTCTGCAAATTCACGGGTTGTTCGGTCGATACAAGCACAGCATATACACGCATAATGGGATGATATTGAATTTTATGTACAGTTTGACCCAAAGGTATCTTTTGCATAACCCAATCTAGATCGTAAATCACGCCGTTTGTACGGAGGCCAGACAGGCAAATATTCGACTCGGCATCCACGGTAATAAAGCCATGCTTACAGTTGACATTGTGGAACTGAGTGAATCCAATCACCTCATTTTTGGCTTTCATTGGGTGGACACGGACAAAGCTTTTACATGAGTTCATGAGCCAGGCGGGCTGTGCTCCAGCAACAAATACACCCGTGTAGCCTGCAACATCAGTGAATGGAATCAGTAGTCTTTTTCGGTGCTTTTCTTGCTTCTTGCTGACTGGCTTCTTTGTTTCTTCTTCTTCATCCTCTATATCCAAGTCTGGGATGTCGAATTCATCAATGATTTCCTTTTGTTTAGCCTTTTTGGAGGCCTCAGCTGCGGATGAAGCGGATTTACGGGACACGTACTCATGATGCACGCGCGAGAATCGAAGGGCTAGACGGTCTGATTTGGCTACACTGTCTGACGGCGTAAAACTGAATGCCTTGTAAATGATGATATCGTTTGTCTCTGTTCGTGCCACAAGATGAGGGTCTTTTCTTTCTCGGCCAATGTTGGTCATCAAAATCTCCTGGATAATAGAGCTGCTCTGATTGCTGTTGCCCTTTTTGTTTGCATCTTTTGGCTGGTCTGTGATCAGATCAGGCGCAATGTCGAATTGGGGACATGCAAAGTATTCTTTGAAATCAGGGAGACTGTAGATTTGCAGCGTTCCGTCTGTAGTGTAAATGAGTGCCCAGAAACTAACTCGGGTAATTTCGTTCAAGGCGCCTCCTCTAAGGCTAACATTGGCTTCATCGAGGTCTTCAGATTGGAGAGTGAGCTGATCTTCTATGCTGTTGCTGCCAAATTCATTGTTGTTTCCATTGATTTCGTCTTTGACTTTGCCGGTTCCATACAGCATTTCGTCATCATCGTCCATGAGGTGGTCGGCGTTATCGAGTGTATTTGTCTTGGACACAGAAACAGATTCCATTTTAACGTCATCACTGATGTCGTCTCCATAAAGATCCATGTCTACTTCATCGAACTCTGCCGAGCTTTCTGTATTAGGTTTTTTGAAGATGTTGCTGCTATCGTGTTTATCCTCTGCTTTACGTTTCTTTCGCTGCTGTTGAGCTCGAGCAGCAGCGGTGGTTTTGGCGGATCTCTCAGCTTTGGCGGCCATGGCAGCTTTCTTTTCCGATATGCTGGAGAACAAGTTGGATGTATCTGCAAAAATATTGGCCATGGCAATGGACGTCTTGTTGATGTAAGATGGCAGCTGTATTGAGGATATTTCGGCTGTCTCTGCATCTCCTTTGAGGGCTAGAATTTTGTTGTTGTCTAGAGTGAGTATGATGTACGGATCACGAACACTAGCATCGACGATCTTGGATCCACGAATAGGGATCGTTCTTATGCGTTTGCCCTCAGGAGTCAGCACCATTACGCCAGTTGCGTACACTTGCACAATACGTGTAGAGTTGAACAATGTATTGACAGCAATCGTCGGCCCACGTGTATAGAAACCCGTCTTCACCAGCTCCTGGAGCTCATCGCCAGCCGACAATACCATAGTGCTCTTGGATTTACTAATAAACAGCAGCTTGTCAAATGCCTCATCAAACGCATTGTCTATCTCTACTGTTTCCCATCGACTGTGCTTGTCATTCTCCACCGATGATGCAACCGAGGCTTTTCTACTGTTTTCAAACGTAGCTTCTTTGCGGCACTTGATTGACCATATTGCTTGGCTGTCTGCTTGGTTGAACGAAAACGACGTTTGGGGATATACATGGCGTTGGAATACACACAGGGCACCATTTCTGCCGTGGCCTGAACAGCTCACCAGTTCCATGTCGGGGATACCGGCAACAGGTGTTTGCTCTGTCCCCTCCTCTTCTGATTTTTGGTTGCTTTCGACATCGCCAATAGTCATGTCTACAATGGGCCCAGTATTTAAAAGGGTGTCGCATACCCGGAAGGAAAAGTCGTTGTCATTCTGCAGTTGCGACTTACTGCCGAGCATCTCCTCGCTGTATTTCCACTTGATCAGCAGCGAATCTCCCACTCGACTGCCCAGGAAAAAATACTCGTTATTCACATTTGTAACACAGGACGGTATAGTAGCCAACGGCGATAGCTCAGAGTTGGTTCTTGTTCCTAGATTGGCCTTGTGCACGATATTGGAGATGTTCATGCCAACCACCTTGCTGCCGTCCATCTTCATCTGCACGACTGCCCAGTTTCCGCTTTGCATAAAAATCAGACATCGATCGCCGCCAAACGGTAGCGCTTTGGCTCCATCTAACATCAAACCCATCTCGATGAGCTTGTCTTGGTATATCATTCCCGCAAATTCTGTTGTTTTTTTCGTGTATCCATTGACTGCAACACCTACGCCAGGCGATCCTTGGGACACATGCAGCAGTGAATTAGCAGCAATCACTAGTACACCCGTTACAGGTTTAGGCATAGCGACTAGTTTGATGCAGTCGTAGGGCAGTTTGTCGATAGAATAAATAATGGGGTAGATTTTGGCTGTTAAATCAAGCGAGATGACGACAACTGACACTGTGTCTTTGACGCTTGCTAGACGGCTACATAGCTACTGTTAGCTTGCGCATGCTTGTTCCATCTTGGTCGATATTCTTACCCTGTCCATGTCTGTTCCGATTGAAATAGAATAGCCAACGTTGGTTCGTAGTAGTCTGACAGAAACACCATGTCGATTACATTTTTAATGCGTGCATCGATTGACTCTAAATCGATCAAAAAGCTAGGCTGATAAGGCCATTTTCTAGTGCTACGGTTAGATGTGCAACAAAACGAAACAAAAATGCTGAGCTCCACTTACTGAGCTTCTTCTTCATCGTCTGCTTCGCCGCCCTGTCTTTCGTCCAATTTATCGGCCTGTCGAAAAGGTAAAACTGCCAGTTTGTTGTCGTAAAAGTTCAACACTGCACATCTTTGCTGAGGGTCGATATGAATACTTGATGGATAAGGATTTGTCAGGAATTCTTTCTATGGTAATTTGTAAGTATGACTTGAGCCCGCAAAAGGCTTATTTCGGCCGACATGTTACCTTGAACTCGTCTCTTTCATAGTAGTGAATTGACACTGTTACAATCGAGTTTGTGGAAGGAGACCATTCCAGCAATGACATCTAAAGAGCATATCATAATAAGCGGTCTGTGTCAGCTATACTGTTAATTTTCTCCTACCTTGGCATCGCTAAAGCCCAAGAGCAAGCTGTCGCAGCCTTCTTTTCCTCGAGGCGAGTTGGTTTTTACTACGCCCATAGTAGCAATCGTACCATTCAACTTGTACTGAGCAACCAATTCCAATCTTCCAGAACTTGACTCTGCAATGTCTTTGTGCTGTTTGATCGGCTTGATTTTAGGAAACTCGAGTGTCTATAATGAAAGCTTAGAAACAGGTGCTCCCTACGTTTGTATATCGCTCATCGTTCATCATTCATCGTTTTACCGTATCCGCATTTTCAGCCAAGCGCTCACTAGCCAACTCCTCATCTGCCATGTTGATGTCATCTTCGTCTTGTTCTTTCTCAACGTCTGCGTTCAATGTCTGATCAGGTATGTATTCGACAAACTCGTAAATTTGTAGTAAGGAAGCTTTTGCCACTACAAGATTTGTCGCGTCTGGTGAGGTGAAATGGCTGGTCTCTACCTGCTCCACTGTTTGAGGTGGAAACAGCTCTTGGTAAATTGCATATGCTGACATGTGTTTGTAACAAGCAAAAGAGAGAATCTGTAGTTGAGAAAAAAAAGATGCATCTTGCCAGAAAATTTTTGGATTGTCGTGTTGGCTGAATTAAACCCCAGTGTCATTGATGTGCGACTGCAGTAGAGAGAGTAGAGAGATAGGGGCTAAATTATGGGATGCTGACTGACAGCCAACCCCAACGGTCACCACAGATCAAGGATCTATGAATCAGGTGCTGCATTTAGCTGAATTAGCTTGTCTTGTTTTTTTTGTTTTTTTTTGTTACAAGAAAAACGTATCGAAAATGAAGCCATGCTGATCGAGTACATGTATGGATGTCTTTGCTGATCTCTATAATACTATCGGCTTACTTGGGCTCATTCAAAAGGGATCACGTGCAAAGCACACTATTTTACTTGTTACTAAATTGAGAAGTTGAGCAAAAACATTTACACACATCTTTTTCGTTTTTATTCTTCCAAAAACAACAGCAAAAAAAAATGTCAACGCTAGATTATTACCAAGTTTTACATCTCGAAAAAGACGCTTCTGATCAACAAATCAAGAAAGCATATCGCAAACTCGCTTTAAAGTTCCATCCGGATAAGAATTCTTCTGCTGAAGCTGTAGAAAAGGTAATTTTTTTTTTTTGCATAATATACGGATTGTGTGGAATGTTATTAACCCAGCCCTTGAAATGTAGTTTAAAGACATAAGGTAGATTAAATGTGGACTTCTGACATCTAAATGCGTTGATAGCTAATGTCTTTTTTTTTATAGTGAAGCATACGAGATTTTATCAGATCGTACGTACACTTGTAGATTTTTTTTTTTTACAATAGATTTAGAACACTAATCTCTCTTTGCGCAGCCGAGAAAAAAAGAGTATATGATAGTCGTGGAAAACAGCAAAATGACTTCAACTATCATAATCCATTCGCCGGGTTTGCAGTAAGTAGAGACAAAGTAACCGTTTGGTCATCATTTTCACAAGTGATTCTAGTTCCATAGCCCCGAAGAAATATTCGCAGAGTTTTTCAATCACATGGGCATGTTTGGTCGAGGAGGTGATGTGTTTTCTTTTATGATGCCACCAGCACATCAAGCTCCACCTCCACCTCCACCTCCACCTTTCCATGGTTTCGCTCGCCAATTTATGATGGGAGGATTCGGCAGTGGTGGCGGTAGTTCATTCTTTGGTAACGACATCATGTCCCCCATGATGGGATCATTCCAACAACAGCAGCAGCAACAGACGTTTTCTGGATCAGGCACTGGCAGTGGCAGAGGAGGATATTCGAAATCTGTGTCTACAACAACTCGCAACGTAAACGGCGTTGTAGAATCTGTCACAATCACAAAGATTACGGATGAAACTGTAAGTAATTGAGTGTTGATGGCTTCCAGATATTAACGCAATGCGTTTACCAGGGAACAAAAGTAATAGAAGAATATGGAAACGGCGTTACAAAGATTAACGGCGTAGAGCAGCCAACACAGCACCAGATTGAGTCAGGAAGCCCATCTCACAGCGACAGTTATAACAGTAATAGATCAGTAGAAAAAACACAAGTCGTCAGCGATAGCGAAGACGAAGAGCTTGATGAATTTGACGAACACCGAGATTATTTCTACCGACAGCAACAGATCCGGTTGCAGCAGCTTAAATTGCAGCAAGAGCAGCAAAGATTATGGGATGAGCAGAGGAGACATGAGAAATACATGCATCAACAAAGAGATAGAATGTATCGACAGCACATGCGGCTTCAGCAGCAGCAAATGCAGCAAATGCAGCACATGTATTCTCAATTCTACCCTCAACAACAGCAACAGCAACAACAACAGCAACAGCAACAACAACAACAACAACAGCAGCAGCAGCAGCAGCAGCAGCAGCAGCAATATAATTATCAACATGATTTATTCGAGACTACCTTTGATCGTCCATCTCATCAGCACCAGTACAACCATCAATATCCGTACTATAACCACTTTCTATAAAGAAAGCAGCTCTTTTTCAAACACTTGGATCAACTTTTCATCAATTACTGCTTGACCGTCTGTAAAGAAAGGCTCAACTGCAACTCTTGTAGTTGATTCAAACAATTCTTGAATGATATGTTGTAATTTACCGCCTGTTTGTTTGAAATCAGGAAACTATACAAAAAAAAAAGCTTGCATTTAGTACCATTCATCAAATAAAAATGTACAAACTTACAGCGTTTGCTTCCAAAAAGTATACATTCAGTTCTTGATCCATCATAAAATCCACACCAAATAACTCAAAAGCGTTTGGCATGGCTTGAAATGTTGTCATTTCACTGGTACAAGCATCGAATACATCAGCCAAAATGTCCTTCATTTGCTCAAAGATACGATTCAAATCCTCTTGAGCTAAACCAAGCTCCCAAAACAGCTTGACCGATGCTTGCTCATCATATCCCTCCTCGCCTGCTTGAAGACAAGTGTTGGTCAAGTGGATTAAATTGTCGTCTAAATTTGTGGTATCGTAATCCTTCATTGCAAACAGCGCCAACATGTCTTTGTACAAATAGACCTGAATGTTAGATTTGGCAAGCACATAGGCACGAACATGGAACTTGCGCTTTTCTACCAGCAGAGGCTTGTCGATATAGCGCTGGATCACCCATTCACGCACTTGGGTTAGGTCTTCTTGATCGCTGTCGTCGTCATCCTCGCTGTCGCTGTCGCTGTCTTCAACCTCAAACATGGCACGCAGTTCATCCAATGAATTAAACACCTTGATGCCAGCAGCTTTGTTGGCCATACTAGGCTTGATGATAAACATGTGTCCGTCCTGCAAATCCCTTTCCACCTCATAAGCCTCATTCATTGCCTCTTCAAAGTAGTCCACATGATCCAGCTCAAATAGCCAGGTCTCAGGAATCGCCTTTTTCAAAATACTAGTGGGATTTTTGGAAAGGTATTTTGTCATATTGTAAGCCATCTGTGATTTGCGAATTAGGCCTTTACGAATGCAATAAGCATTGGCAAGAGTATCCTTATCCGCGGCCAAACGCTGCCAATTGATTAATTCGTATTCGAGCCATTGTAGTTGAACATTGGCAAGATCGGCTTCGGCATGGTTTTCGTCAATATCTTGATCAATGATCCATTTTACTTTTTTAGACTTTTCAAGCGCCTTGACAACTGCTTGTTGAGTGTAAGGGTCATCGAGATGAACGTGAGCCTTTAAAGACATGTTGTATAAGAGCAAGAATACAGTGCTGCTGGTAAAATTTTGTCTGTTTTGAAAATATAAACGGCGCTATCTAGAAAATGATTGGCATATTTAATGTCAAAGAAAGAATATACAGTCGGGACTCATTAGAACGGAATGGATTGGTGTACAAAAATGTATTTGGTATACTCAGAATTCGATATTCTACAGTACACTGCCTGGAACCTGGAATCTACCAGAATCTTAATATGAAGCTTAATTTTTGATAGTAAAATTACCCTCAACCTCAATCCTAAACTCTATTCTACTTTTTATTTTACATGTTTAGCATTAGAATTAGAAAAAAAAAAAGGGGAACTCTTGAATTAACTTCAAGATAATAAGCGATAATGGTAATAGGACTTCTCTATCACTTGCAATTAGCAATTTTTGAATCATTCGCAAATAGCAAGGGGTCATTAAAGCAAAAAATTGTATTCATTAATTATTCTCTTCTGCTTCCAACTCGATGAGCCACTCTTGTTTCATCATATTACTGTGAAGAAAGGTATACTTGTGGCATCAAAATACTTACTTTATAGAGCTGTGTCATGTACTAGGATTAATATTGACGTGTTATCATCTCCAGATAGGTGGTTTTTACAGCTTTAAAGCAAGAACTTTAGCTTTGTGTGCCATTTTTCGATTAATTTTCATAACCAAGTGCCCTGAAAACACCAGAAATAGTATCCATTGGGAAGAAACTATATTACATATGATTTTGGTGCAATTTAAGCATGATTTTTTTTTCGATGCAAAATGACGAATTTTTTCAATTTTTTCCTTGTATCCACACATCCAAAATCATTGATTAATCCAAAATTACTTTTTCGCATGGTAGAATCACAACAGCAACAGCAACAATCTTCTAGCGATTCCAACAACAGGAGGCCCATGTTATGGACCCATGTTGTCAAATCTCGAAAAAAAGGCAAAAATCAAAAGGAACAGATTGTTTCTTTCAACCCAACATTGATAACGAGACCAGTAACTGAGGCAGAGTCGACTCAGAATGCACTCAACGGCGCTACACCTCCGGCTCCCATGGCCGTTATACGTCCGTTCATTAAAGGAATGGAGCAGGATTCTATATTAATTGACCTTACGACTATCAAAGATAGATCGCTCTTGAACAAAGAACTTCTCAAGTTCAACGAGGAAGCTGAAAAACATGGACTTACTGAAGAATTTTTGGGTTATCGACGCCAAACCCGTAAATATCTTGGACATGAATTCCTCGAAACGATGTGGACTCCTTCTTCTCCTAGCCGCCAGACTATCATTGACTCTGGTATCACTCTTGAAGATGGCACCTTTGTTAAAGGTTTCCCATCCTACAACGCGGACGCCACCATTGTTCGCTTGAAGTTGGAAAAC
>MU619243.1:0-157298 GCA_025201805.1 Parasitella parasitica
CATATCGAAATCTCAACTACAATACAAGTGAGAGAATGTCAACAAAAGTCATTCTTCAAATAAGCTGTAAAATAAGCATTCTCACTGTAGCGAGGCAATTTTACAAGTAGTATAAATACAAGCTCTCTTAAAGATCATGTATCTTTTCTTCAGTTTTCTTTTAATCGAAAATAAAGGTGGAAAGACTATAATTGTATTTCTCTGGCTTTATTTTTTTTATTTTTTTTATTTTCACATAAAATTGATCCCAATTTTATTGCAAAAATAATCAATGCTCATGATACAGTGATAAATTCAAAGCAAAACACCAAATTTCTTGGTTGCAAGATTTTTAAGCTGTGTTGTAACAATGATGATGACGAACCAAAAATTTCAAATGATGACGCAAAGCCACTTTTCCCTGCTTAATTTTTCTATATACCTGCGTCATCATTTGAAATTTTTGATGCGTCACCTTGGTGCGTGGAACATTAGTCAAAAAGTTTGCCAAGCATCATCAAAAAGCAAAGACTGCTGGTTTCTTATCCTTGATCAGTCTTACGGAAACCAGGTAAAAAAGATTATTTGATAATCAAAAGGACCCAAAGATACCTGATATCATTCTTTATTTAGGCTGGATGTTTGTTCAAGTATACATACAAAAGTATTATGGCTGATCAACACGATGAACCACGACAGAGTCTCGACCTTTTTGCCATCACCGGGTTATTTTAAAGATTGGCGACCCTATTCGTGCTATAGCTTCCAAACGCAAGAAAATGAGATGTTGAATAGAAAAATAAAAGAAATACAAGCTATATAAATCCTTTTATCGTAATTTGATAAACAACTCTGAATCTTTTTATTTATTAACATGAAGTTATGGCTATTATGTAAATGCTTTTTAGCCTTTCTTTTCTAGACCGATTAACGTTAACAAGGAGCAATAGTATTTGTACGAACAAAAGATACTTCATTTGCTTTGTGATTTGAATAGTTTATGCTATGGCTTTTTAAAAAGGGCAATTCTGTGAAGGCTGGAAAAGGGTGTTACTTAAACCTCTCCAAAATATTATGATCTATAGAACAATACTACATATTAAGCATACATATACGAAATTAACAGTAAAACTGGCCTGAGTAAATAACACTCAGCATATTTTGGTGGGCAGACGTTTGATCTTATTCCATTTTTGAAGCTTGTATGAGTTCCACACTGTATTATTTTATTGGCCCAAAAGCTCTTAGTGTGTCAGCAATTGTTCATTACAATAATCCTATCCATCACTCTTCTTTTGTTGTGGAAGCTTGAACAAAAGAGGCTATGTGCTTATTAAAGAATAGTACTGGGTGAAGATTAAAATCAATAGTAAGAAGTAATTCATAGGATAAGGAGAACAAGCTCAGGCCTGGCATGACTGCAGCCTGTTAGACGGTTACTGTCAGCAATTGCCAAGGCATGATTGTACCCTCAGAAGTAAGAATTGAAATGACTATTTCATATTATTTTATTTTTACAGATAAATTGACCCACGTTTTTTTTATTCGGACGTCTTTAAACATAAATTTTATCCAGTGTTCTGTCAGTTGTTTTTCTAAATACTTCAATAAAGAGCCTTTGTAATCCATTTGACCAAAACATTGGTCAATTTATTTGCAAGAAGTTGGTTAATTTATTTTCGAAGAGATGGTCAAATTAACCTCAAACATTTGGGTAAAAGAGTCTCCTTTTTTTGGTCAATTTAGCCTCACACTATTGGCCAATCTTTTTCAAAAAAGTGGTCGAACTTTTCAAACATTTGGTAAATTGAGAGTGGAAGGCGGATTGTTCCAAAGTAGCAGATTGGTGTGCTAACTGTGTGCTTCAAACATGAGTATCACAATATCAAATGTCCACGTGCGTTACTTTTTTATTATTATTATAATAAACCATGTTGAACGATGATCCTTCTAAGCTCCAATAGTAACCGCCAATACCTTTGCTAAACTACCTCAAGTTACACGATTTAGAATTTCAGCGATGAGGCGTGAGAGAACACGGCTTCCTGTTGTCACAATCAAGAGGCTAAACGGCATTGTGGAATTATAAACGCCTGTTGCTTAGCTTACATACAAATTTTAACGGAAAGCCGAGATCGACGTGGTTGAGCTTTGCACTAGTACAAATGCGCACTTCTCGCTTGGTTTTATTATGTCACCATTTAATCTTGCTAGACTATCTTTGGCCTTTTAGTCGTAAAAAGGAGGAAGAGCCAATCCTAAAAAAAAAAATAAAAAAAAGAAGAGTCTCACTACCGCATGTATCTTGAAATGGCTTGACCCGGGGTATACAAAAGGCTGCTTGAGTGCTGAGTAAAAGCAACGATCTTGCCTTGATTTGTTCTAGCACGTATGTAGAATGTGCAATGAACTTCAGAGGCATTCAGGACAGAAAAGGCCTTGACAGAATGTATACAGGATGACATGTAAATCAAAATCGCGTATAGATATATACACCTACATGTACGGTTTATTACATCTGTTCAGCTAGAAATCTACTATTTAATTTAAAAATATCATATGATTACAGAAATATATAAATAACCCTTTTATCCATCAATTTCTTTCCTGGAACTTTCTTTTGCTACTGTTTATTTCATCCTCCTCTACTATGGCAATGACTACTACTATGACTTACACAAGGAAAATATCTCTAAAAGGGAAAAAACCATACAGAAGCTGGCTCAAAGATGGTGTTAATGGCGGGCTTTCTTCCATGGAAATCCTTATTCGATGGCTATCTCACAGACCAAACTATAAGAGATGGAAAAGAGAAGATTACTCGGTGGATCGAGTATCGAAAAAAGATCTATTAGAAGAGATCATTGACGATTTACGTCAAGCTGGCATATACCATCGATTAGCAAAAGATGTGGCATCAAAAATTTCGACACTTCAAAGTAACTATCGTTCAGCACGCAAATGGAGCGAAACTGAAGGGTACATGTTAAAGCACCAGATTGGCGGAGAGAAACTATTGCATGGTATGTGCTCACTGCTGTTTATGCAAGAGGAAACAAGCTAACATGATCCTAGACGAGATATTAAAAAGATTCCCTTACTGGGATGTCCTGCATCCAGTATTTGGTTCTAAAAGCTCTGCAATGGATCTTGATTACTTGGTACAAAAACCAGCACCTTTAGTAACAAGACACCGTCAGCAATCAAATGATAGCAGCAATTCAACAGTATCGACAGTATCATCCCATGACGATTTGGAGAAATACTTGCATTGTGGCAGGAGAAAAGAAATGGAAAGAATGCAAAAATCAAGAGACATGCTGTACATCTTACGACAGGAAAAGCAAGAAAGACAAAGGGGAGAAGAACGGCTGTCTCTACAACATGAAAAGATGCAAGTTGAAAGGGACTTTATGAGTTGCTTGTATAAAGCAGGCTTTACACCTAGTGAAGCTTTATGCTATATCAGATAGCCTCTCTGTATATCCGTTTTATTTTTTTTTTTTTTCGTCTTCACTATTTTCTTGACGTATATATAATACATGTTCATTGTACAGTTTAACTTTATCATTCAGTCATTTACACTCTTTCCAGTACGTGTACCTTATTAACAATAAACATACGCACATGGATTCCTGGACAACAGTCTAGACTACGCCCTTTCTGTATATTCCTCATGCCATCATTGCAAACCGATTCTCTGGCCTACAAAGCCCCTCAGAATTCAGAGAAATCGTGGTGAAGATCTCAATTCATCAGAATTTTACAGTTAAAGTTTGAAAAACTTTATTTAAGCTTTTTAAAAATTTAGGGCTGTAAACATCAAACAACACAACAATTCAAAATAAAACAAATATGTGTGCTTGATGTTAAGATGCTTAGATGTCTAAAATTTATTTTTAGCGCTGAAAGTAATTGTGTTCCTTGCGTGCTCAAGCTACATTTATATGCATACATCTTCAAGAGGTATACAGAGACGTGCAGTTTATGTTAATTATCAGGCTATAGACTGACATTCTGGGCGGTCGACGTTGCACAGCTCCCGATTGTTTGTTTATATGTACAGATCAAAAATAAACTATATATTGATTCTTACTATTATATCGTTTCTGTTTACATTAAATGTACCGATTCAAAATGGATGGCTCTAGACCTATGAAAGCATTTTCTATTACTCAGTTGGGCGCATCCTTTATATGATAATAATGTGGATAATTTATTGCGCAATAAGTGACCATATCCACATACGATGTACCCAACATCGAAAAACATGTAGAGGTTGTACCTGGCGTCTGTGATTAAGGGAAAAAATAGTTTCAGGAGTGAGCGAAAAAGTTGCCAAACATATACTAATAGCTTGTTTGTGTAGCAGAAAAATTGATAATATCAGCAGGCGCAAATGTTACTAACGAAACACCTTTACAAGTAGCATCGTCCAGACATCATGTTGGAAAGTAGTTTCAATAAATCATAAGCTGATCTTTGACATCAGCTAAGACGATACCATACGTTACAAATATAGTCACTGGAGCCAGCATGTCGGTGTGCAGTGAGCTAAATTTGGAAAAGACGTTTGGTCATTGCTGTGATGAACGATGTATTTGTCATACATGACAATTTCAAAACAGAATACGCCTTTTTTTTATTTGGCAGCAGCAAGCACATTTTATACAGTATTTACAGTGGTGGCTGAAAATAAACGGCTCACATGAATCATTGGTGATTCATCTTACCATTCAGCCCGGTTAGCCAACAGTTGAATCGACTCGAAATTCATGCCAAAAACCCTAAATTTTTTCTCCAAATCTTGCTAGACCTGATTCAACATTCAATCGAGAACAGAGATTAGCTCAATTAAAAACGTTACACTAAATGAGCAATTTTTAACATTAAACGAAAAGGAAAAAGAAAAAAAAAAAAAATCGGAAGATACGTCGATCATTTTTTATTTACAAATTAAGGGTGCTTTAGGAACGTCTGAAAAAAATTATACATTTGCTATACTACTGTGAGGATAAAGAAGTAAAAGACGACGGAGACAATAACGATGGCCTAGGAGGTGGTGTGGTGGATGCTGTTACTGGCGCTGGTGGTGCTGCTATAGCGGTGCTGCTGTTTCTAGTTTGACATAAATCCATAATATATTTCTCGAGTAGCATTTCATCATCGCTATCATTATGATGATCGCTCACATCATCTCTTTCGTTTTCATAATATGCTTTCAAGATTGTACGCTCATCTTCGCTCCAATACGATATATCCGAATCGCTATTGTCTTCTATGTTTAGAGCATTTGCAGCAGCAGATGTTTCATTAGCATTCGACATGCTGAGGATTTTATCTAGCATGTCTGTGGGTTCATCATGAGGGGTTTTTCCATGGCGTGGGGTAGTCTTTGCTGGTGTTTTTGCCGAGATATTAGTATTTGATGGATTTGATGATTCCTCTTTGTCTTGGTATTGATATTCATTGCATAGTCGTTGGGTCATCGAAAGAAAACCATGAATATTTGACTATGCAGCTCAGAGAGAAAGAGAGAGAAAACGAATGGATTACAAAGGAAAAAAGAGAGAGAAAGAAGAGAAGAGACAAGAATTGGGTGGGATCTTCGTTTTGAGTGATTCCTGACCCCCTCCCCTTTCGCCTTTTCTTCACTTCTTCCAACCAAATGAACTCTTTTCCCTTCGGAGTTGACCATTTGCGATTCCTAAAAAGTACGATTCCGAGATACAATTCCACCATATTACTTAGGATGCAACATAAATATATACAATTATTGTCTCTTTTTTTTCCAGCGGCCCCTTTCTCTTTATCCATTCCTACACCAATAGAGCCTCTTGTAACAATTTTTTTTTGGCGATTTCCGTTTTCACAGCCCATGATAAACTATATACCAAAGTTAATTTCAAATTGCCATCCATTTACACACATGAGATATATAATCTAACCAACCGGCTGCTCCAGTTCGAAGTACTCAGATGGCCTGTATTTTTATCTGCTTTCTTTGATAGCGTAAAAAACCGATGAACTGCTGATATTTTGAAATCATGTCCCATCTCTCAATTGTCGACGGGAATTTCAAGGTGAAATGCGATCAACTGTAATTTTGTAGCAATAAGCAGAGGCGATCTAGTAGAATAAAAGGTCTCGGCTACGAAAACACTCGTATGTTCTATGAATATAGCATGTGCCTACGATCTTTTTGGTGGTTTCCAGATTTTTCGTAGTAGTCTGCATTAATAGAAACATGAAAATGCGATGATTTGACATTAATATTTTGGGTTTTAGCAAAGATGTGGAAAATCCTAATCAAGTAGATTCCTTTGTTTTGATTATTTGTGACAGAAGAGAACATTTCAAATTGTATCATGTGGATACGATTATTATGTGTGTTAACGATGCTTTGTCATACAGAACGGTTATAGAATAAATGTAAGTATTTTTACTTTTTAAACTGCACATTTATACTATAGTAGGTGAGCGTTATTGCAATAATTTTCACAGCGATTAACTTTCACTATCCTCGATACAGTGGTTAATAGAAGATTTGATTTTCCTATCACCGGTTATGTATTGGAAAACACCTAATAAATGGTATTTTTATCCAGAGATAGAGAAATACGCGAGAAATCCAATTTGGAAAAATTTTCCATGGTTAACAATTGCAAACCTTGTGGTTCTTGATCACACCCTCTTACTTGACAGGATGAGCCTCAGTATCTTTTTCACATGATTCATTGCGTTAGCTACTTTCCTCTATGTATGTCGAGTTTGAATATTCCTTATTACTTCCACAGTTGTCATGTATCTCTTCATTCTCAGTTCGACTGCAAACAATGCTTTCTTGTTTACCAGAAATTAGAGGTTATTTGAAACGGAAAATTAGGAATTAATCAAGTAAAAAGTCAAGTAATTTGTATGCTATTTGATCTAGGGCTGTGGTTTGAGGGCGATGCCAAGATCTGAGGGATAGCATAGATTGTAACTGTCCAAACTTCCATGTCATGTCATTGTAATGATAGATATTATAGTTCTATACCGATATATGATGCTTCACTCTTTGATGTGTTTATATAGTTATGAGACCTATTCTTCTTGATTCCAAATGCCAAAGTTTTGACTGAAATACGTTGTTCGTAGTTTCCAAATATTCGGATAATATCTCGTTCTTTTTGTCTATACACGTCCAAGATGGTGCTTGCAAGTCGTTGCTTAATTTAACCATCATTACAAACCTATCTCATGCAGACTCTATCTTAAGTTATATGTCTCTTGTTATCGCAACTTCAAGTTTGATGTTTTTTTAACCCGAATACCCAAAAGTTTTTTTGCCCTAGGGTGTGGTATTTTAACTTTCTTGAACATTTCCTATAAAGCAGTAGTCTATCTTCCACAAACTAGCTCGAATTACACACATTACTGTCAATTACTACTTGGTCAGAATATCTGCATATATTATATACAGCAATTAATGACTCAAATAGCAATTTTAGCATATGGAAATGCCAACCTTTGTCATCAACATGGTTACACTCTACGAGATAATTGTTCTCCATCACATTATGTATTTGGTAATCGGAGATCATTTATCAGGTAGATTTGATTTCATGTGAAAGTCAATGATACTTAATTGGTCCCACACCATATCCGCTAAATACTGTACATATGAGAATCTACATATTTCACTATTTTCTTTTCTTTTTTTCTTTTTACTCAGCTTAATTACCACAGATAAATCATAATACCAAAAACATGGAGCTTCTCAACCAACTAGTTCTTGATCCTAAATACCATGATGTCCTGTCTATCCTGAAAGGCTTTCGTAGTGGTATTGTATATGGCGCAAAAGTACGATTCCCTCATGCGCTTGTGATGACCATTCTATTCAAAACTGGGTCGTAAAGTATATAATTCAAGCTATGCAAGGCATGGAGGCTAACATATACATCACTTTGTTGACTAGGCTGGAGAGTAAAGTAAAAGGCATCTTCAGGGCAACAAAGCAACATGCACAGAATTTGGGTATATTTGCCACAATCTACAAGACTCTGATGATTGTGCAAAAAAGACTAAATGGCGGCAAAGAAGCAAGTATTCATCCATTCATTGCTGGTGTTGTCGGTGGCTATTACGTATTTGGTGAGAATAACAGTATCAATCAACAGGTAAGGCCATAAAAAAAAAGAAAGAAAGAGGGTTGTGGGGGGGGGGTGAAATTGTCGCCTAATGTTGTGGGATAGATCATTCTTTATCTCTTTTCTCGGGTTGTACTGGCATTGGTTAAAGTGCCCGTAAAGCGCCAGATCATTGATGCGCCTCAGCACACTTATCCTGTTTTTGCAGCTGTTGTATGGGGTGTTGTCATGGTAAGAACTGATACTATGTAGCGATGATGATGCGTTATGATTCTAACTAAATTTGATTAATAGTGGCTATTCAGACATGAGACTGACACAATCCAGCCTTCACTTAGAGCTTCTATGCAATATATTTATCGTGATTCTGATTCTTGGAAATCATTCAAGACCTTAATATGGCATAACAAATAGATACCATAGATACTGTTGCAATAAACTAGTGAATATAAACGGAAAGGATTGCTGAGGTTTGCAAACATCTGGCTTGAGGTCCATTAACAGCAGATTGCGATATTTATTCTCATGTGGATGTTATTTTCTCTGCATCATTCTAAAACTCTATGCAACACACATGTTGTCTATAAAGTAATCAGATTCAACCCATGATTTGATTTTTTTTTTATTAGTCTTATATAATAGCCTTACAACAATATATGGGGTATCTAACTGTGTAGAAAATAAAATATACAAAGATAATGAAACAAAAGAGTAAGAAAAGGGCGAATGATAATGAGACAAGTGTGCATATCTATTCAACAAGTTTTCTATTTCTCAATATAGTGGCCTTGGACATGTCAAGTTCGAACATATTACGCTTTCTCCTTGAGGTAGGTGTAGACACATGCACATCGTATGTTTGAGATTTCTGTTCAGGCGTAACTGTGTAGGCAGCAGGAGCAATGCCTTTACCGTCTTGAACCAGCTGTTCAGCCATAGCAATGACATCTTTTTGAATGTGACCGGTGGGCGATTCTTTGTTTTCGTTAGAACTGTCATCAGAATTAGGTTCATCATCGTCATCGTCGTCGTCTTCTTCAGAAATGGAATCATATCCACCAAACGCCTGAGATTGGTTTGCTGTATTAATACCAGGTGTATTGCCAGCGCGATTCTTTTTTTCCTCGCCCATGCGTTGTACAGCATACGTAATGTCCAAAATTTCCTTGATTGATGTGATTCCGGGAGAAAAGACATCCGTCCTCTTTGCAGCTTTGCCCTCTTTAGAGACCGATGCAGATGGCTTTGCGTCGAGATTGTTGAAAGCCTCGTTTTGTCTTTTTAGTTCCTGTTGAGCAGCGGCTGCCTTGGAAGCAGCGTTTTGCATAGCCTGAGCACGGGGGTCGTTTGATTTGAATTTCTTTTCAATCAAAGGCTTGGCAAGTAAATCGTCGTTAGCGGGAGCAGGGGGAGGGAATTGTGATTTGGTAATCCAAGGATGCTTGAAGAACTCTTCAATGGTATAACGTTTCTCGGGATCAACCGTCAATAAGTTAGTAATTAAATCCTTGGCAGAGGCAGAAATGGGGTCCCACCAAGGACTAAGGAACGTATATTCGCCTCGAGCTACTTTGTGGGTAAGAGCACGGATAGATTCATCGTAAAAGGGAGGGAAGCCGCAAAGGATAGTGTAAAGAACACAGCCAATGGCCCACATATCGACAGACTTGGAGTATTTCTGATCTCTGACAATTTCAGGGGCAGTGTAGCCAACTGTGCCACATGGAGTCAAAGTAGAGTTATCCCAAATGACTTTGGATAAGCCAAAATCAGCAAGCTTGACAACGCCAATGCCTCCGCCACCGACACCCTCAGTGAACTCACCCTCGTCTTCTTTATCCTCGTCCCCAAATGGATTTTGCACATTATCTCGCTTGACAATTGGGATAGGCTCGAAAAGAATATTTTCAGGTTTGATATCACTATAAAATATATTTTTTTAGTGACAAATTTTTGCGAAATCGGCATGTACATGCACTAATATATTACCGGTGGACTACTCCACATTCTTCGTGAAGGTAGCGAATGCCTTCGGCCACTTGAACAATAACATGTCGAGCAAGGTCTTCGCTGAAATATGTCAATTGAACAATGCGATGGAACAGCTCACCGCCTTTGCACAGTTCCAGGACCAAAAAGTAGTAGTCGTCTGATTCTGAAAACTGGACAAGCTGCACAATGTTTCTATGTTGCATGTTGCGCATAATCTGTACTTCTTTGAGAATGTTTGCTCTCTCGGTAGCTTTCGTCTTTTTCTTCATGTTCGGATGCAGATGACTTTGGCCGTGCTGTATTTTAATTTAAAAGGGTTAGACTGACATTGTCCATCAATGGTAAGCTTAAGAGACATTTGTCTGTTTCTTTTTTTTTTTATACCTCTGACGCATCTAACTCTCGCTTTCGGACGACTTTGATTGCGACTTGGCTGTCATTTGCAGTGTCTCTTGCTTTGAATACAAACGAGAACGCGCCCCTGAGAAATTACACGATGATGAGTAATCCATTGCAACAGGATATAAATAACTTACTCTCCAATCTTTTCAAGCATTTCGAAGCGTTCCAAGCCGGGGTAATTTGGCAGGACAGTTTTGCGATGTTTCTCTTCTTGGACTATACGGGCTGCTACATCTTTGTTTTTTTGCTTTTCCTCTGCGGTTAAATCTGAAGATAGAGAAGGCATCAATGAATCAGCTGCATACACTTGGTTGAAGAACATTTACCGTTACCAGGATGCGTTTTCTTTTGTTTAAAGATACTCTTGATTTGTGCAAGCATGCTGCAATGATTTATTTATTATTTTTATTTTTATTTTTCGTAGATATCAAAGGGAGAAAAAGAAAAGAAGAAAGGGAAAAAGCAGATTGGGATCAGAATCAATTTATTTCAAATAAAAAAAAAAAAAAAAAATACGACCAAATGACGTAAATGGAAATGCTGTACAAATCAAGGACTTCAAAATACGTCATGTTTAACCAAACCATCAGTAGTAGAGTCGATAGAAAACCTGCCCCCCCCCACAACTATATCATCGTCTAACTGTCCATGCGTCCTTTTTGCCAACCTTTTTGAGAAACTTCTTCCTGACGAGCAATTCGATCAGCAATGCAATATTGTCAGCGGAAATGTCATTCAAGTGCAGCGAAACATCTTCAACAGTCAACATGCTTCCTGGCCTGTCAGCGAAACAGTTGTATATTCTTGTCAGTTGTGCCGATGCGGGTGGAGTGCGGAAACTTGGGGGGAAATACTGTAAATCAAATTTAGCGGGTATTTGGCCCGTGCTTCCAGACACCGTAGTGATATTAGACCCTGAATGAAACGTTAAATCAGATCCACTCATGCTCTGCCGTTCTTTTGCTTGGTATTCTTCAAGCTTATCGTGTGGCATTGGGTCAGAGAATTCGTAGGCACCATTGTTTTCTGGGTGCTCCTGCTCTTGATTTCGTTCTGCTGTCATGATGTCCTCCATCACTCGGTCTGTTGTTGGCGTGCCGGCTAATGGAACCTGGAAACGGGCGTCCCTATTGCTAGGTGAATTGGCTACGTGGCCCCACGTTGGCAATTCCTCGTCCAAATCGAGTACTCGGTTTTGTCTCTGCTCAAAGAATCTATGGAACCTAGCACGGCTCTCTTCGTCATCCACTTCCATAATGTTGGTTTCATCCCATGCCTTGCCGGCTTGTGCATTGTTATTATCGGGCTTCACTCGCTCTCTATTATCGCTATTACTACCGCCAGGCTTGAATTCAAACGAATCATCATCAGAACCGCGAATACCAGCAGTTTCTAGGACATTATCTGTCAAGATTCTCGCAGCCTCTCGGATAGGAGTTCCAACTAATGATGAGGAGGGTATGCCAAATGGCATTGTACGTGGTGGAGACATCATTGGTCTATTCGACGATGAATCTGTAATGGACGACGTGGACACCGAGTCTGTGGTTGAAGGTTTTCGCAAGTGAGCGTGTGGAGGCCTTAGGAAATTGATGCTATCAGAGTCTGGGGATGCAGTGGACGGTGGTCGCTGCAGACTCCTTCGAAGTCGGTTTATAGCGTTAAAATCTGTGATATTTTCCAAAGTAACATCGTGGTTCATCTGGGGGTTCCATGAGGATCCACCGGTCGAGTCTGTCGTGAAATGTCCATGTGGTGGTCGATTCGTGTGTCCCTCATGAACGGCTAAACCGCCAGTTTTGTCCAGAGACTCAAAAAAATAAAGCCAAATCTACACAGATTCCCATCAGTCTATTACCCTGCGTCCCCTTAATTTCCATTGTTTTTACTTTGCAATGATTCCAGATTCGAGCAGTTGCCTCTGCGTATCTTTCAATGTTGGGTATCAGCACTGAATTGATTAGTCGGTTGCTCTCTGCAAAATTTTTGTCAATCTCTTGCAGATTTCTGGTGATTTTTTGCTGCAATCGCTCGAGCTCAGCGTCCGCTTCTTCGTCTGTCATAATCATGATGTTAGTTTTGCGATAACAATAACAGCACACGTACATAGGCAAACTTTTCTCACATGTTGAATTCTCAATATCAAATAGTCACGTCACTCAAGGTACAGCAAAAACTGCTGCATCAAACTCGATCGATTGTCTCCATGTAGCTAAGCTTAATTTGGCGCACACCTCTAGTTTGGCACGATTATATACTGGTTGTGTTTAAAAATAGAGATGTGATGCTTGTTCATTGCAATTTCCTTGAAAAAAAAAACTAGGATTTTTAAGCTTTCCATATGTCCATGACGTAATTTGTTGCAATCTATGCTAGACTGATTTCACCATGTTAAGCTACTGATGTTCTGTATATCCAAAAATTGAGAAAGCATGGCTTTTACTCGTGTGACGTCAAGGTGCCTACTGATGTGAAGTGCAATAATGCAACGCATTCTCTTTTCACTTTCTCCTCCGCAAGATGTCAGATATTGAACAGTTTATAAGATCTGAACTCGAAAGACTCGGCTTGTGCACTACGGTCAAGAATACACAAATATTGGGAGGCGGATGCATTAGTCAAGCAGCCCTCTATGCAACGGATAAAGGAGATTATTTTGTCAAGGTAAGGCATATATCGTAACGATCAGCTCCAAATTTTGCTCAATGTCTACGTATACAAAGACAAATTCAGAGCCAAAAGCAAAAGATTGGTTTACAGCTGAGTCTTTGGCTTTGGAGCTCATAAACCAAGCTGTTCCTGGCTTTGCTCCAAAACCTATTCACCACCATGCAAAGGACAGAGCCTACATTGTAACTGAATATGTTGCCATGACCAATTCAAGTACGAGCAAAGCAGAAAAGGAGTTGGGTCGCTTGTTGGCGAAACTACATGCTGCAGGGCCATCGCCACCAGAAGAGAGAAAATTCGGATTTGATGTTACTTCGTGGTGCGGCACAACCATTTTAGACAACACCTGGTCTTTGGACTGGCTGCAATTTTACAAATCACAGCGCCTGGAGCCACTATTAAGGCAGGTAAAAGGCCGAAACAATGATGTAGATCGATTGGGGGCATCGTTGTGCGCGCGGTTAGAACATTGGTTAGGAAAAGATGCATTGGGGATAGTGAGTCCGTCTCTCTTACACGGTGATCTGTGGAACGGTAACATGGCAACAAGGGTATCTGACAAGAGCCCGCTTATATACGACCCCGCTTCATTTTATGGCCACTACGAAACTGAATTTGGCATAATGAAGATGTTTGGAGGATTTACCCAAGATTGTTTTGATGCTTACGACGACGCACTTGTCAATAATACAGCGCTCGAGCTGGTAGATGAGGGAAGACAAGATAGAGCAATTATATACGAGTCATATCATCATCTGAATCATTATGCAATGTTTGGTGGTAGCTATAGCTCAGGATTCATAGATCTGATGGAAAGACTATTGTAGGTGTTTTATTGATAAAGAAATAAAAATGAGTTAGTTTTTGGAAAATAGTGTGTCTATCTAGTATGAATGGTAGCATATCAAAGCTCATACTCCTGGGTATGAGGCAAAGATACTTGTTGGTATGGTTACTTGAGGTTTAAAGCCTTGGTTACCATTATAGTCTCGAACGTGTAGCATGTCGTTCATGATAATGTATGGCCATCCAGCAGCCATAGCACTAGAATATAAGCAAAAAAAAAAAAAAAAAAAAAAAAAAAAAAAAAAAAAAAAAAAAAAAAAAAAAAAAAAAAAAAAAAGATGAGTAAAAATGGTAGACAAGAAATACGGTAGCAAAACACTTACGGTGAATCGGGAGTCGCAGGACGAAGAAGGAAGGTACGGTCGTATGAAAGAGGCGGTGTGGCCTCTTCCTCCTTGAATTCACCATGCAAGCTGATAAAAAGGCCAACAGGTGATTGATGAGCATCCACAACAAAATCTTGGACTTTCTGTAAATTATGAATTGTGGGTGGTAATCGACAAAGTGTGTTGCTGATGACTTCAGGTCCAACCATAAGACCTTTTCCCTCTTGGCCTATTATGTGTGTACACAAAATTGTCAGTGCGTGTCATAATAAACGTATGGATCTAGGCACTTACGTTTCGATTTGCCCACCAAGTTTCGACTAAGAGAAGCCCATGACAGCTTTTCTTCATCATCCATCATTTTCTTCTTGTCTTTTCTTCTGATTTTTCGCTGTGCTCTTAGTTTCACGTTCGAAGTGACAGAAAATATGGCATTGCTGTCATAAAGTGCACTCAATAGGGCTCTGTTGGCATCGAATTGCTGATAATACTTGGAAATGAAATCAACTGCCGCAGATTGGCTCACATCGTTATCAAAGAAATTGGGCCTGTTATCTAAAGGAAGTACGCGGCCCGTTTTGTGAATAGTAGTCTTTTCATGTTCTGATAACTGGACCGGACAGGAATCTAATAATACCAATGATGGAAAGCGCTTGACCATCTGGCGAACGTAGGCGCGATCATTTCCTCTGTGCTTTATTTCGCTTTCACGCAAGGGGTTTCCGGCCATCAACAGCTCTCTCAAGTGTGTGAGTTTTCCTGTACCGCTCAACGCTTCCAAATGGTCGTACTCCTTGATTAGATTATCTTGCAAAGAAAGATTCTGTACATTGGGAAGATACTGAGCCACAGTTGAGATTGGCTGTACATTTTTCAGGTGGTTGCGAGCAAAGGATATAGTGACCACGTCAGAAAACATTTCGCCTGCTAGTTTCATCAACGCAGGGCCAACACTTGAGCCTGCACCAGGTGCACCGGGCGGCTTGATGGCTGATTTCTTCAAAATAGGGTCTGCGCTCATATCATCCAGATTCAAAAATTTGGCGTCCCCATTCCAGCGGCTTCTGAGAAAGTTACGCATGATATCAATGGTCGTTGGCTTTTTATTAGCATCCGAGGATGGTGATGCCAAGGCTGCTGCCAATGCTGGATCAAAGAATCGGATGCGAATTTGTTGGGCACCGAAAATATAGCCATCCAAACGAACCAAAATACGAGCAACCAGCGGGTCATTTACTGTCAGCAGCATTTGTCCCTGATCCAGTTTAACATCCACAGGCTCCCATTTCTTTTTGGACTTTTGAACCAAGAATGGCACAATTCCTGCTTCGGTACCTGCCTCAAACCCAGCAATCAAAATGTCAATGCGTTCTTCGGGCTTCTGGATTTGTGTTGCTTGAGCAGGCTTTGTCATCCCTCTGCCTCCATAAGGCGTACTAGAAAAAGGACAGGATTAGACTCTGTATCTATCTAAAAGCATCTCTTTTTTGGTCGAGTCCCGTTGGACACTTACAATCGCTTCTTTTTCTTGCCTCCCATTCCTCCCATGGCAACATCTCCATCATCCACATCAGGCACAGAAATTTTGTTCTCGGTGACAGTTACCGTCTTTCCCAATGCTTTTGCTTTCGTTGCTAGTCCCCTTGACCTTTTTGTAGAGGCTATCTTCCAAGCACTGCCACCGTTAGCTGGTGCCGCTGCTGCGACACTAATTTGCTTTTTATGCTTCACGGCATACGCTGCTTCTCGAGCTAATTCTTCTTTAGTTTTGATGTCTTCGGCCTTTTTAATAGGGCTAGGTGCTTGAGCAGGCACCGCTGCACCAAACAGTGCAAACAATCCCTTGTTTTCTGACATGTTGATATTCAATGCGGTTTTGTAAGAGTAATGTAATCAAGGTTTTTTTTTTTTTTTTTTTTCCATGTTTATAAATGTCACCGCCACCCGGTCACATTAACGAAAAAGGTTTGCAAACATACTGTACCACATTGTATACAGTTCTGAAAAAAAAAAAGGTTCGAGTAAATGATAACAAACCTTCAAGTTCTTATAAAAGCTGAGAAGTTTCTGAGAGAAAGGATAAATGTCTCCTTAAATCAGCAAAAAAGAGAGGATTACATAAAGTCATTGTTTTTATTTCATACTTGAAAAAGAATATTGATAAATGATATCTACATCATATCGGCGAGATCAAGGCAATCTTGAAGGAAAGAGACAGAATGCCCGATCCAACCATGGCAATCGTTCAACGTTACAGTTTCAGAGGCTTTCGTAATCCTTGGTGTCAATGTATCGTTTGTATCTAATGCTGATCTTTTGACATGTTATTTGACCTTGGACCAAAATTCTTCAATTGGATTCAAGAATGGAGAGTAAGGAGGTAGATGAACACATTTATGGTCTTTAGACTCAATTAACTGCCGAATCGACTGATTTTCATGGATAGGTGCGTTGTCCATAACAATGTATTGTCCATGTAAATTGTTCTTGTTCAAGACTTCCAAAACGTTTTGCAGATAGTTGTAAAAATGCTCAGTCCTAGTTCCTATTTTAGCTGCGCCCTCGATAACTTTACCATCGGCAGACCTCTTTTTGGAAGCTGAACTAAGCACCTCAGGCACCCTTAACGAAATGTCGATGATACCCGCTGAAGAGATGGCACCAAGAATAGTAATGTTTCTACCCCTTTGATTTGGGCATCAAAACCTTGCAGGGTTTTCCTTTCCTAGACCAACCTCTTGTTCTACTGATGTAAAGGTTGAATCCAGCTTCATCCAGAAAAACGCAATTCTTTTCAAAATCCATATCTTTGTCAGCCAGCCATTCTAATACAGCTTCTCTTCTTTTCTGCTTTGTTTCGTCTGAATTTCTGGACTCGGATATCTGCTGAACTTTTTTGATTGATAGCGCGCATTTATCTCTGATAAAATGGTAGAATACTGTTCTGGAAATGACCACCTCAGGAAATTTCTGCATTAATGTTTTACGCATATATTCGAGAGTGTACGTGCCACGATGGTCGATTTAGTTACGGCACCACCCACTGGACTTGTGGTCAGATTCTTGTTTATGGTTGCGTTGTCATCTTTCTTTTTTTTTTTTATATATAGCTTTTTTCACCTTCTTGATGTATCCTGTACCAGTACTTGGATTGACTCTACAGATAACGCTAGCCCGGTTGGCAGAAACTTTCTTGATTAGACACAAATACAATAGTTTTCTTATTTGCTGGGCGTCGTATTTTCTGTAACGATTGCCATTGCCAAAGATGATTTTCGATGAGTTTTCAATGGTGTGGGCTTTGCCAGTATTGAGGCAGAAACATTTGAAAGACATGTAGATTTTTTGGAGGAAAAAAGTAAATTACTTGTTTCATGTTTTGAGAGATAACAGTTGAAGATGTTAAAAGAAGTAAAATCATATATACTCGACCTCTACTTATATTTTGATCTTGAATTGCGTATTAAATAGGCTAAGGTTACTGTAGCATATACAGTAAACCTCTCCTTTTTCAATTTAGGAGACATCTTTCTCTTATTATCAACTCTTTCGGCTTTTTTTCAGAAACGCCGGACAAATTAACAGAAACCTCTTTGGTATAGCGAGTTGTCCCCTATTCAGAATTTGATATTCTACAGTGCAGTGCCTGGAACCATGAATCTACCAGAAGCTTATTATGAAGCTTAACTTTTGTTAGTAAAATTACCCTCAACCTCAATCCTAATCTCTATTTTACTTTCTATTTTACATGTTTAGCATTAGAATTACAAAAAGGGGGACTCTTGAACTAACATTAGGCATTATTACAAGTAACAGTGGTAATAAGGCTTCTCTCTCAGTAGCAATTAGCAACTTATATGAATTATTTACAAATAAAAAGGAGTTAGTACAACAAACCATTGTATTCATCAATTATTTTCTTGTGCTTCTAACTCGATGAGTCATACCTGGTTTATCATATTACCATGAAGAAAGTGCATACTTGTGGCATCAAAAATCCTTATTTTATAGAGCTATGTCATGTAGTAGAATTGATATTGACGTGGTTTCATCTCCAGATGATGGTTTTTTACAGCTTAAAAGCAAGAACTTTAGCTTCGTGTGCCATTTTTTGATTGAATTTCATAATCAAAAGTGCCTTGAAAACACCAGAAATAGTATCCGTTGGGAAAAGACTATATTAGATATGATTTTGGCGCAATTTGAGCATGATTTTTTTTTCGATGCAAAATCACGGATTTTTTCAATTTTTCCCTTGTATCCACACATGCAAAGTCATCGATTACGCATTATCCTCAATTTTGACCCTAAAAATGCCACTTTTTACTATAGCATATATTGGAGGAAAATGATCGTAAAAGGTCATTCCATGATCTGAAAGACTGCAAATGCGCTCTGATTAAGCAAAATATTGACTTTTCCGTCATGATCTGTTTTGAGGTTTTCTCGAGATAATTCCTTCCATAAGCATACGGGAATTACGAAATGATACCAGCGTGTAGAGCGCCCAAAAATACATCTATTATCATAGACTGACAGCCGTGGTACGCATAGTATTAGAGGATGATTTATTGCCTCAAAGAAGTAATTTTGATTTCTTAATGTCCAAATGGAGTTTCTGGAAGATTTTTTTCTTCCTGATTTTGGAAGCGTTTAATCTCCGCTGTCAAAGAAAAATGGTGTTCTTTTGAAGAAAGCATTAGCTTTGAGAAGCCATAGTTTGCCTAACTCAAGAGAAAAACAATTTCAAACTGGTTTGTTTGTATGGCGTGATTCTTGGCTTTCTAATGGAATGACTTGCATGTCTGTACATGACCTGATGATCTCACGCTCCGATTTTGAAAAATATCTTTCCGAAAAAAGTCAGTAAAGTCGCTACCTTCACCTGATATCAACTTGAAAAGTACAGAAACTTGCTCTAAGCTATGCAAATATGTAATCAAAAGGTGCCTTATAGTATGATGCTTTATTTTGAATTACTTGTTTTTGTGTTTGAAATTGCTAAACATTGTTTTCTTATAGTTTTTGTCTTTTTCTAACAATAATACACTGAAGTTCACACAGGTTTGACTAGCTGTTCTACTGTGCAACTGGATATTGAGAACTCAGCTTGGTACTTGTCTGGCAAGACCTTCTACACTAGAAGATGCCGGATCAACTGAAGGTATAAGAAAATTCCAAAGAAAAGGAAACAATCTGCCACCAGGATAACACGTTCATTCGTAAAAAAAATTTAGAAATTTATGAAATCCCAAGGACATCAATGTGTTTGTCTTCAATCTCGCTCTTCATTCCTGAATCCAATTAAAGAGGTTTGATCCAAAGTCAACAGACACACTTACACCCAAAATCACAGATGATTGTCAATAGACAACCAAACCTTTTTTTAAAGACTACCTTGGACTTAAAGATATAATGTAGATAGCTTATTTCACAACACGTTCTCTTTGTATTTTCATTATGAATGAATCATAAAGCAATTAGTCTTTTCTCTAAATATGTGCTTTCATAGCGTAGGTCGCTCATTATGCCTCTAACTTGAGCAAGCAGGTTCTAAAAATTACTCTACTATTTGCTGCATGAATGGCCAAATAAGCTTTGGCAAATCTCACAGTAATAGAGGTCAACAAAGGACCTCTGTCTATTCGCAAATTTCTACTTGTAATCGACACCTTTGCAGTACATTCAATAAGTTCCTCACAAAAAATTATCTTCTTATAAATCATTTATTACAGTCTGTGTATACGAAAGAAAAAGAAAAAAAATTGAACAATACGCATTTAAACCATCTTAAATCTACATGAAGAATACATCAGTTTCTGATACAGTAGCCAATTTTTTACCAATGTCTCATACCTTTTCATAGTCTAACTTGGTCTCCAGTTTCTTTGCATCTTGCACCTTTCTTACTGCCTTCATGAAATCCTCTTGAATACAATAATCACGCTCTTCTCTGATTGCAAACATGCCAGCTTCAGTACACACATTTCTTAAATCAGCACCATTGAAGCCATCTGAAAGCTTGACAATAGCTTCATAATCTATATCGCCATGCTTTGTGATGTGGCCAGCATGAATCTTCATGATTTCCAAACGGCCTTGCTCGTTGGGTAGAGGAATTTCGATTTTTCTGTCCAGACGACCAGGTCGAAGCAATGCAGGATCAAGTGTATCTGGTCTATTTGTAGCCATGATAAGTTTTGTCTGTCCAAGATAATCAAAACCATCCATTTGATTCAATAATTCCATCAAAGTACGTTGGATTTCGCGATCGGCTGAAGTGCCTTCAGAGAAACGACGGCCACCGATGGCATCAATTTCATCCATAAAAATAATACAAGGCTCATGTTCTTTTGCATAGCCAAACATTTCTCTAATCAATCTAGCACTTTCACCGATATACTTGTCGACAATGGCACTGGAAACAACTTTGAGAAAGTTGACTTGAAGTGTGCTAGCAACTGCCTTTGCTAATAATGTTTTACCGGTACCAGGAGGGCCATACAGCAAAACGCCCTTGGGAGGTTTGACGCCAACACGCAGAAATAGCTCAGGATTCATCAGTGGTAGTTCGATAACCTCTCGAAGTTCACGAATTTGCTCTGAAAGACCACCAATACCTGCAAAACTGATATCCCCAGGATCTTCCATTGACATGTTGTATACAAGGGGATCGACTTCACGAGGTAAAATACGCATGATAGTTAAAGTCGTCATATCAAGAGCTACACGAGCACCTTGCTTCAACTTTTCCTTGTCAACTGTGTTACGACATCCTACCACATAACGAGGACCACTTGTATTCTTGACAATAACTAATTGAGCCCAAAATTAAAAAATAAATAAAATAAAAAACAATGGTCTCTATTTATCGGTGCCAGAGTAACTTACAGCGTTCATCATCCAACTGCTTTAAAACTTCGCCAATCACTTGGCCCACGCTTTGCAGCGCCTTGATATCGTCTTCAGATTTATCGTATTCTTTGTCAAGTGTTCTTAAGCCAAGGCGCACTAGACGATTGTTAGCATGGCTTTCCAGCATTTCTTCATGCTTTAGCTATAAACTCACTTTCTTTAAGTTTGGCATCTAATTCACGATGCTCCAAGAGTCTTCTTCTGTAGCCATTCAAAGCTTTTGTTTTAGGATCTTGTTCTTGTGGATTTGAGGAACTGGACATTTTTTCCACCAAACTATGTATAATATTTATAACAAATAAAGAGACTTGTTCAAAAAATGAAAAAAGAAGTGTGTATTTCTAAAGGACGCGTAAGGTCGGCTATTTCAAAATGCGAATGAGGATACGTCACTTCACTTGGTACAAGCGCAATTGAACACTGTATTATTATTGGAGTCACTGTATCGCAATCAAATTGACCAGAAAGTAGCTCTTCTTCATCTCCTGAGAGCTAAAGATATAGGAACATGCTTTCTTCCATATGAGGGACATTTCCACAGCTTTAATTAAGAAGCACTTGTAGCGAAACGCTCTCCCTCCTCTCCCACATCACTCATGCTAAATGTCGCCATGTCTACATGGATAAGCTTGCAAAGTGCATTGACTTCTCACATTAACTAGCTATACATACTACGGCAAACCTACTAGAGGCTGAAACAGTCTGTCTGGTAAATCACTTTTATTAGTATTGAGCGTAATCCGTTGTATTTATTCCCCTTCCATCGTCTATTTCAAATGGGTTGTAATGACAGGGTTCTTTTTGTTATGGATTTGTTCTTGGCCCTCTACAGAGCCAGGAATCTTCTTTTCCAAACCCTACAGTGCGACAAGCAAGTGGTCAGTACAACATCAGTTTCATTCAGATGGCGCAATTACCAATTTCTCAAACACACATGTGTTGAAAGTGCGTTCGGGCGTGCGACAGGCGTAGAATTCTTGATTGTTTTTCTCTAAGCATTGCCAGTGTGCCTCGAATTCCTTGCCGCAGTTCTCTCTAAGCTTGGCAATTCTAATCTATCGTTTAATTACGCATTCCTTCGACTGGCAATGTTGCATTCAACTTACAAATTGATAGCGCATCTGGTGACTTTTCTACCTTCAGAAAGACAATGCTTGGGATCGTTGTTCTCATTCTTGCAGAGCATGAAATCGTCGTTGTATTCTTTGCAGTATTGGCCGATAAAAAACGAAGCGCTCTTCAAGGGAGCTGAAGTAGCACCAATCTCATCAACTTTGGGGACTGACTCTGGGAGAGGTGTAGGGTCAACATACTTGGTATGTGTAAAGGTGGCTTCCTTTTGAGCAGACATGTTGTATTTATCGAAAAGTGGGGGAGGGGGGTGATTTATATAATATTAGATGAGCAAAGCTCTAATGAACACGTTAATCATTCGAAATTTGACATTGCCTAACGCTCTTACTTGTTTATCTGGTACAAAAAGGGACAGAATATGGTTGTGAGCGTCCATCACATCCGGGGTTCTTTTCTATCCCGCACAAACAACATCAACAGATTTGCTCTAATCCTCCAAGGCTTCGTGACGCAACATCCTGGACGTCACTCAATATGGGCCATCTCTTTTCCATTGAACAACCGAATGTTAAGCTGTGGAAGGCTCTCTGCGCGCCGTTTTGCTGCGTTTTAGCGTTCATTTAATAACATAATAGCCATGGCGACCGGTGCCCACAGAAAAAAGAAGCAGGAAAAGACCCAGAATGCAAAGATTGATTCATACTTCAAACCTGCACCTAAACCAAACAGATCAACATCTTCTGTCAAACGCACACTTGAGAACGACGAAAACACAGATTTCAATGATGAAAACAGAAAAAAGACACTGACATCCTCAAATTCACAACCTGTAAAGAGGCAATTTGGAGACATGAAAAGCAGGCTTCAACCAAAAAATATCCAAAATGTTTTCCGTTTGCCTCTGAGAGACATAAACCCAAAGGTTCTCTCAGGTGTCAACAACAATAACAAACCAACCACAATCAGCCCAAGACAGAAAAGATCTACTCCTGCCTTTGCTGTCTTGTGTGATGAAGACATAGAAAACGGGGTTGAGAAAGCGCCTACGCCACCAACAAGAGATAGTCAAGAAAGCTTAGCTGACAGTCAAGATGTCAGCAACCAAACTATCAATTCCCAAGATGCTGATAGTCAGAAAGCACGCAATTCCCAGGGAAAACCGCTGGACAACGAGCTCAATACACAATACATAACTCAAAGTGGTGATACAAACACTCAGTGGACCGTAGTGACCTCCTCTCCTATTGATGTTTACCGAGATGTTGATGCTGAAACACAAGAAGGACGCCTCTCTGTGTTTCGGGACGACGACCATGATAGTAACTCAATACCAAGTGAACAAGAAAACTGGAACGCGCAAAGTCGTGCTGGCAAAGAGAACAAAACTGGCAAAGAAAACAAAACTGACTCAGAAGATGAAAATTCACAAACTGCAGATGATGATTTTTCAAATCTATTACCGAATCCAATAAGTGACAATGAAGAGGATGACGATCAAGACAGTGATGATAATGACGAGGACACTGATCTATTTGGTGAAACAGCTGACAGATCAATCATTATAAAAAGAGTTTCTCTCGAAAGATCCAACACACCAGTCGATTCTTTCGATGATTACAACAGAATCGAAGATGAGGAATCCACGACATTCTTTGATCCAGAAAGCGATGATGAAGGCCCATTTGTTGACCCAGGATTGGAATTTTCTATTAATGAGTGCGATGCAACTCCAGATGAAAACCAAAAACTGGCTTTAGGAAGCTATACCTTATCGCAAGATCAAGCCGATTCAATTAGCCAAATCCTTGTCCCTTTGCCCAACCCTCGAGGTAAAGATATCTTGGAAAAACTAGGCGTAGAAAAGAATAGTGCGAATGATAGCAAAAACAAAAGCGATGAGGACAGTTTACATGTATCTTGATCATTCTGTGAATCTTTCATTTAAAATTTGCTCTTTATATATCCTTTTTTTTTTTTTTCTTTCTTTCTTCATCACAACACCATTGCTGCTTCATCAATAATACCCAATGTTCTTTTATGTATACATATACATATATATATATATATATATATATAGTCTATTCAGTTCTTTGCTCATCTCTCTACTCATGCAATTATTATTATTTTTCACGTTTTGCTTGCTTTATTAATAAAAAATAAAAATAAAAAAAACTATAGCGTTATTCTCACTGTATGGCCTATCGTCTCTCACTGACCCCTTGATATGAATTGCAAGCCAAAGTAAGATCGGTCGTAGTTTTTGATTTTGCATGATCGTTCACTTCGAATATATTTACTTTATTTTCAATGGTATCGTGTTTTACTATATACATCGACATCTTGCATTTACAGCTGCCCGGGCCTCACTCTGATTCCTCATCAGTCTCATTATCGGCAATAGCTTGGATGTCCTTTGTCTTTTGCTTTCGGATAGGGGGAAAAAAGGTATCTAGATCTGGGCTTCGTTTGACAATTTGGCATCGTTTTACGCTGTACATATTCAGAGCTCGTTCTCTTTTGTTTGCAACAAGCTTGATAGCCTTTTAAAGAATCATATTACAATGTTTGAAGGAGAACAATATGTCAAAGGTAGACTTGAAATCACATAAATCCGAGAGAGGTGCCAATGATAGAATACATACTTTATAATGAATCTAACTCCTTGACAGTGATCAAAAGTTACGTGCAAAAACAGTTTCCCCCCCCCCCCCATAAATATTCAATATAACATGTTTCTTACGGCTAATAAAATCCTGTTCGTTGAATTAAATGCTGCATCTTCTTCGATCAATGCTGCGACTTTGCAGGATGCAACGAGACGTAAGAATCGACCAAAATCGCTCACGATATTCTAAAGAGGTTGAACAGTTTATCGCCTTTTACATTATCTATCTGTTTTTAAAATGTGTAAGAGCTTACGTTTGATACGTTGTCAATCAGACTATGGGCAATTTTTTTAAGCTTTTCATTTATTGCACTAGTTAACATCTGGCCAGTGATACCATTTCTTTGTAGAATATTTATCAGCAAATTTTCGCATTGATTGAATGTGAATTGTTTGTGTAAATCCGTATGTGCTCGGCCTGGTTTCAAGAAAAAATGGATGAAAGGGCCAAAAGATGTTGAACTTTTCTTCCAACGTCAAATACTCGTTTTGGTTGAGTCTTCTCCTAATTTGAAGTCGAAAATCGTGAAAGCGACCGGACACATCTACGTTCTCGAAAAACAAAAGATCATGTTCAAGAGACACAGTGAAGTCCAATTTAAAATCGCTATTATCTGTTGAGGATGCGTTTTCATTGAGAGGCAAGACATCAGCTAATGAGTTGCTTGTACTGGATTTCGCATTCAAAAAGATGAAAATCAATACTTTTTGGTGAAAGTCGACTCTGAAAAAGAAGAAAGTCTAAACTATAAATGATGATGGTGATGTAGAACTAAGTATCGTTTAAACAAAGAGTTTTTTTTTTTCTTGCCAAGTACTGGATTTGCATCCAAAAAGATGAGAAAGTGATGATTAATTTCAGTAAATGTCTTCTTCTGTTGAACATTTAGAGAAAAAACTTATACTATGTTCAATCCCACCATGGCAGTTTCCTTTAGCTATTTCCTCACTCCACTCCCCAATGTACTTTACGAGCTCTACTGTTGCGAGCCCAGGCTTTCTTTTAACGAGTCCTTTTAGCTTAGAAAAGCACTCCTCAACGGGATTGAGAAATGGACTATAGCCGGGCAAAAAATAGACATGGTGGCCAGTTCTTCCTTACTTTTGAAGCTGTGTGAATTCTAGTATTACCCATGATGAAATACCACGGAGGAGTATTGTCTCTGTCAATGTTTGCAATAATTTGTTTGACAAAACCAATAAAGATACCGGCGGTAGTGCGTCCAGGTCCTTGCTTCACAGATACATCTTCGATACTACTGTAAGAAATCCCAGCCAAAACAGAAATGTTGGTTGCTCTTTTTTGTCTAGGTCCTTACGATGGCATCTTATCATTTCTTTGGCCATTTTTCCGTCGAATCAAGTTGGCATTGAAGCCCGCCTCGTCGGCAAAGATGCAATTTGTTTTGCTTGAAATGCCAAGTTGCTGTAAATTCTCCACAAAATCCTTTCTGCTTTTCTACAGGTTTTGTTTTCTTTAAGCGTGAAACCAACTTTTTGAAGCATATGCTTGTGAATTTGCCGAGTGGATAATACTACCTTGTCAGCCAGGTTAGGAAAATTCTTGCAAAGTTCGTCTCTGATTATAACTAATGTAAGCTCAGAATCATCGTCCAGCAGGTGGATGATGTACCTGGTGTGCTCTTCGGTGAGTTTTACGAGCGATTGAGCTCTTCCTACTCGCGACTTGTCTTTTACAGTTCCTCTTTCCATATAGCGATCGATGGTATGGTTAACTGTGGACCGAAACAAATTAAAGAGTTTCGCAATTGTAGCAATGGTCATCAATGATAAGCTTCTTTACATGGTCACTAATGCAGGTGTTTCTTCATGTTCTTTGCTTTTTTGAGGAAGAAGTGGCAGAGTTATCATTATTAAAAGACATTAGCATAACGGTAGTACCGTATACTGTATCGGGTTGCAAGATTTCTTTTGTATAGACTGATACTTGATAAAAGAGCTGTTATGGTAATTAATTTCAGAAATAAAATGGAGAAAGAGCAAATGTAGGCTACCACTGAGCAAAAAAGCATTTTCTTCATCATTATTTTTGGGTTAGACTTTCACCAAAAACTATTGATTTTCATCTTTTTGAATGCAAAATCCGCATTGCAACAGACACAGGTTTGTCACGGACAGCTAGCTCGTTAGGAATCTCGTCTGTAGAATTGAAGATGAAATCACAAGATAGTTGATGTTTTTTCAAATGAAGCTTTAACGTTGCACCATTCTTCCTTTTTTTTTTCGCAAGGAGGACAAGGAAACCCACGTTCAAGAATATTTTCACCTGTGTACATTATTGGCAATTAGATACAGATAAAACTTAGTTTTATTTTGGGAAAATCACTAACCAATTTTAATGTGCAAAACATGAAAATTAATAGTATGTATGTTACGTTTGCATTTGTTGGTAGAAGTTTCTTGATGTTTGGTTTGAAATATTAGATGATACCGTATAAAGATCAATCAAATCAAACTGTGTAACCTGACAGGTTGTCAATATGATCTCTGCTCTTCTTTATCTCTGCTGTTTCATTTATTACGTATGAAACATTTGTTCCTTTGTATTTGGTGCTAAAGGGTTCTGAAGGAGGTCTTACTAGCGCGTTTACATTGCCGTCTGATTATGTCCAGCTTCCTTCATGCGGACATCCGATCATTGAATGAAAACTCAATAAGCCGCAATGGCTTGATTGGGGGTTCCCATACTTCAATACAAACTTGCTCCAGCATATGTAGCCACAGTGAGGGTTGCTATTGCAGTTAAGTTTGCTTCAAATCTGAATACGTTCAGCCTCACTAGATGCAACCAGATTAGTTAATGTGGCGTTTCATCATCACAACTTGTCAGTTTGCCTAGTGATGTGCAATAGCTAAGTATCAGTTGATTATCAAAGACTAAAAACTGTTTTGTATTGTTGATATTTCCGTGATATTTTTTAAGATAACAGTACTATTTAACATGCCAATTCATGACACTGCCCTTTGTCAGACAACTCTTCGAGTCCAAACTAACAATTCCAAACTAACAATTTCAAATGGCTAACATCCAAGTTATAAGGATCCAGGGATTTCAGTGGAATTGATCACCACTGAATGTCCCACTAAGTTCTAACAAGAACACTCCATTCAATCTTGGAACAAGATCAAATAGATTAAGGATATACTCCCAAAATTAGATTTTATCATTGCCGTAGTCATACCATGGTTCATCTTTGCCCACATTGCACAAGCTCAAAAGCGCCATTGTGAATTGTCCATTTATTCCTCTTTATTTTTATTAAATATGCATATTGTTGTAGACAATTAATGGCAGTAAGAATGAAGGTATGTATATTTACAATTCAATGTATATTTTTGTAAAGGAGAGTGTTGGAAATAAGTACAAGTTTTAATGTGTTTGATAAGGCCGACTATCTTTGTTTTGGCACGAGTATAATGATTCATAAAGAACAAAAAAAAAGAAAAAGAGGAAGAAAGAGGAGGGAGGGTATATATATGTTGTGTTCATTTGTTCAAGGCTTTTTGGCAGTAAATATTTTCCATCGTGCAGAGCTATGAAATTCTTCAAACTCTTCTAAGGCTTCTAAACAGACAAGATCATATTCTTCTTGAGATACCTTAATTTCAGAGCACCACCATCGTTTCATTGACTTGAATAAAGCTCTCATTTGCTCCTTGTAAAGGTAGCCATACTGTTTCTCCACTACAAGTATTACATTAGTCGAATTGTAGTATATGTGAAACACTGTAAAAACTCACAATGTGTATCAGGCCATTCGCCTATGGGTATATCATAAACCTGAACTTGCACATCTGCAAACCCAGCATCTTTCATGTAATCAGAAATATAGTGCGTATAATCAGGTTCGACGCCAATAGTAGCTGATGCTGAACGATACCATTCATTGACTTGGGTTAAAACTGGGCCAGGACTTTTGAATAGCAAATCTATCATGTATAAAAAAAATAAAAAATATTATTACATACTTTCCTGTCTTGAAAAAACTAACTCACCATATTCGACTAATTGAATTTGTCCTCCAGACTTTGTAACTCTGAAAAATTCAGAAATTAAGCTTGGCCATAGTTTAAAAGGTAGAACAGTGGCCACATCTCGTTGATAAACAAAGTCAAAATGATTATCAGGAAACATCAATGGTTGCAAAATATCACCGTATTGAAATTCAACATTGGTTTTTTTCTTTATTTGACCAGCAGATAAAGAATTAGGGGCAGCGTTGACTGGAGCTAGATTCCAGCCTTCCTTTTCTGAGGGAGGTACGACATCAATACCAATGACTTGACAGTCTGCGTAATCATGAGCTATTTCGAGCGACCATAAACCTAATTGAGAAATGCAATGAATATCTGACCATAATTAAAAGCAAAACCAAAAGAACTTGCCCACACCACATGCAGTTTCCAAGATTCTTGCAGGCTCAGCAAGGTGGACATGAATATTATTTTTGAATACCTGCTTCAAGACATAATGCTAATAGGGAATTGTTGTCAGTTTGATGACTGTGATCGATGTCCAACATGATTAAGAATTTTCCCATACCTGTCTTGTTTGTCTAACCATCCCGTTAAAAAATAAAGATGAGTATGACAATTGAGCCATATACAGCAGCAGTCGTAATTTTACCTATCTCTTTCTTTCTCAGCACCGTATTCATAAACCCACACTTCTTTGTTCTCTCTTGTTCCACCAATTTGATCCCAGGAACGAATTGATGACGGTGATGGAGCCACAGTCGAGTTGACGATAAAACCATCCGAGTGCCTTACCGGCATATAGGCGGATAACTCGTGTTCATTCAAGAACGATTGGGCGAATTCATCAAAAGAAGGTCGCAAGTGAGTAGGTGTGTTTAGCTCTCCGTCATCGCTTGTGACAGACGTGAATGACATGCTCCGGGTTCCTCGACAAGCTGTTCTAGCTGAAGATCGACGCTGTTGCTGGTACACATTAAGTGAACTTGCTGCGGACAGAGATACTAGTGGGGCTACATGATCTGTCAACACAAGCTGGTGCCGCACTGGACTTACAATGACGGGTTGTTGATGCTGGTCTTGCTTTTTTGCTTGCCGTTGCTTTTTTGGAAGCAATCTTGATGATTTTGAAGGGATAATGCGATTATTTTCCAATTGTTGATGGCTCTGCTTATTCAAACTTCCTGTAGAACTTGCTTTGGAACTGATGGCTGAGGGCCGGATGCGCCTTTGATTTGTGTTGTCAATTAACCCATCTTTGCTTAGTTGGTTACCCATGTTTTTTTTGGGAAAGAAGAAGAAAGGTAAAGCTTACAAGTCTAGTGGGAAAATTGCTAAAAGACAGAGTGACCCTTCCCCATATATAGTGTGTGGGTACTCTTTTAATCGCATGGAAGAAAAAGTAATCTGAAGTTGCACCTTGTGAACAAAAGGCAGTTTAATTGGCTTGCCATGAATCTCCATCATGGATCGAATATTGTGGGGATATTTGGTATTGTGCAACGGTAGAACAGGTTGTTGCTGTTGTTTTATGATTGTTCTGAGAACGTGTCGATTACAATAATATTAAATTCATGTGCTCATAGATGCATTTGTCTATATAATGTTTGTATATTTTTACACGTTGGCCATGTGCATTGAACTTCTCATGTATAAGGGCATACCGTAAAAATCTATATCAGGCTGCTGACCTGAAGCAAATTATCATAGTGTACATATTATAATTACTTGTGTATTACTGCTTAGTGCCACCAAATAATAACCTTATTACAACAAGATTATTATGTCTCATCTGCTTGATGGTTGCATTGGCTGAGCAGAAAGAAATTAATCTTATTAATAGAAAATGGCATCATCAATGGCTATAAAAGCAGAATTAAATAAACATCAAGAATACTAAAACCATAAATGTCCTTATACAAATAGGCAGCGCCATATTAACACGCTTTGGCTGCTCTAAAACTTGATTCTGTGTGGAAAGTGGAAGGTTGCGCCTTAACTTTTACCCAATTTGATTAGTGGTACCTTATGAGTAAACCATGTCTGTGGTAACCACAATGAAATACCGCCTCTCGCGGTGCACAACATACATATGTTCTTGTACACTGAAATGTGATAAAATGTCCAGGAGAATTATCTTGATTTAAACCTTAAAAAATATAGACACGTTGTAATTATAGGACTATTTCACAAAATGGAATATAACAAATCGACGTTATGCCGGATGAATATATTACTCAATAAAGGACAAGGCACATGCTGAGTACATACTTTTTTTTTTTTTTTTTGTAGTTAATATTTTATTTTATTCAAATATTATTTATAGAGGGACACATCGCGGAGTGGTGGACCTCGAACAACGAAAAAGACTAGCTGATATATGACTATGTATGTGAAGGGAGCAGTTTGTCAATGTGACAAACTGTCCGAGAGAGAAAGTGGGGTATGGAGGCGGAAGAGAGTGGTGCCGGATTTTGTCGGCCGTGAAGCCAGTACAAGTTCCACATTTGCCACAAGGTGGTAGAGATGACAGCGATATAGCGGGAATGATCTTGGATAAAACGTGGGAGATGGAGATAGCGCACGGTGCCATAGATAAGTTCAACAGTCAAGGGATAGTTGGCATAGTAATGGGAGAGTACGGATTGCCAAAATTGCCACTTGACTGGGCAGTCAACAAGGAAATGCCGCAGGGTATCAATGCCTTGGGCACAAAAGGAACAGAGTGAGTTTTGAACAGAGCCAAGTTTGCAAAGGTAGGACTTGTGCGGGATACATTTCGACAGTGCCCGATAGAGGACTGTTCTGGCAGCTGGATGCGCAGAAGAGGACCATAGAGTCTTGACCTGTGCATTGCTGAAACGGTGTTCGGATTGAACCAACTGCTGGTGATATTGACGAAAGGTGAGAGGGTGGTATTGAGTCCAGAGATCGGTAATGCCCAATGTGCCAAAGAAATCAAAACCAGTCCAGTCTATGGTAGAGGTAGAGGGAGGTTGTAGGCTGAGTACATACATTGTGTGCATCTCAACATGCATTGTTAATAAGGGTTAGGTAAACCACTAACGTCTTCCTCTTTTTAAATTGTTATTTTTTATCGTTATTATTGCTATCATTTTATAGATAAAAAGTCGAGAATTTTGCCTCAGTTGAAAGCTTTTCTGAAAAGTACGTGTAAGACCTGATAAAAGTTATCTTGGAATTGATGGACAACAAAAAGTAGCTTCTTGAATCCAATGATGCCATTCTATAATACAATACCTATGAAAAGAATGGATTGAGACAAAAAAGTAAGTGGTGTTTGAATGTTGCTTTCGTATAGATTATCAGGATTAATGGCTTGACCTCTTATTTTGCTGAGAACTGATATTCTCATTGACCATTGTCTTTTTTTTTTGTAATCAACGTGGACGGTGTCAAAATTAATTACATTTTGATCTTTGATCGAGCCATTGCTTGGTCGCAAAGACATTTCACAATGTCAAGAAAAGGAGTTATGTGTGTTGCTCAAAAAATCCGTGTTGCTCAAAAAATCCTGATTCAGAAAGCCAAGTCGTTAAAACTGACATCTTACTTATTTTAAGCTATTCGCTTTCTTCTTATCAGATCAATGTCTTTTATTTAATCCATAATTCTGGCCATTATTGGTAGAAGGCGATTCTAAAAGGTTATCAACTTTCAATAAGCTATCGGCTTTAGAATCATAGACTTATAATATAAAAATGCTCCACGAAAGAGAAGAAGTTTTGTGTAGCATTAAAATTATTGCTCACCTTGCCGTTGTGAGGCAAATTTATCTAGATTATTCTTTGCCACCATTTCATTTTCTTTGTTTTGCTTGATCGTGGCAATAAGCACATGAGTAATCAAAGCAAGTAATGCTAGAGCAAGTTTTATAGGTAGCTATAAAGGAGAGGGGGGCCAAAATGGCTCACTAAAAGCTGTAATCTGATGACCTCATGCAGGTGTTTGAGTATGTGTCACACCAGTCATGGTGACAAAATGGATTCGTTTCTTGATAAAGATGCGCTGAGCAATCGCTTGATTTGTGTATATTGGATTTTGCCAATCAAACAGTGCAAATTGGCAGAGACAATTATGCAAATGGAGAAGACAAGTTACCCCACGCGAGCGTCGTTTATGGCTCACTTTTGTTTCTGGCACGTGCGTGTCAAACGCAGGTTTGCGTTTGATAGACGTAACAAAGACTGCCAGATTTTTATTAATACATGAAACAGTTACCTCTTGTTCTCCACATTTTCATTTAATTACATGCCGTAGTGCATGCTTATGAGGTTAATGACAACATGTCCATTTGGATAATATATTATCAATAAATCAATTGTATATTATATGCCATACATTTATGGCAAAAACTAAACAATTGCGATTGTGTGTAGGATTTGTCCCGACTCGGCTTCCTCCGAATACGTTAAGAATTGCTCAAAAATGCTCAGCATATCCTCTATGTCTCTCAAAACTTCAACAGATTGTTTTTCCATTGAAATAGAAAGAAATGTTACACCTGGGATTCCCGGCAAAAAGGGTTAAAAAGTGATATCATATCTGTCTGCAAATGTCCATTCGCGGGGAATCATATAACCGTGGAAGTTTGATATGTCGTATATCACTATTTAGAAAATAGAACAAGTCGCCGAGAGATCAAAAGCCTGAAAAATATGGCAGATCAATCAAGATTACCAGAGTTCTAGAGGAAAGGATATGCTCCATTGCAACATCAGATATGTCTCAAATGGCTTTGTTCTTGTTGAAGTCAACCTTAATACGAGTTATGATTTCTTTAAAAGCTGCTGTGAATATGTATTTCTTCTTCCTCTTTTGTCAAGTAATATGTTGATATTCTGACAATTGGATTCCTTAACATGTGTGTGCGGAGATCATTGAAATTTAACAAATAAATAAAATCTTAACTGAAGAAAGCAGAAGCTTTGTTTGCATAGAATTCCATTCGGTCCCTAAAAGCTTGATTTGGTCATTCTGTCATACCAGCGTTTATAATTAGTAAAGATATGACAAAAAAAGAAGGGTTTATAAAAGAGCATGTGTCGGTTTTACGTTTTTTCAAGTTTTTTCCTGCTTCATTTTCCGTTTTTTTTTTGTACAATGGCCCACGCAATATTCAATGTTTCTCCAGTAAAATTCTTGACATCGATTCAGGATCACGTCTTTACAGTTACGCCTTCGTTTAAAAACAAACTATATAGACAAAATAACACTGAGGATAATAGGCAGCAACCAAACCAAATGAATTCATCCAGTTCACCTGTAACCTTACAACTTACAATGCCAACTGATCCGACTATGGATCAAGATATATCACAGCGACTATTACAACAACAGCAGCAACAGGAAATGACAGAGGTCTCTTCCTCAAGTGTGCCTATTGATATTCCTAGGTCTTATCCATTAAATGTGCCAAATACCACAAATTACAACGAGGGTAAGCGGTGTTTTTGCAGCTTTTATTATATGCGTAAACTGAGCATCACATTTCATTAGGATTAGGTTTAATCCCAAGCAACAATATGCTGTCTACCTCGTACACTTCTCATCATTCATCGTTCCATGACAATCATAATTTAATCGCTTTAGCCAATAGTATACCAAATAGCAACCAATCACCGTATCTTCCTGCTGATGATTTGACGCTTTGTTTCGACGGACTAGCTGTGAAATCTCCCACAGGGTCGTATTATTCTCACCAAAATGGCATATATTCTCCACAACAGATCCATAGTCCAGTCAATATTGGATCGCCCCATTCTCCTATCTACTTTGGTAGTCCTCAATCGCCAAACAACAATTTCTTGGCAAACGATCCTCAGCAACAACAATACTCGTTTGTTGGCAGTCCAAATTCTGCGCATTTTCTTGGTAGTCCTGCATTAACCCCTTTTATGACTGACAATGGGTTTGGCTCATACCTCTCACCTGCAAATCGACAGCAGCATCTATCGCCCATTAACAGCCCCTCTCCCACTGGTAGCTATGTCGGTCAGAATTATCTGTTTCCACCTACAGGTCTGCAAGCGGTTAATTTTTCAAGGCCTTCTTCTCCTGTCCCAGATGATGTAATTTTAACTGCCTCTGAAGTCAATGACTACATCAATTCACCGTATTTATCGCCTTCAGTTGTCTCCAATTCCGCATCTCCAGCACCCGCTGGACAGCCATTAAGTGTCAATACGAGCGCTAATTACATTGCTGGCGGTGATATGGATATATCCGAACTTTTATTTGGTGATACAATGAACACAGGAGCAATTTCCAGTAGTGCTACTCCAGCCTCTCCTCTAACCGCATCTTATTTGGACGATATGGAGTTATCTCCATCTGTTGTGAAACGATCCTCGCCACAAGCACAAACACAAACAAATACACAGCCACACCAATACGTAATTTCTAAAGACGATGAGGAGCAAGGAAACGGAGGAAATAAAGAGTATGCAGATGAATATGGCAATGTATCAATTCACAATAAATCCACTAAAAAGACCACCCCATCCGGCAGAAAAGCAAAGGTACATAAATGTCCTTATTGTCACCATACCAGTAATCGAGCAAATAATATGCGTGAACATGTACAGATACATGATCCAAATCGCCCAAAACCACATGCCTGTAAATTATGCTCCAGAGCATTTGCTCGCAAACATGATATGAATCGACATTATCTGTCTTGTAAGAAACAATATGCAAAGCATTATAAGCATAATACCAGTAACAACCATATTCCCCAGGAGAACACATAGTTTTATACACCCACCCACACATACACACACACACACTCTCTCTCTCTCTTTCTCTCTCTCTGTACATGATACGTATATGTAAATATATTTATAAATTCTCAAAGTCGCCAAAAGTCCACTTGCTCAGTTTTATATGGGCTTGAAAATAAATAAATTTAATATTGTTGAAGCACTGGCAGAAAATTGAGATTATGTTAAGAACGACATGCGATTGTGCATAGTATAAATAAGCTTATGAATGATTCGCTTCGATTTTTCTTTATTTCTAATTTCACTTTTATCATCAATTCAACCCAAAAAATGCCAGGAAGACTAAAAAAAGATACAATCGAATAGCTTTAATAAACTCATAACACTATCGCAATTCAATAGGACGTAATCAAAACAATATAAATGGTTTAAGGGAGAGTAATGCATCAATTTCTCTTCCTCTGCCTCAAGTACCATCGCAATACATGAGTGCAATGACAGTGTCTATGCTTATTGCCAAGCGGCCGAAAACAGCTACCCAATAAACGGCTGAGAGTCTTGAACAAGTTTGGCCAAAAGACACATCAAAGTCTTATACAAATAGACACGAAGAATCTCTAGGAGGGTGTGAAAAGTATTGTCCACCGGGTCCATTAAACGAAATCCTTGATGATAAAAAGCTAAATTTTTTTTTAACATACTCAGGTATGGGTTGAAACTAAAATGCTTGCCCTTTTTTCTTTCTAATTATGCATAAAAATTTAGGTTGTTAGTTGGAGTATAAAATATTTTTGGTGACCAATTACTCAATTGAACTAAACGCCAACAAACATCAAATGAAAGCGGTAATCCGATCTCTACTTCCTCCACAGAGGAAACCCATCTATTTCCCGGCGACTACGATCTTCTTCAGATTGACAAAGTACCTAGTGAAGTTTTCGATAACAATCATGTAAGAGATAAATTGCTGAAGCGTGCTGCCTCAACTTTTTCTACAAATGTTAAGCGTGTGGGTCTTTCTACTGTCAAAATGTAGATTTCTGCTGCTGTTGATCTCCATAACAAACAACCAATGAATAATTCACACAGCACTTGCCTTCACACTCATGGTAAGCTTGTTGATGCTCTTCCTCAAGTATGAAGAACAAAAGCATAAACGGGAAAATTATGCGGATCGTGGAGTGGGTACTGTGGCTGATGGGTACTCTACTACTGCTGAAATGGGAGGCTTGTGGAGCGTTACTTCCGTAAAAAATACCCAAAAGGGCTTACATAATAGTGCTGCTTTTTTATTGCAACATCATGGGTTACTTTGTGAGGAAAGCTTGCGTATGATGAAGTTTCCAGACCTGCAATGTATGCTATTAGAAAATGAGGGGATCAGCCCATGTTATGCGCTCATTATGGTATTAAAACAAGGCAAAACAAATCAAGAAGGCCGTTTGGAGTTTACTGCTTCTTTACGTAACAAGAATGTAAACATTTGTCCTCAAATGCTATTCTCTTTTTATCTAATTTATCGTTTGCATATCGTAAGTGAACCTTTTCTTAAATTCAATGAGAATCGTGATTGGTTTGATTTTAAATTAACGAGATCAAGAAACGACCCAAAGACCTTTATCTCATGCGGTCACTATCTTAACTGTACAAAAGAAGCATTCAAAACTGTTGGTCTTAATAACAAAGCAAAAACTGATGCAATGAGGGGCTCTGGTTCAAGAATGCCGAGATCTTCGGTACAAATAAAGCAGCCATCCAGCGCCTTCTGGGTCGCTGGAACAATTCAGCATTGACGTCGAACTATCTAACCCAGTTCCCAAGAGAAGCTTTGAGAACGTCAACAAGTTTCACAAGAGCTGCTCAAGAAGATATTTTCTCGAGTTGATTATTGATTAGAAAAGATTAACAAGGAGGAAGTATTGAAAACTTCGATGGATTTTTGCTCTGGTCTAATTACGGGTGTTGAATTTTTTCAGGACTCAGTAGATATGAAAAAAAAAACTTATCCTGATCATGCACTTTGGTATGATACATTGCTTCAAGATAAATTGTATTTACAATTTGAACGGTATGTAGAAACTAACGTCTTCAAATTAATATAGAAGAAGCTTATTATTTTTTTGCATTTTTATATAAATTTTAGCGATTTGAATCATACTCTCGAGAATATCAAAATATCTGGTGATTTCTTACTTTATAGATTAATACCACAAGTTGAAAATTACTTCAAAAATTGGAAGAATCAAATATCTACTTTTTCTGTGGTAGTTCAATATCTTATTACTCTATGTCAACGCTTCCAATCTTTTCCAGCTGAATTTTTCGGCATCTTACCGTTCAATGATGTAGCAGTGGAACAAACTTGTGACACAGGGTGCTACTTTAAATGTTCGCTTGAATACTCAAGATGCCATGTACTTTGAGCAGCAATCAGGGCTTCCAAGAAGTGAATCTTTTGGAGTCCAGGTAAATAATGAAGGATCATCTTCACGATCAGCATCAACAGAAGAAACATCAGCAGCACTATCAACTAATAGGGAAAATCGACATCCACATTGTCTCTTTCTCTCCTACTAACAGCACTCTAACATCCCAGTCAGTACCTTCCTCCAACACTCAACACCTTCAGAAGCAGTAGGAACCGAACGACTTGATATCACAATTCAAGCTTTCAAGAATGCCGAAAAACTACCTGCTCTTTGGCGTATTTGGTTTGATGGTCTTCCCGGTTATCATCCAGTGTGTAAACTTGATAGAGTACATGGAGTAAAAAATTGGAGAGGATCTTCAGGTCTTTTAAATTTCTACTAGCACCGTCAAAAAGTGATAAAGCGAATGGAAATATTTATGCGTAGTAGAAACTACAATGAAAGTAATTGAAATGAGGCAATCAAAATACTAGAGGAAAAAGCATCCGCAATGAAAATGTTGCAATAAGCATTCAAAAAATATTGATGAGTTCTTTAGTTAAAAATTATATACACATGTTTCTTCTAATATATCATCTCAGTACTAGTTTTTTATAGTATTCTTCCCAAAACAAAAAGGCCAGGTCTTAAGAGAGTGAATTAACGCATCTAATAATTTTTCAAATCTACTACGTAATTTCTGATTTCAAGTAATTTAAAAAGGAGCCGTGGATTTTTGTTTACTAAAGGTTGTTCTATTATCAATATCATAAATGTTTAATACCGTAAAAGGTTTTACCATGATAGTTTGGCAAAAACAGGACGATGATCGCTGATATAAAGCCCATCATCGAACCTATTACAAAGAATAGCAGACTGAAGCACTCGAACATTTACGGTATCACTTTCAAGAGGCATGATAAAATCGATACGAATAGGGGATCTGTCAAAATCCTGCGTACCTTCGCCAAAGCTGGTGAGGGTGTTTCTGTAGCCATATGGACCACTTAACGTGCCAGGCCTTCCCTTCGATTGAAGTCGACTTATCAATTCATAATGGGCATCTAAAAAGTATTTCCCATTTAATTGATCCAGCTCTTTCTGTTCCTCTTGTTTCCTCAGATTTGCGAGGATTTGATCTGGTCGAATAACGCGATGTGTAGGTAACGTAATATGGTTTTCTTGTACTCTTACGGGTTCGCCCGATTTCTCAGAGTAGGCAGATGCACAGACTTGGTTCAATTCTTGTAAATTTGCAAGTGTGTCGTTGCACCCCTTTGACACCTTATACTTGCCATTAGTCAAACAAAGATACGCTGGATCTTCTTCTGTAGAATTGAGGTCTCCCAACAAAATGACAGCACCTTTCTCGCTGGCTTCCCGAGCTCTCTCTATAATTAACCTTGATCCTTCTTCTCTAGATTGAATACCAACATGATCCATATGTGTATTAAATACTGTAAACACTGCGTCATTCTTTCTGAATCTTTGAGAATAAATCAAGTCAGCATTTCTGATCTGTTTCGCACTTCAGAATACTAAACGTACGTTACTTGCGTCGCCGTGCGAGGATGTCTAGCATCCCAGCTAATGCTTCCAGCAACATCTGGTTGCTATAGTGATTGCGTTTTAGCATTTGCTGATGATAATTCAAGTGATATTCACATATGCATACCTCTGATAACCAGATTGTTTTCCAATCATCGACTTTCAAAATTTCGCTAAAACGGAAGAAATTTAATAGTTATTTCTGGACACGCCTTGTGAATCATTTCCGCTGGAAGCTCACCTTTTGTAGAAAACAGCAGAGAATTCTCCCTCTTTATCACCATCCAGGCGGCCTGCGCCAACCCATTTATATTCATCATCCAAAAGCGCTTCTATGTCCTGTAATTGATGATACACTGGTTCCTTTTTGCTTATGTATAAGTAAACATTGCTGTCATTCTCATTATTTAATACCTGCAACGCTAAAATATCGGGAGAGTAGAGCAAGATGGTATCAACAATTTTCCATTTTCTAATAGACCAAGGTTGCTCGCCTTCAAATTCTTCGTTTTCTAAAGGATTTTCTTTTGAAGGAGGTGCAGCAAAAATTGTTGTTGGAGAATGATCATGATGATCATGTCTCACATTGAATGTCATGAAATTAATTGTTCCTGCCATAGTAGAAGCTGTATATATTTATAACAAGGAAAGCAAAAGGCAAAATCAAATTGAAAGCGACGCGGAATCCAAAACATTTTTGTAAGGCTTTGCCAAAACATGCAGCGCTCACCACTAGCGTCAAAAACTCATCCTGGTCAATATGATGTAGTCTGTATATAAATATGAGAGTTTTTTTTTTCTTTTATTTGAATAAATGTATAAATGCCGTAATAAATAAATTTAAGCTGATTTCTCCAAAGCCTTTTGAGCCTCAAAAGCATCACCGTAAATCAATTCGTACCTCTTCTTGGTTTCCTCATCCAAAGTCTGTGCTCTGCCTCTACGTTCATAGTTGACCATATATCTATCAGACTTGTATGCACCTCCACCTAAACCAAAGCACATGACAATATAAAACTAATTATTCATGGTTAAATACCCACGAAAACGTACAAATTACACAAATATCTTACCTTATTTACAGTTTGAGTCTTTCGATACCAAGGCATAAAGGAATAAAGCAAGCCAGAAACAAACAAGCCTACACCAGCCCATTGAGCAGTGCCAATGGCAAAGCCCTTCATAGCATAACGGCCAGCGTTCTCTTGTTCGGCGTTAGTTACAACTCTCATGATTGTATTGTTTTTAAATTAAATTTGATGAAAAATAGAAAGAAAAAGAGCCAACTTCTTCAAAAGCTTCAACATGAGCTATATTATTGTCTCGGATTCGGAGTTGTTCCTGGTTGATATATGTTGGTTGGTTGCAACAACATCGTATCATAATTTAAAACAATTTCCCGGGGTATTTTAATTCATTCTGTAGGCTTATTAATAAAACTTTAGCCATTGCCGGAACAGCCTTCCTTCTCGATCCCGATACTGCTGCGCATACTTTCTCGTTTAATATATGGTATACACATAAAAAAGCACAATTTGACACATCAAGCCAAAATATGCTGGTAAATTAGATCTGATTATTGCCATGACCCTACTATTCGAGGAATGGAGACAAAATCTCATAAAGCTACTCGATCACATTGATTGTGCCAGGTATATTGCATATTTATTGGTACAAATCAAATCATTAGTTACTATAATATCATGAATGATAAGTTTGATGGTATGTCACGCCTATTAAACTACCAGAAAAGGGCTGAGAGGATAAGGGTTGCGGATGCGGTTGAGATTGAGGTTGCGGCTGAGGAAATCCTATTGAATCATTACACGGAGGATAAAAAGTTGATTGTTGATGATGCAAATTAGCGTACGAATGGTTATGATTGATATAAGGAAGAGGCTGAGGTTGGTGATGGTGAGTTTGGTGTTGCTGTTGTGGCATTGGCATGGGACTACTATAGTAATTGTAAAATTCGGGTTGAGAAGGAGAGAAGGAATACGTATAGTGAGATTGTTCGTGCTGATGCAGGTCCAGGCGATGAGGCGGCAAGTTATTGGCAGCATCATTAGCTACACCACTAAAGTGAGGTGTAGGCATCATAAAACCACCAGCATGGCTTGGAGTAGGAGATGGTTGAGGTGGAATCTGAGGCAATACAGCGGTTAGCGCAGTATCTTGATTTCGTACAACCCAGCGAACCGATTCCTGTCTTCCAACGCCAACATGGCTTTGTGCAGTGCTTGTGCTGGCGGAAGGATGTAACGATGCTACACTATCATGTCTAGAAATCAATGAGGATGTCGATCGGTAATTGTTGTAGATGTCGGAGGGACGCATCTTGATTATAGAAGCTTTGTACGAAGGAGATGTTGGAGGTTGTTGTTGTTGTACCGATGTTGAATGTTCAGAAGGCGGTATATTGGTGGCCAAACTCTGATTGAGATGAAATGGAGGCTGATTGTTGTCTAAATAAAGGGGCTTCGGTGAAGAAGGTTCTTCTCCTGCTTTTGAGGCGTTTTCTAATTTGGGTGTTGGAAGAGGCATGGTACTCTTATTAGGAATTATATCTTGTGGTGTAGAGAGCAGTTCAGCTTGGTGTTGTTCGTCTAGAGCAGGCAGAGGAATAGGTTTTTCAATTGAACTAAAAGATATTTTAGATGCTGTCGAAGTGGGGTCAATGCGAGCAATTGGATTTGCATGCTGTATAGATGGGGGTTGTTGCATTGGCACGGGCGAATGGATCTCTGAATCCAGATCCAATTCCTTCATTCTTTCAGCTACTTGATCGTATTCAAATGAATTGCTGGTATCATCGAAGTGTGATGCATTGTCAATGCTGCCATCTAACTCCTCCTCATCATCATCGTCAATGTTGAAAGCAAGTTTGGGGTATGTTCCGACCACAAATGGAACATTGAATATAACAATATCGCCTGCTGTCTCGGGACGAAGCGGATTTTCTTCATTCAAGTTGATAGACACGCGCAAACTGTACTCGATTTTGAACGTTAAACCAGATTCACCGACTGTAGGGCAAATATTGGATGGGATCGGCAATTGCATATCAAAGGTCCTTGTAAAACTTGTAGGGCCAGGTATTTCAATGTTCGAGTCGACTTGACGAATGACTTTTGGGCCAAACAGTTCTGATCTAATGTTGCACCAAATGTTACTATTTATACATAAATGTGCCTTTTTGTGTGAAGCTTACTTGTTTTTACCATAGTAGACTGATCGTAGCAGTTGAATTGACAGAGCTTTATCTCTTACCATGACGCCAATATGCTGTATAGTTACTGCAATAGATACAATATCGCCTAGGTTTCATGTCAGCTTATCATGCTCATAATATGCGTGATACGTATTACCTTTCACTGCGGCACGCTTTGCTACAATAGTCGAAACCTTGACCTTTCTAGTCTTTTCTCCACTCAGCAGTAATTCCTTTTCAATTCGTTGTTCCCCAGCATATTGAGCTTTATCCACATTGATATCCTCTAGAATGTTGATGGATATACTTGATGTAGGACAAAACTTTTCCAAAACCGAAAACGCCTTGTTGTAAATGGCTACTAAACGATAGCTTACTTTTAACAGTTTAGTAATCTACGGTCCTCACGTGTTAGATCCAGAAATGCTAGCGAGCAGCTCAAATGATAGTATCTTACTTCTAGTGTGCTTGGCATTTTACACTCCTTTGAGCTAGGGATTGCAATTCGAAATGGGAACCTATGTGTATGAGATTCGAGATAATGCGATCTTTGATCCCCTTCTGGTGATTCGGCCATGAGGACAGACTTGGAAAACAGAGAGATGCTTCGACCTCCAATCTCAACATTGCCTTCCAATATTAATTTAATGTTGTTTGTCTTGGTAGCCTTTTTTAAATCAAGGACCACATCACCTAGGTAATGAAGATATTTGTGTGGTTTAGTATGTGCTTGCGATACTCAATTTTCGATGCCATTTACCCAAGATATCTTCTCCAGGAATATAGTATCTTTCTTGAGAGAGCTCAATATAAAACTCATTTTCTTTACTTTTAAACAAATCTGTCATTATGCAGTGCAATTATAAAAACAGAGAGGAATGAAGAAAAAGAAAAAAATGTGCTTTGAAGAAACCTGATAAGATTATATGTTACACGCCATTTTGCTTTGGTGACTCGTCGGTGGTTGCGTTTAGTCTGAGTAACAGCTTTATTGCATCCTTCCCTGACACTTTTTTCTGCAACTAAACATGGCAGCTTTACTTCAACTACAACGTCGCCAGTTTTTCACAATATCCAACATCCTAAGTTCAAGGAAGCAATATGCAGAAAGAAAGTTACTAAGGTGAGTTTTCTTCATCGCCCCCGCCCCCGCCCCCGCTCCCTAGCAACATTTCCCTCTCTCTAATCAGCACACAAGTTTTTCGCAAAATCAGCTGTATACGGTCGTTTCCAATGTGAATGATTATTATCAATTTATACCTTTCTGTAATCATTCTCATGTATATACCAACACGCTCATGAGTAACGGAACAAATGTCTTGGAGGCAGAGCTTGGCGTAGGATTTAAATTGTTTCAGGAAAAGTACATGTCGAAAGTAACATGTCAAAGGCCTTCTGTAGTACAGGTAAATGCTTGATATTTTGTTGCCATGGAAACACCGAGATTCATTTTTTGCATAGGCTGTTGCTGCAGATGCCAAATTGTTCAACGATATGACAACCACTTGGAAATTCACCCCCAATGTTCCAAGGTCCAGGCTAAACGATTCTTCTGCTGCGGATCATCCTACTTGCTGGGTAGACTTTGACATTTCGTTTGATTTTGCTTCTCCATTGCATGCTCAAGCATCATCTGTATTCTTTGATCAGGTATCAAAGATGATGCTACAGGCATTTGTCGAAAGATGCCATGCCATTTACAAAAAATAGAGAGATTGCCGTCAATAGACTATAGAAATTTATGAAAAAAAAAAATATCTTGTTGCCACGCAGTAGCATGCCCTTATTTGTTGTCCTGACTCTTTTGAAGCAACAACTTCCTGCAAACACTAATAAAACCATCCCAGTGCTTGTGCAGTATCGAACCATCGTGACTACTTGATGCCGTCATTGTAGAGCAGTGCAGGTACGCGTCGCCTTCTATACCAAGAAATCTAATACTTGAAAGGTGCTGTTTCGTTTTTCTCTATATTGTCTATTCTTTCTTTTTGATATAAACCATGTTTTTAACACGTTCCGAGTATGACCGTGGTGTGAATACCTTTTCTCCCGAAGGCCGCCTTTTCCAGGTTGAATATGCTATTGAAGCTATCAAGGTAACTGTTTGCATGTAACTATAACTGAATCCAAAGCTAATGTACCATGGATATCGTTAGCTTGGTACAACTGCTATTGGTGTCCAAACGTCTGAGGGCGTTGTTTTGGCTGTCGAGAAGCGTGTGTCCTCTACCTTATTGGAACCTAGCTCTATTGAAAAAATTATGGAGATTGACGAACATTTAGGCTGTGCAGTCAGCGGTATGACTGCCGATGCCAGAACCATGATTGAACATGCACGAGTTGCTGCTCAAGTAAGTCATCTAGCTTTAATGATAAAAAGCTATTTTTTTGATCTAGCTATGCATTATACAGAACCATAGATTTACATATGATGAAAAACTCAAAGTCGAAAGCGCTACTCAAAGCGTGTGTGATTTAGCATTGAGATTTGGTGAAGGTGCTGAAGGTGAAGAGTCTATTATGGTGAGTGGAAACGCATGCACGGAGAGAGGCTCTGTAAAATATTTGAGTATAAAATGGCACACTTAAACTGTTTTTTTAATTGCACAGAGTCGTCCATTTGGTGTTGCATTGCTCATTGCAGGTGTCGATGAAAATGGACCTCAACTGTAAGTTAGAGCAGCGCAAATTTTTTGGACATTTTACTTAATGCCAATCTAGTTTCCATGCTGATCCTTCAGGTACATTTATGAAGTATCAAGCAAAGGCCATTGGATCGGGATCTGAGGGTGCTCAAACCGAATTACAAAAAGAATATCACAAATCTATGACCCTGAAGGAAGCAGAGACTCTTGCCTTGACCGTCTTGAAATCTGTCATGGAAGAGAAGTTAAACAAATCTAATGTTCAGATTGCAGCTGTCACACCAGACCAGAGCTTCAAAGTTTATTCAGAGGAGGAATTGCAAAATGTCATTGATAGATTGTAAAAATGCAACCTTTTTGGAATAATAATAATAAAAAATAAAAAAATAATGTAAAAGAAGAGATAATTAGAAAGTGCTTTATTATGGGCTATTAGTTATAAGAGGTACGGCTATAAAAGACAACAAATATAAATGTTAGTAGGATAGTAAGCGAATCCATTCGATGATTTAAATGAGAAAAACCATCATTTGAGAATACTCCAATTTGCCCTAAACCCCCCAAGTCTTGAGAGTATCCTAAAGCAGGAGTGTTTGCTGACATATCCAACGAAGGTACTGGTGAGGCAATGGGTAATGCAATGGGCGCTTCAGGCTGACCACGATGATGTGGGCTTGCTACTTCAACTGTTGGTATTGAAGTTGAACCTGTTGTAGTTTGTGGAGTACTCGGAACGGAAGCCGGTTGCTGAGGTGATTGTTGTTGAGGAGGAGCAGGAGGAGGAGGAGCAGGAGGATTTGGTTGTGCTGGCGCTGGCACTGGGGCGGGTGCGGGTGCAGGTGCGGGCGCTGGTGCTGGCGCAGGCGCAGGTGTGGGTGGTTGTGGTTGTGCAGGTTGTGCTGGCGGAGGGTTTTGTTGCTTTGAAGTTACAGGAGGAGATGGGAGAGATGTAACTGTAACGGTAGCAACAGGAGGCATCGGAGGAGCATTTGTAGCTGGGACAGTAGGAGCAGAAGAATCAGGCTTCGCCTTTATGTTTTTCTTCTTGCCATCTTCTTTATCATCTTCCTTTTTCTTCTTTTTTTTTGCTGCCTGTAAATCAGGTATAGCTGTGTCTTGTTGAGACCACTCTTCTTCAGTGTCCTCAACAGGATTCAAATGCTCATCTACAATTTTTTCGGCATCATCCACTCTTTTTTGATCTTCTTCTTCGTTATCCCAAGATGGTTCTTCCAAGTCGTCATGTGGTGCTGGCGCTTTTCTAGGCTTTGTATCTAACCCTTCTTCAGTTTCAACAATTTCTATCCATTCATTATCTACTTCGTTTTCCTCTTCTTGTTGATGACGATCGTAATCAATTACCGGCTCTTCTTCAAAATCTACTTCCCATGGTCCTTCCTCGATTTCTTCCCCATATTCACCCCATGGTTCATCCATAAATTCCTCGTCCATAATTATAATGACAAAAGGTTTGCTCAAGACTGCAAGACATCGAAGCTTTTTATATGTCTGTCATAGGATTGTTTGTTAGGAGCAGTTGTTTACTTTTGAACCAACTCGAATGCCACTTTCCCGAGCACCATTTATCACCGGAATTTTGTCATCTGAGGCACAACACACAGGCATATATTTTTGCAAACAAATATATGTGTACGTTAATGTCTCCTCTCTGCTTTTTTTCTTCTCGATATTTCGCCGCACTACAGTGGGTACACCAAAAACAAAGCCTATATCTGTGCATAATGCTGTATGATAGAGCTATTGTGGTTGCGAATATCCATCCTCATATTTTCTTATCATAGAGAGACTTTTTCAATTATTTTAAAAGATCAAGCCTTTGTGCCATTCTTACTGCTATGAGGTTGCAATGAAAAAAGGCTTTAAAGTGAATTAATCCTGAAGTCGATCGGCCTGACTTGATTTGGAACTTTTTGTATCACTTTCCAAGTATATATTTGTAGTATACTAAATGGTTCCTCTATTCGCATGTTATTTAGAGCCATAAAAAATCTATATCTTGCATAAATGATGCTGAACGTGACAACTTGATCGAATTTTCCTCGTGAGCCCCATACTAAATCATCAGAAGATAAGCCAAATACGCCACGCAGTAACTGTTAATTCTTGAAAGCTATTTGATGTGATTTTAAGCTTTTGATCCGTCAAAATAATCGTTAGAGTTGCAAGAAGTTAAACTAGTGGTTGACTAAGAGGGCTAGCACAATACCTCTTGCATATTGTGAAAAAAATTATTTGTGCGTAAAAACAAAAGAAAGATGTCGCCAGGATTGACTTTAATCGCGTTTTGCAAGAAAATAAATAGGAGTGGTCAAGATTTTCAAACGAAAATTTGACTCCTCTTTACATTGCCAGAAGCGAACTTTGTGAGTGCAAGAATTAGTATGTATAGCTACCACCATGCATTCGAATGCAATTACATTTCGTTTAGCCGTCTTATTTAGATAGTTCCATAAGATTTTCTAAACCTGACCTTTAGGATAATAGCTTATTTCAATTCCGGGTCATTTGAAACAAGCATGCATGATCTACCACTACATTTTGCATTATTGTTTTGTGTTCCAGCAAAGCAAAGCATTGTTCGTGGATCATTTGCATACTGGATACAACATATAATGAATATATCAATTTTGTACTAATAAATATTGGAATTTTAAAATAGCTGAGGACAGACTCTTCTATATTTTGATTGTTTAGCGAACCTGGATTTCTTGGCTTACGCAACTGATCATGGTATATCATGAGCTTTCAATTTTTTTCGGCTTTAAAATTATCGCAGCAGCAGCAGCAGAAGCGCAAAAGGCATTTCAGAACCAGCCTTCTAAAGCATTTTAAGAATGGCTGGTATTCCGCGCGCCCAAGTCGTAAGCTTTCTCCTTTTGCTATATGTACATTGCATGTCTTCCAGCAAAGAAAAAGCACAAGAATTTGAGCAGCAGTTGTCACTGGTAACAACATAATATGATTTAAGGTAGCTCTATTGATGATCCCCTAGCTCAATATCTGCTTTTTTATATTATCATAGGCCAAAAAAGATAATATCATTCGATTTAAAAACGAGCTTTTGCTCGACGAGCTAATAAAAATCGAGGTAAGATATTTAGAAATCCAAGAAAAGAAGATCATCACATTATTATGCGCACATAACTCAACTTTCCGAATAGAAGAGTCAAGTAAGTTGGTATTGATATTTATATTAACTAGAAATGAGTCATTGAGCGATGATCCATCGCAGCAGCAATCATTATCACGCAACTTGGATGAAGCCATCAGACTAAAATATAGCCAAGTTTCCGAATTTATTACCATATCATCATTCTCCATTTCCTCGATTCATCAGACTATGCTTCAAATGGATGAAAAGAGATCCGAAATAAGGGATAAGCAATCAAAACTTGGCGTAAAAGTAGCCGAATATGTAAAGACTATATTGGAAGTGTTAGACATTACATGGACCGTGATTGAGCAATTTAAGTACAAGGCCCAAAAAGATAAAAACATAGCATTTGATGAGCACTATGCGGCTCTGGTTGATACCTTGCTGCTCAAGGCCAAGTAAGCCCGATTTTTTTCCTAACATGTTGAAACTGCCAAGCTAATATTTGACTGCATACAGAATCCTTCAGTTGTCAGTCCTTATCGGAACCTACGATGATCCCGAATTCATTGCAGCATTAGAAACATTAAGGTATTGTTTATATTGGATTTACGACAAATTTTTTATTTGATTATATAAAGATAATAATAATAACAATAATAATATAGAAACCTTTTGGATAAAAGATATAAAGATGCAGAAACAATGTTGGCGTATACCACACAAAAAATAGAAGAATACAATGGAGTTGGACCAGAATTTAGAACGCTATCAGTGGCATATCAGAGGCTACTCGATAAAATCCAGGCAACAAGAGATGATATAGACAGAATAAGGAACAACTAATATTTTCCTTGGATGAATTTGACGATTAGATTTGCTTTTGACTCTTCATATTCTTGTATTAAAGTGATGTTGCTGCAAAGAATCTGTAAAAATCTTTCCAACTTTTGTCTTCTTTCCTCAATGGCTTTATCAGTGAATCTGCCTCTAAAGATCTTTCCTGGTAAATTTGGCACCTTGATCTCATAGTCATTCTCTTCTAGCTTGAACTTTAGTGATTCAAATTTACTGTATCTTCTTCTGACTACAGATTCCTTCATGTTGAACATGGGCATATTTGTTTTGCAGACGATTTCATAATCAGTATACATGCCAAATCCGGTACCTGAATTTATTGTTTATTGTTATGAGATGTCTGATCCATATTCTAGACTGCATAAACTTACCATGAGTTTGAGGTGCTCTGACTTCAATCTGTAAGAATGAATCAGGAATACCTTTGAATTCTTCAATAGTAGTTTCTTGTCTGAGGGTGGATACTTTCATTTTTTTATTCGAGATATAGAGAATGTGATTGAGGATAATAATAAAAAGAGGGAAGAAAGGGAAAATAATGCCTCGTATTTATAGTCAAAATCCTTCAAATCTTTGTTTATTTATTTTTGCTTAGTGTTTCATAAACTGATCATAACTTGCACCGAGTTCTTCCAGCATGTGAGTGGTTAAAACGGATCTACCATGCTTTTTGAAGGCTAAGCTTGAACTTGTTCTGGTAATCTGACAGGCACCCCACGTAGCGTACATGGCAATATCCTTGGCAGGGATTTCATTTGAATGACTAGATAGTATTATATTAGTTTAAATGAAAATAAGTTATCTGGCCGTAGCGATAATACCTCCAAACACCATCTTGGTAAGCTTTTCCCCAAGCCAAAAATGCCGCAATGGCACCCGAAAGGACATCCCCCTGACCACCCATTCGTTTTAAACCGCCCTCAGCATCACATTGCAAGACTAAATAATATTATTATTCATCCAAACAAACAAATAAATTGGTATATATCATATTGTACCTTGTTCACCGTTTGTGATAATATCAACAGAACCCTTCTGAACAACCGTGACACCGCCAAGAGATCGACTAAGCTCTATTGCAGCCTGATCAACTTGCTCCTTGTTTGTTTGGACATTCTGAGCGGTTAAAAAAATAAAGGGGATTAGTAGAGAGAAAATGTATTTTTCCATTAAGATATTGTACCATCTTTTCACATAAACGCTTAAATTCAACAACATTAGGGGTTAACACAGCCTTTTCGTAGCCTTGTACAGTTTCAGGGTACTGTTGAACAAGATACAAACCATCCGCATCAATGACAATTGCCATATCGTTTTCGCGAGCTTTTTTTATGAGCTCTCTGGCAGTATCTTGCATGATGGCATCTCTAGACAACCCAGGACCAACCACCAATACATGCAATCTTGAGAAGAGACTTGAAACATTATCAACTATTTCTTTGATGGGCTTCGATTGAACCGTGTCTTGTGTTCTGAGATATGGATGTACAATCAAATCTATTTGTATATATTTGTATATATTCTCCTTTTTCTAATACAAGTGTTTGTTTATGTTACCTGGTGAATAACTCTATAAAACAAAGATGTATTTAGTATAATAAATATATATATTCCTCGATTTGCGGCATATAGCAAAATACCTTGATAGCTGTGCTTGCCCCAGGAGAACAAAAAATATGACATAAATCAACACCCTTAACATTCCTATTAATTTTAAATCATGCAAATTAAAATACAATACACTTGCCACTTTTAATGAAGTGATTCCGCTATAATAAGGTGCACCTGTGTACCTAAAATCGGATGAGAATGTTTGAAATAAAATAATCAATATTCATGCAGGTCCTAAAAAAACAAAGCTTCCTACTCTTCTGAACCACCAACGACACCTACTCTTCCTTTTTTTTTTTTGTTTCATTAGATTAGAACAATCTAGAGAATCTATCAACTTGTATTACCTGCTTGCCCTTTATGTAATTCATGGGATAAAGGTGGAATGAGTTGTCTAACTAACTTGATATCAGGGATTCTTGCTGGCATTTTGTTGAAAAAGAAAATCGAACAAAAGAAAAAGGTTTTTCAGCATAATAATGATGCTATTATGCTATATACAAGCTTTTAGCTTGAAATCCCGAAAATCTTTTAGTATGAGCAACCTTTTTCATCATAATCAAGAAAACTTGTTTCAATCGATACACAAATACACTCATGTACGTAAAAAAGAAAAAAAGAAGCGCTGCATGGGCCTATATAACGTATACATGCAATGTAACCTCACGTGGAAATCCAATTTGTTTGTTGTTTTTGTTTAGAAACGTCTATCATCTCGGAAGTTGATTAAGCATCTTTTTTAGGATATTTTTTCCCTCTTTTATTCTTGCGCGTAATGACAGATAAAGTGGATATTAAGAAATTGGGTGATAAATACTTCGTTTTTGATGTAAACGGTAAAAAAAAACAAAAAGAGCCTTCGCTGCAACTATACAGCTTGTATAAAAGCTTACGTTTCTAGATGTCCAATTATTAAGAACAAAATATCGCATTGTGGGGGCCCTGAATGGCACCCTTCCACAGTTTCCTTTGCAGAACACGTTTTACGGGTTGCCACTCATTTTGTTACTGGAAGAAGTTGAATTATTAGTAAATAGAGGTAAGCACTAAAAGCCCTAGACTATATTCGGCGCACGATAAACAAACAAAACAGAAACTTGATTCCATATGACAGGTTGGGCCAACATTATTCAAAAAACATCCAAAACTGCTAGTATAACAACGGTGATGCAAAAACCGCACGTTACCATGGCAACAAACATCCTTGTGCAGGAGCACAATAAGATGAATGCATTCGTATTTGATTTTTTTTGGTCGCAAGGCTATTACATAACCAGTGGAATTAAATTTGGTGGCCATTTTTTATTATATCCAGATGATCCCATGTGCGTTCATAGCGAATACATTGTCTCTATCAAAGACAAACACCAAGACATTTTGCCTCTCGAAATTATTGGGATGGGAAGAGCTGCTACCAATGTGAAAAAGACTTTTGTGTTGGCTGCAAAGGATCAAGAACAAGTGTTATGTTACTCAGTTGAATGGGCTGGTTTTTGAAACATTTGTATATCTGTAGATTATCATCGTACATAAAGAAATGGCCACATGAATATGAATATATACTGCTATTCAAATGCAATGCAATAAATATGTTTTCCACGTTTCAAAAATTGCATGCATTGGAAAATCTTGTTTTTTTATTATTCTTTTCACTGCGATCCTTTTTTCCGTGATACGAAATAATACGTTTAATGATGCGCACTGCATATTTGATATTGCAGAGGTTCTATATAGCTGGCATAATCTTCAAACAAATGTATACTTCCCTGTGCATTCATTTGCCTTTGCTCAATAAAAGTGTTTTATCCTGCATAATTATGGAATTCCAACGCAAAACAACACTAAAATGTATCCCAAATAATAAATATTGGTTAAATGATATGCATATCGCAATGTGCAATCCAAACGGTCTGTATTCGACTAAGTATAATGATGGTTGTGGTAACAATGACGAGAACTCGATTCAAATACCACTCAGTTTTCTGCATCAATCACCCTGATTTTCAACTAAAAAACTTGGATTTTCATGATCGCATTTGCACCTGTAATGATTTCTGGTCATTTGGACATTATCCGTTTTTCGGCTAGAAATTCAATTTAATTGTTACAGCGGAAAGTGAGACTCGAAACGCTAATTTTTTGAAATCAGAAAAATCTAAATAATGCATCAAAAAGTTGTTACAAGTTCAGGACAATGCTTCTGTATGGGTCTAATTGCAAGAAGTTTTCAAAATCTATCATTACATGGGCTATATAGCTGTTGATCGCAAGCAGTATTTCAACCCCCCCCCCTTTTTTTTTTACCACATTTGACTGCAATTATCTACTGTTATTTGTTTAATCATATAAATAACTCTAACGCAGGAAATGGTGCGCACCAGCATTATTGTTTAATTTAGTTCAATTTTATACGAAAATAAGTAGAAATATTTGCAAACACACATTTGTAAATATAAAGCATATTGACCAAGATGTTTATAGTATCATATATGTACTCTCTCAAGTCAACGATATAGAGACGAGGTGCTATCTTAATATGTGCAAAATAATGTAAAAACTATCGACATTAACAAATTTTTGAAAGAACAGATTATTCTTATAATGATTCAAGCAATCGATTTGCTTTTAACTATAGTAGCAGTGCCAGATATTCATAGCTGGAGATCATGATATTGAGACCCCATTGCCGACCCCTAACAAGCAGCATCAACAAAAACGGATCTACCCTACTGATCTGATGGATGATTTTATAAAATAAGCTTGTTGTTATGGCGTTGCTGTGATACTACTGGCTTTGCATTATACTTCCTGGACAATATTTTTGTTTCTGATTAGAATGTAATTTCATTGTCGTTTGATCTTGAATTATGCGAATGATTCTGGGATACGCCGCTTTTCTATTAGATTGGCTGCTGCAGGTCCTAACGGGGATGTTACGGGTAGGACTTGATATTGCCATCTTCTGTTATACAGAGAAGCAAATAGCCCTCTATAAATTAAAAATTAATGAGGGAAATAGCGATGATACTACATTTATGGCAAAAATTCAACCAAGTAGTAGTATGAACGCAAACTTAATATGCCAACTTAGCTATACCCTGTAAATGCTACACAAAGTATTGCTGTCAAAACTGTTCCGATCTCACGTTGCACCCGACAAAAGCAAGCGTATGTCATTTATCAATATAAAACACAGATCAACAGAATTTTCCAGCCATATAGTCGAAAAAAAACATTCTTGTGTAGTTTATTGCATTTAAATAAAATCAATTAATAACATGCTTTACTCTATACGTTTATTTTTATACAAAAAAAAATTTACTCCCATTCAATGGTAGCAGGAGGCTTAGAACTAATATCATATACAACACGGTTAACACCCTTAACCTCATTAATAATTCTTGAAGAAATACGTTTCAAGGTCAAAAACCATTCAGCACCGATCATTACATCAGCAGACATGAAATCGGTGGTCTCGACAGCTCTTAAAGCAATAACTTGTTCATAAGTACGCTTATCACCCATAACACCAACGGCCTTGACGGGCAAAAGAGCAGCGTAAGCTTGTGAAATTCGGCGATAGAAACCGCCATTTTTGATCTCCTCGATATAAATGTGATCTGCTAAACGAGCAATTTCGACTTGTTCACGAGTAACTTCACCCAAAACACGAATAGCAATACCTGGCCCAGGGAAGGGATGACGCCAAACCAATTCATCATCAAGATCCAAAAACTTGCCAAGTTCACGAACTTCATCCTTAAAGAGCTCACGGAGAGGCTCGATCAACTTGAGCTTCATGTCTTCCAGAAGACCACCAACATTGTGATGAGTTTTGATGGTAGCAGAAGGACCCTTGAATGAAATGGATTCGATGACATCAGGGTATAAAGTACCTTGCAACAAGTATTCAATTTCACCGCCACATCTCTCATTAATGATAGCAGCTTCGGCTTCAAAGACTTCAATAAAGGTGTTGCCAATAATCTTACGCTTCTTCTCGGGATCAGTGACACCCTTTAAACGAGTCAAGAAAAGATCAGCAGCATCAGCAATCTTAAGGTTGATACCCATTTTGTCAGCCAACATCTTCTTGACATTTTCACATTCATTCAAACGCATGACACCATTATCGACTAAAACAGCGTGGAAACGATCTCCAATGGCTTCCTTCATCAACTTGGCAGCAACGGTGGAATCAACACCTCCGGAAACAGCACCAATGACATGACCAGTAGGGCCAACAATCTGACGGATACGGTCAATTTCTTTTTTGGCAAATTCGGTCATGGACCAAGAAGCCTTGGCTTCACAGATGTCCAAAACAAAGTTGCGAAGAATGTCTTTACCACAGACAGTGTGAGAGAGCTCGGGGTGAAATTGAATACCAAAGAACTTCTTCTCTTTGTGAGCAACACCAGCAAAAGGCGCAGTTTTGGTTGTACCGATCACATTAAAGTCATCAGCAATTCCAGTAACTTGATCGCCATGAGACATCCAAACCTTTTTATAGTTTGCATTAATTCATTTCTGTCTCTCCCTCTTTCCCTCAAATTATTTACATACCTCAACAGGTGATTTGATATCTTTGAAAAGCTCATCAGCAAAAGGGTGCTCAGGGAATGAATGAATCTCCAGCTGGGCATAACCATATTCACGATGGTCACAAGCTTCGACCTTACCACCCATGAGGTTGGTCATTTCTTGGAGACCATAACAGATACCCAAGACAGGAACACCACTATCAAAGACGGCAGGGTCTACACGGGGAGCATCTTTGTCGTATACAGAGTAAGGAGAACCAGACAAAATAATACCCTTAGGTTTGAAATGGAGATCAGCCATCTTTTGAGTGCAAGGCAAAAGCTCACAATAGATGCCAAACTCACGAATACGACGAGCAATCAAGTGAGAGGTTTGAGACCCAAAATCCAATATGAGAATAGTGTCAAAAGATTCATTCATTTGTTCGACAGACATTTTGTGATGAAAAGTTTTTATTTTCTTAGAAAAAAATGAAAGGGTGATATAGGACCACCGAAAATTTGAAAATAAAGAAGTGTCTCTTTCTTTTTTATAATGCTTTTGAAAATTTTTTTCATGCTGATGTGACTCATTGAATGACTTTATGTGACCTTTTTGAAGGGAGAAAACTGCCCAGATTGTTTGCAAATGAACCAATCATGGTAGATGGGCTATTTTGAAAAGTCTGTACGGACACCATGCCATTCATAAAACGAAGGTATGGAGCCGTAGCAACTTTCTATTCTTGGTTGTAGGTAGAAATTCAGTCCCTTTTATTACGATATGATTTTCAAGCCCGGTCATCCGTTGCATCCCAGTTATAAGAACTGAAAGAATACAGAAATTCAAAACTTTATGATTGTTATAGGTCATTTTAGCAATTTCTTTGCTAGTACTCATTGTGCCTAATGTGATTAACAGGCTTGAATATGATGTAATAAGCCTAAATATGATAGAATAAGCCTAAATATAATGTGATAAGTCTAATTACAATAGAATAAGTCTCAACAAGATAGAATAAGTCTCAACAAGATAGAATAAGTCTCAACAAGATAGAATAAGTCTCAATACGTTAGAATAAGTCAGATTATGATAGAATAAGTCCCAATACAATAGAATAAGTCAAAAAATAATAGAATTAGTCAAGATATAACGGAATAAGCTTAAATATAACAGAATAAGTCTAAATACAAAAGAATAAGTGAGGATACAATATAGTAAGTAAAATTACAATACAACAAGAACACAGCAAAATAAACACAACCCAGCCAGGAATAGAGTGTATAAATGCTTTGTTTGGTTTCGTAATTCCCATTCAAGTTTCGAATTTTCGAGAAGTCGGCGTTAAATCAAGTATATCTCATTTTCAAAAACTAATTAAAAATATATATAAGCTTTAGAAAACTATAAAAAAATATGTGCGTATGCAACAAAGCGTAAAATAAATGGTCATGTATTTTGATTTGAAATAAGAGCTCTTTCAATAGAGTAAACCATGTTGAAAGTCGGGCGAAATAGCTTGAATCAACCAAATTAGGAGATTCGAAATCCAAAAATGGCGATTTTTTAAGCTGTACACTCCGTTCTAATTAATAATATGTTTGTGACATCCGTCGCCTGACAAAGTCAGTATGCATCAATACAACTGCCATATATTCCATGCCCGCAGGCAATTCAAACTTCTTGCCCGAATCTATAGCAATATCATTATCCGTAGCAACATCATTTAGTATAAATACCTTAACAGTTTATAACAATAAAGAAACATTCATTTCAACTATAAGTATACTTATAGCAACCTTTCAAATATTACAATGTTAAGCCTAATGATGTGATAAGTCTTAGTACAAAATAATAAATCTAAAGTAAGCCGGATTTTAAGAGAATAAGCCTGAATATAATTGAATAAGCCTAAATATGATAGAAAAAGTCTAAAATGACCGAATAAGCTTAAATATCATAGAATAAACTTGTAAATCGCACTTGAACATGATAATAATATCTTCAATCGATTAATTCATTTTTTCCTCTCTCAACATTGTCAGTAAAACAAGCCATTATCAATACACGTACTGTCTCCATTCAGTCACAACAAAATTGTACGGTATGTCCCCCCGTCTATTCTGGAAGCATTCAAATAGTTTGGAATATTATGCTGTATTCAATTTATTCAGAATAAACTTTTATCAGCGTTAGTGTCAAAAGACAGTTGTTCGATATAAATTCTTTTGAAGGGTTTGCCTGTTAAAATAAAACGTCCTTCTACGGTACAATAATATCTCAAATCGTAAACGAAATCGCATTTGTAAAAAGATTTATCACAAATGTTGGTCGCATGAATGTCTTACAGAAGCGCACGAAAACTGTCCTTATTACGCTGCTCCACTGGGTCCAGCCTTTGTGCCAATTTCAAAAGAAACAACAACTATTTATTAATATTAAATGTAATAAGCGTAATAAACATTTTAGGCGTATTGCTCGATTCGTTTTTAAAAATGATAAACCTCAATATCACAAAAACAATAAAGATCTAAAATCTATACTTGTAGAACTAATTTATAAAGGCTCAACTCATTCTTTACAAAATACATATCTAGCAACACAACGATAAGTGAATACGTATTGTAAAAAAAGAAGAAAAAAAAAGGACCTCCTTGGGTTCTCCTTTTGGCTTATTACACTATCACCTTGTATGTTTAATTCTTGATTACGTAATTTCAGTTGCTTTCATTTTGCATAAATATGTACGTCTTGTTCTAGTAAACTAATGCCTTTATTATCTGTACATACATATACATTAGAATTGTATATATTTATATGAAACGAAAAAAAAAGAAAAAGAACTGCAATGTACTTGCTTTTACTAAATTTATCCTTGAACAAATGACTAATTGATGCAATATCCTGCTTTTTGTGAGTATTATTCATCACAAGTCATTTTAAAAACAGGGCACATTTTGTTTCCTTATCTCCTGCTCAACCGCTCTCTCTCTAATTCATTCTCAAAACTTCCTTTTCCCTGCGTTTTTTTTTGTTTTTTGTAGGAACAAAAAGCAATTTAATGTATTTAATAATTTGAGAATCCAAGTGCATCTTTTTGTGTTAGTAGTAACTGCTTGCAAAAGTACCAGCATGGCTACAAATGGAACTTGCATAATATTAAGTCTTTCAACCTAAAAAGTAATTAATTTTAGTTAGTCGGCCTAATTGCATTTTTAGTAAGGTGGCATCTTAGGAATATCAAATGTTGTTGTTGGTCATGCAATTATGTATACAACATTTTGTAAATACTTGCCTGGATAAATTTATCTGTTAATTACCAAGATAATAATTATATAAAACATGATGTCCATGTGTTTTGATCCGTTTCCAATATCATGTTTTCATCTATTTTATTTCATGCTGATTTGGATGTGAAAAAAAAAAAAACTTCTCCCTTTCTCACCTCCCTTTTTTCTGTATTGTGTGAGTGCAAGTTGCGAGTGGTGTATATGTGTGAGCGTGTGCGTGTGTGTAAGCGTCTGATATTTTTTCCCTTAGACACATCAGGCTGTTTATTGTGTCTTTCTCCTCATTTTTTTTAATTCTTTTAGATCTTGTTTGCCGTTTTTCTTTCTTTCCTTTTTACTTTTTTTTCTTTTACATATAATATCTTGTTTCACCACTACACATCAGATAAGCAACATATCTTGAGTGTGTTTTCTTAGCAGCCAAAACCATACGCAACAAGCATTTCTACAATTCACATCTCTACCAAAATGTCAAAAGGTACGTTAGACATGCAAAGAAAGCAGCACTTTGATATTGAAAGATGCTTCAACAGGCTATTACGTCTGCGAAAGAGCAGCCCAGGCCATTATAGCCGAAATTGGACCACTGCGCGTCTCCAGCGACGCACTCCAAGCCATCAATACGTTCTTGGATGAATTCCTCGCGCTTTTGGTTATAACGGCAGCTTCGTTAGATCTCGTTCTGCTGAAGGCGGCTATTGTACAGTTACTGCCATATTCGCTTGGAAAAACAGCACTGGTAGAAGCCGAAATCGAGCTTCAGAATCGGATTCCTGAATCGGAAGACGACGAGCAGAATCAGTTGGATTTGTCAAATTATGAAAAAATGCGATTATTAAACAGCGACTCTGTCGACAAAATTATACCCATACTCCAAGCAGCGTGTGCTGATTTCTGTACGCTAGCAGCAGAAAACCATAACAACAACTCTCCAGACAGTAATGACAATGTCAGCGAACAAGACATAATTGCGCCTGTTGTTGTCATTTATGTAACTACTATTGTGGAGCATATTGCCGAGTATGTTCTTAATTCGGTAGCAATGACTGCAGATCAGACGGATGCAGAACACATCAGAGTTAAGGAGGTTCTACTTTGTTTACTAGATGATCCTCAAGTCGGTAGTTTATTCAGAGGAATGAATTTGAAAGAAAAGTTAGAGGTAAAAAAGAAACGTGTTAGGAGGGCCAATATTTCGCTTTATTGATAACTGCGCAATCATTAGAAACGAGCTTCTACATATTTAAATTACCTTCCTTCGCCTGTGCCTAGTCCTGTTTCAATCAACAGGGATCAGCTCATCCAACGCCATTCTAATTGTAAGTTTATAACTAATTTACAATGAATATATAAAAGTTAATCTAAATTGTTAATATAGCAACTACACCAGCAGAGCAGCATTTCATAATCGACTATAGTAATGAGGGTGAGGATAATAGTGATCACGACCCTCGTGCTACACCCTCGTCAACTTGTTCCATGCGATCGAGCGAAAGTATCAACGACCGCCCTCTTTCCATCATGAGCAACGGCACTGTCAAGTCTTCTGGAAGCAAGAGTAGATTCAATTTCTTTGGCAGCAACAATAAAAAGGAAAAGCGCACCTCTATTTCACTCAACTTCACATCAAGCAAACGCTCTCCATCAAACCCTCCTTCTATTGCTTCGCCAACCACACCCTCCTATACAACCGCCAGCATGGATTTTGAAGATCTGATGAGATCAGGCACAACTAAAAAGGTTTCATTAACTCCAAATCGTTTAAGGTCCATCGAGGTCAAAAGTGATGACCCCACTGCTACTGCTACTACTCCTTGGGAGAAGCTTAACAACAATAATACCAAAAGCCATACTAGAACAAAAAAGAGGTCCTCTTCTTCCTCTTCTCCAAGCTCTCCTCCTCCTCCTATCCCACCTCTTCCGAGGCTTAACCGCGAGCAACACCCTCAAATAAATACAGCCATCCCGAGTAGTATTATTGCTACTGCTGCTCCTACTGCTACTGCTACTGCTGCTCCTACTGCTACTGCTGCTGCTCCTGTTACTACCGCGACTGCCGCTATTGTTGTCGATACCAATACCAACACTAATACCAACAATAACAATAGTCCTCCATTAACACCAGCATCTAGTGTTGCATCTCGTCCGTCACAGCGATCAAGACACTCAATAATATACGAGGAAAAATCACCACGAGCATCCATGAAGTCCACTTATTCTATCAACGAAGATTCGTTTGCTGACGAACCTAGTAATCTCAAGAGAAATCCATCCAAAATCTCCACATCCAGCAGCATTTATAGCCGGCGTAGCACCATTTCAGGGATTGAACGACCTTCTAGCATGGTAGTCAAAAGGGCCTCGACAGGATCGAGACCACCTTCGTTCCACGAAAGTGTGCATGAAATCATGGGCAACACACTCATTGCTGCTGCTAACGGTATTTCATTGAACGAAAAGATATTCCAAGGTGAACATCAACAGGAGCAGCAACATAGTATGATTTATGTGCTGCCCTCTACTGCATCGCCTACAAGTGGTCGGTTTACGCCTTCCTCTTCTTTTAAGGCTCGCACGATGGATCGCGGCTGTCAAACAGAGCCTGCTAGTTTCCGCACATTGCACAAAATCCCTGCGGATGATGACCAAGAAGAAGACGAAGAATGGTTTCTTGATGAGTCTGAAGAGGATGAAGATGATTGCCACAATGCACAGCAGCAAGAAGAGCAACTCATGGCTGAATGGTTGCTTGGCAACGCTTGAAAAGCTTGTTATGTGTATACCTTTCTCTTGTTTCCTCCCCTCGCTTCCCTGTGATTTACAAATGTAAAAACTTCTTTGTTATAATACAACCACTATCTTCGTTTTCTTATAATATTCCCCCTTTATTTTCCAAATCATCTTTTTTTTTTTTTTTTTTTTTTTTTTATAGCTATCTATCCATCTTATCCAGACTACTACTACTACTACTACTACTACTACTACTATATCCTATAATTCATTAATAACAATCATAATAAATACACCCTTCCCTTTTATGCGTTTAAAGATGCTCTCACTTTGCCAAGTAATATCTGTGCATCAGCCTCGCCAACTTGGTCCACAATTGTCTTGTTCATTGCGGACCAAAACTCGGGGTTCGACAATTTTTGTTCCGCTTGAGCAGATATGCCAAAGCGACCTGTTGCGACGTTAGGAGGAAAAGCAGGAGAAGTAGAAGATGAGGAAGAAGTTGCTGCTGCTGCCGGGGCTGCTGCGACCATGAGATGAATGACAGCATCTGGTTGAATGGAGAGCTCTCTAAGGGTCTTTTGATCAGGCAAAACTTTGCCCTTTATCAATAAACGTTGGCGGTTGACAGCAAGTGAGCTTTGTTGTTGGTAAATGCGTTTTTTCAGTTGAGATACTGTGCAGCTCAAGGATAATCCGCCAATGGTGAACTGTGACGAAGGCTTCAGTACCTTGATAGTTACCTGGAAAGTGTCGTTATCCACAGCGGCATGATTGGCAACATTGGAGGTGGGCGCTGATTCTAGAGAGGAGTATTAGCACAATATACGCGTGAAATTGCAGATCAAGTTACCCTTCTCACCGATAACAGCAGGTTGAAGCGGAACTCTCTGTAATAATTTTTAACATCTGGCAGTGGATATAAGCAGATAAATTCAATTACCTTGATTCTCAAAGGAGAGGGAAAAGTGCGCGCCATGTAATCATCGCCATAACGAACAGATTTAGAAGAAAGATTTTCTAAATAGAGATTGATAAAGTCGAGTTCGGTTTGAGCAGATTGCATGCTGTCGTTGGTGTTGTAATGATAATCAAGGAGTGTAAAAAAAAAAAAAGAAAGTGGGTGGGTAGGTCTGGTTTGATTCGCTTAAAAACAATTCAAAACCACCAATTTGCTTGATTCGTCAAAAAAAGGAAAGACAGGCAAGGCTCTCGAGCACCTAGTAGTATAATCAAAAGGAGAAGATAAATAAACAATCAGGGAGCTTAAAGCGCTGAATGGCTTGTAGTAAGATTAGTATAATTTTGAACGTTTTGTTCTGAATGCAAACATAAGGAGATAGTCTTCTAATTCCTTTCAACCTTGTCAAATAGATACAGGTGCTAGCATTGGATGTACATTTCACTCCACCAAACATCTATTCCATCTTGTAGCCGCTGAAATTTTATAGAAAATTAGCAGCGAGCTGTTTCTCCTTACAAAGTGGCGTTTCCTCAGATCTCCTTAAAAAAGCGCAACGAGCCTTTTTAACCACTCCTATGTATCATGCTGCTGATACTTTGTGAAATGTTTGCATTTGCTAGATATTCTGTAACGTGTATGACTCTCCCTAAACTTTGCAGGGTAACACGCACAGCCAAAGTTGTAAAAGGCATTGCAATTGCAACCAGCAAAAGGGTGTCGAGGCAGTAACATGTAGCTGTTTTATATAGCTGGCCAAGAGCGAACCATTGCTGGGCTTTGTTACACTCGTCAAGGAGTAGGTTCTGTTTGTATGCTTTTGATTAAATTTCATAAAACCCGCCATGATGAAAGTTGACATTGATCTACACTGTTGGATATATCTGTCCCCTTTTTCCTTCATAAATAGAAAAAAAAAAGGCTGTTTGGAAAATAGTAGTTTCCAAATCGATTTGCATGCTTTATATTTTTGGTCATTTATAAACAGAGTGAATGCCATGTATTGCGCATGGAAGGTTTTTTCCCCTCCTCCTTCTCCTTATCCACTTTTTTTTTTTTACCTATTTTCTTTTTTCTCTCATGGATAACAGTACAGTAGCGAATACAGACTCGATGCTTGGTTATGGTAGAGCAAATCCAGACAAGCTGGAAATTGCGTCCGAATTAACATCATTGGCATGCATCACCGTATTGGCACTGGCATTTGGTGCCAAGACGTATGGTGAAAAGCTAAAATCTTTAAATTATGGCCGTCTATTGGTCTTACTGCTGTACGCTTGCTCCTGGGCATTTGCAGCGACATCCATCGTTGTAGTGTCTACTAATAATAGTAAAAAATCAAATAAAAATTATGATTTGCACGATGATTATATTGACAAAAAAAAAAAATAGATAATTTGGTTTCGTGTACAATTGGCATGCTTGCTTGCGATGTCTTTTATTCTGGCAGTAAAATTATAATTTACGCATGGTTAGTTGTATACTGAATCTGTCAATACTGCTTGTAATTTATAATAGCTCATTCATATTCATAGGCTTATCGAACGTGTTCATGTAGTCACAGCAGTAAAAACCACTCGCCTCAAGACAAACCAATACAGATTTCATATCCTCTTGCTCTGTCCGTACATTATCATTGCTGCATTAATGGTAAATGAACACATCATATGAGCAAATATTATGAAATGTTTGGGCTAAATAACTTGTAATTAGCTGAGCTTTAGAAATATCTATTTAGAGCCTGATGGATCGTGTACTATTGGGTTGCAACTTATTGCCAGTGTTCCCTTGTTGGTAAGTGCTTTTTTTTTATAAAGCATATATAAAACTAAACTGACCCCATTTGTTCATATTAGGTGTATGATTTTGTATGTTGTATCATAATGTTAGTGATTTGGCGTATTTTTCTGATTTTTTTTGGCTTGGTTAGATTTTTAACTTTTACCTGACATGGCTCTTTATAAAGCCGCTAAGGAAAATCGGGCGAAATTCCCGTCAAGACTGGAAATCGTCCAGATTGTACAAATTATCAAAGAGAACTCTAGTAGCCTCTATCGTGTGCTTGTCAGTCTCTTTTATTAACGTGCTGTTTGTGGTGCTGACCCATGGTCATGAAAGAGGGCTGGTCTGTCTAACCATGTGCACTGTGGATGTAACTGTAAGTTGATTGAAATGCAATGATTTACAATACTTGAATGGGCATATCAAAGCTGACTGTCTATCTCCTATTATCTCCACTCTTGACCCCCCCAAAAAAAAGGTAAATGTTGTCACTGTTCATTGGGTAAGTTGCGTATTCTACCACTACTATGTGTGCTAGTGTTAATTAGCAATGAGATGTGTATATTGACAGCAAACTATAATTAGGTTACTACGAGTGGTCCAATGTTTGGTTTAAAAAAAAACCGAACAAAATTACATAATGATGAGCCCCCGACAGCCGAAATGACATTTGATGGTGCTCCTAATCATGAAAAAGCAACAAGATATGATATTCAGATGGTAGAACCAGACATCGTGGACGATGAAGATGACAGCATCATATCTGCCAAGGATTCGCAATCAAGCGAAAACCCCATCAACCAGCGTTACAACTAAACTACGTTTGTCAATAAAACGAAAAGCATACCTTTGTTTGTTGTAAACTAGTACGATTTGACAAGATTATGTTATTGTCAATTAAATTTAAATATGCCTCAAGTATGGCATTATACGTTCATTATAAAAATATCTACCAAGAATCATTTTTAGACTTGCATAAATGCCATATGTCTTGTTTATCGTAACATGATGCATCCATTTGTATGGGTACAAAAAGGCATAAAGACACCCGTCTATGGCATAGACACAAGAATTTTTATTTTTACTTTTATTTATTTATTTTTTTTGGCATTTAGTATAAACGGGTTATTACAGCATTTTTGTCCATAGGGTTATTATTGTGATATTGCATTAGTCTTTCATATCTTGTTTTGATTTCATGTTCATTTTTTTTGGCTATAGCTAGTTCATCACGAAGATTCATCACTTGTGTGGCAAGCTGCATAATTCGGTCCTGCATTGCATGTGTCAAGGCTTGCTTCTTGGCTCGATATTTGGCTGAGGCCAACTTATTTCTTGCTCGCCTTGTCGCTAATGCGTCAGATTTATTGCTAAACGACCTTGGCCTGCTGCCTTCAAAGGCAGCATCGAAATTTGAAAAGAGAGAATTCTGTCTGCTGTGTTGGTACGGATGATGCTGCTGATGTTGATGGTGGAGATCATCTTCTTCATGATCTGAAGAGTGTGCAGAAGAAGACGAAAACGATGGCGAGGATAATGACAAGGAGTGGTATCTTGAGCGATTTGATAAGGAGGCCGATGATGTGGTGCGCACCATTGCATGCGTAGGATACCGATCCGAGACATTAGTATCATTACTGCTGCTGCTGTGAAGCCAATGGCCGACTGACACTGGCTGTTGTTCGTGAGAAAGGGCAGAGTCAGCAATGCTGCAAAGAGGCGGTAAATTGTATTCGGCCTTTGTAGAGCATGGAGATGTAATGGCACCAATTGACATGACACTGGTAGACTGTGTAGAGAGCATTTTTTTATATTTTGTATGGATTTTTTTTTTTTATGTATAGAAGGAAAACAATGAGAAAGAGGAACGAAGAAGAAGAAAAAGAGCTAAACATAGTTATCCTTTATATATTCTTTTTGCCCTCATGATGTAATATGCTTTATAGAATTCTCTCAACATGGAGGGCCTATGTATGGTATGTATGCATCTAATTTAGGGATTTTATGTTTCGATATCTCAAGTAATCATCTCCTGAATCGCGGTAAAAACTACCCGCTTCCTCAAATGTTGAATAATGTAGTCGACTTGGCGTCATGGAGGGAGAGATAGAGAGAGCTATAGACAGATTGACAGGCAGAAATACAGACAGGCAAAGCGAGAGAGGGCAATCAAGGCGTATTTGATCGCAGGGTAAAAGAGATGTACCGTACATGTTACCGATTTTCAAATAAAAGTTTTTTCTATTTACAGAAAACTGTCTATCAGCTTACTATCAATCAAATCGATTGTCATTATTTAGATTGAATCATTTCGTTTATTACAACATCTCTTTCCACCGGTGAGAATCTCGGCGTATATTATGTACATAAACACAGAGACTTGTGCTGTATATGTAGCTCGATGTTATTCATGCCTTGGGTCCAGCAAAACTTTATTCAATTTAAAGTTATCACATACACGACGCACACACAATCCAAAAAGATGTTCTATATCTAGTCTTTTCCGTTTTAGAAAAGGGTATGCCGGTTAGAACCAAAAACCCCAGTTTATGGTTACTGAATAGAAGGAATTAGAAGAAAACTACTGTTGGCACGTTAATTTGTATCGTCTGTTTCTATAACTCGGTCGTTTAACATAATCTTTCGATCAATAAATCTCTTATGCAACAATGTATATAACTAGCATAATACCATCATCATAAATGAGATTTTGATCTTCATCGTGATATCTAGCATAAATCGTTGATCGCATTTTTTTTAATACGTCCACAAGCTTAAGTTGGCTCTTGGAAAAGGAGACGTTTTATGTATCTCTATGTGGTGTCATTTCTTGTCCATGTGCGGGTGTATACGTGCTGGTTGATCCAATTCTAAACAAGAGGGCATATTTAATATACATAGACCAGCTATAATATAATGTACAATCGAGGGCATCATCAATCATATCCACATGACTGCATTAGATTGACTACAAGTGCTAGTAATTATTAATAAGACAATATTTATATTAATTGAGTCCAGTTACAATGCTCGACAGTGCAGTACAATAAAGTTCCTAGATTAACTGCATGTGTTTCAACTTGTTCCCCCGCCCCCTTTCCCTCGCTACACATTGCGTTCGCAAATATCTCATTGCAGCAGGCATTTCTTTGATCCAATACCATACTAGCTGCAGTATTTGAATGGCATGTGGAAGAGTCTTTTTTCCTCCTCGCCTAAAAGAGAGCATTAGAACAGCAATCGACGCTCCTTCCTTGTTCTTTAATTCAATCTAAATCTCGACTAATACACATATTTAATATGCACTTGAGCCTTTGAAAATTGAATAATGATTTATAACAGTCCATTGTATAAAGGCTATTACACATGTATATGTGGTTTCAAGATCATCACCATTACTGGGAAACAAACATGGATTTATGCATTTATCAAGTTTTAGCCAAGATTTTAAGACAATTATCAATATGTGTATCTTTGTGTATATAACGCCTTCACCCCCCCCCCATTCCCCCACCCGCCCTGACCCCAACCCCTCGAGACCCTTAGAAATCCGTCCATTGATAGCCTTCACACTCTCTTGCGCGTGGAAGCTCCTGAACCATCTTTCTAATTGTTGCAGATGATAGTCCATAGTATTCCGTTCCTGAAACAGTGTTTTTGTATACTTTCTTCCTCAATATATTGGATCTTCTAAGGACCTCTGCCCATGCATCAGTAGGAGTGAGTTTGCGAATTTCAATCTCGGGTGCGTCTTCACCTTGTATACAAAACTAAAGTTTGTTTAGCCAAAAATAAGCTTTGTCCTCCCTCGCACGTACTTACCACAGGCTTATCATTTTCTTCATCTCTCTCAATGGTGCATGTATACATTGTAAATACATCTTCTTGTACCATACTTCTAAAAGTTCTGGTGTATATATATACATCCGTTAGTCCTAAAATGAGATAATGCATCCTCCTAACCATTCATCTACAAAATACCTTTGTATCGCATAGCCAACAGGGAATATATGAGTTTGTGAATAAAAGGATGGCTCGGGTATGATTTCACCTAATGAAATCAACTTGACTCTTCCCAGTTGCACTGGAAGGATGTAGTTGCCATGCTCATCTTTTTTGACGTCAACTGGCTTATTCGATCTCTGCCGTTTGGGCTGTCCTGTCTTGTCTTGCGAAGAGGAGCCTGCTCCTGCTCCTGCTCCTCCTGCCATCTTTTTGCGTTTCACAGCTGGTGCATGCTCTGCCGGATCCTCTTCCCTCAAGTGTCTCTTTTTGGATGTAGCAGTAGTGGTAATGTGGGCATCATCATCATCAGAAACGATGTCAGAATCTATGTCACCCGGAGATAAGTCACTATCGTCATCGTCGTCATCTGCATAGTCGTTCTTGTTGGCTTTCACGATAACATCCAGTAATACGCTGTATAGACACGTAAATATCAACTCTGTTGTGCCATCATATTGACTTTGCCATTGAAGTACCTCCTTTGCTTCCTTAATCTGGATATTTTTAGCAATGAGCTCTCTAGTTGTTTTGTGAGTTCAGCATTTCTCTAAATCAATGGCACAAAGAGTTAGAACCTCAAATGTATAAGCGGACTCACTGAAGAAAATGAGAAGGAGAGTAGATGAGATCATAGTTTATACCTCTAATAGCCTTTCGACGTTTGATTCTAATGCTTCAGCGGTGGTATCAGGATTGTTGGATGCGCGCTTGGTTTGTTGCTGCTGCTCCTTTAAACCATTCAATGGTTTCTTCGCGAGTTCTACCAAAGAATGTTGTGGGATTGAATGGTTGTCCATACAAGTATTCGCTCAAAATGATGCACCTTGATATTTCAAAGGAAAAGGCAGAAAAAGAGTTTTTTTTTTCAGTGATACCGTCAGGCCCCAGTTTTAAAAACGCGCTTCTGGTATACCAAGCGAGTAAACGATATTCAGGGAACCCTATCTCAAGCGCGCTGGCCTTTGCCAAGCGTATCAATTGGAGCTCAAAGACTTGTTTATGTTTGGATCATCCCAGAGCGAGTCTAAAATCATTCAATACACTAATAATCAAAATTCGATTGCGAAACAGCATTTATTCTTTCACAAAACTACAATCGCATAGCACGAGAGCCTCTCCCTTCCATGTCTTTGATGCATTAAACTTTTTTACACACATACCATCAGGGCAGTATACAGCCAAACTTTTAGCTGCTCTGAAATATAGATTCCAAGCACCACCGCTTTGCGCAGTATTAGCGATATGTTATAGTAATAATGTGCCATAGTTTAATCATTAAGAGTAGTAGAATGTTGATGGGGCAGAAGCATTTGCTGAAGACACATAGGCTCCTGGTATGGTACTAAGCAGTGGGTGTTGGCGCGCAAGTATCGAATAGCAATCTACTTGATGTCTACTTAATTGATTGCCATGACTGTAACTTTCGGGTAGCTCTAATTTCTCAATGTGAGGCGTTATAGGTGCTGCGTATTTCTTTGCTGCGTGTGCTCTATTTGAATTTCTACTCGTACGACTGGACGATAGTTTCCATGCATCTTTCGCATTGTCGTTTGGTAGCAGTAGAGTGATGTTATCAGAGATTTTCTTGTTGGGCTGTATCATGCAGGCGCTTACAACGAGAATAATCCATAAAACACACACAACAACAGAGATCACATATGTGCCATCCACCAAAAGGCATCTTTATTTGTGTGCAGTACTAACGGGTTAGCCACGTATACTCTTGCCAACTGGCAAATTGTAGACAGATTTATACCTTTGCATCAACAGCGGGTATGTCGCGTCATGCTCTTGATCTAACATGGAGCAATGGGTAATAAACCCTTTTGCTGGCTCCTTGAATTCTACAATGCCATGTGTCCAAGGCTCTTGATTGCTCAGGAATGTATTTGCGATAATTATTATAATTAAAACGACAATATTGACTGTACCCAGGCATTTGTCTCCACGTAAAATATGTCCTCGTTTACAGCATGTAGCATGTGCACATACTGCTAGTGCGCTCATTACTGATAAGCTAAATAGAATGTACCAAGCTAAATACTAAGGTAATACTTGTGAATATGGCTATGCAATGATCGATGTGAAATATTCAACACAATACACATACCTGCCAATGCCCTGCTGCAAACCAATTTGGTATATTTGTCTACACTCCAAATGTTGTTGAATGAATTTATGCATGTAATCTCTATGATTGAGTCGAATCCAAGTTCTTACCTTGTCTTGGTACACATTCAACAAGGTGCACTGCGCAAAATGGCAGCCCAAACCAATGAAACTGAACAATAATGTCAAAAATCGTAGTGCGTTGATGTATTTTATTGAGTTTTTCATGGAGTATAGATGATATAAACTAAAAGCGAAAAAGAGGAATGCAGACAATTTTTGTTTGATTCATGCTTACCGAGGTTACGCACCATTCGAATTTAAGGAGCTGCACATATACTTAAACACTGATATGAGACAGAGGGAGTTCATTGCTTTATATATTATTATTACCATTAAACATATTCATATCAACTAAAATGCAATAATTATAGTACAAGATAAAAACTCTCCTTCCTCATGTTATAAATCCAAAAGTATGAGGAGGATATCACTCAAGTACCATAAATGTCTATGGGATACAGCAAATCTAATTGCCAAGATGTGTACTTTGGTCGAAAATACGTACAAGTACATGCGCACGACTTGGGAATGCATACATGTGTATATGCATAATATCTATTAGGTTTAAGAGTAGTTGTACACTGTAAATGACTTTGTGCGGAACACCCATTAATACATGTGTCTGTAATCGCAAATAAGGGGTAGCTATAGTTACAATCGAAACTAATAAGCATTCTTGATTTAACTTTTCCTATGGAATTACGAGCAACAATAATGTAGCGCATTACAAGATTCTCTATCAAGCTCCATAGTCTAATACGTATAGGTAAATGTGTTAAACTCTCTTTAAATGCTTAGATAGTGTTATTGCTCTCCATGTATAAAAAAAAAAAAAAAGAAAATGAATGCATTTTCCAGCTGTCAAAAGTAACAATCTTATCATTCTTTATTGCAAACATTCTGCTCTAGATCATTGTTTGCGATGACAAAATTTCGAACCTGAAATCCAACAATATTGTATATGACACCGTTGAAAAACTTATTGCTTCAAATTATCATAGGTAAGAATGATAAGCGAACATACGTAGAGCTGATTGTAGAAATCTAGACCCTTCTTCTGGTTAGGATAATAAAAAAGATAGATAGCCCTTAATCTGAAGGAATCTTGTTGAATAAGTTTGCCGAAGTGTAACTTTTTTTTATGCTTTTATGCGCATTCATCAATTACCTAATGAGATTGCTTCCAGTATACAAAATTCTGAGTTAGTCAATTATATTCACGTTAGCGAGCTACCCTCTATATATTATATGCTTATCCATATGTTAAGATGGGGACATTTAAGATTCCCAATAATAAAGTAGCACTACTGTGATGAGCAGCATAATCTGCCAAAACTATCTAATGATTGACCGACTAAGCTCCATATGGTATAATATACTCAATTGGTGGGTGATCAAAAGTCTGCCCTTCAACGAAACAACAACTGAAAAAAAAAGCCCAACAACCAAAATACTATTAATTCACTTGCACAAAAGTTTTATAAGTTTAAACAAAAAGTAGTTAATTTAAACCTTTGATGCTTCTTTGAAGTAGTTGGCAAGGGTACCTCTCTGGGGAACAAACTTGACATAACAACCGTCAGGTCTGAGAGAACCAGCAGCACGAGCCTCAACATATTCAGCACGAGTAAGAGGAGTGAAACCCCACTTCTTGGAGATGATGATCTTTTGTTGACCAGGGAACTTGTACTTGCAACGTCTCAAAGCTTCAATAACGACAGCCTTGTTGGAATCCTTAGTACGAACAGAGAAGATGATCTGACCAATGTTGACACGAGCGACAAGGCCGTTGGGCTTACCGAAAGCACCACGCATACCAGTTTGCAATCTATCGGCACCAGCACAAGACAACATTTTGTTGATACGGGTGACATGGTAAGGGTGGACACGAATACGCATGTGGAAAGAGTCCTTGCCGGAAGTCTTGGACATGTACTTGTTGGCACAAATACGGCCAGCTTCGAGAGCTTCGGCAGACAATTGTTCGTATTCATTAGAGACCAAATGGACACAAAGAGGGAAATCGTCAACAGATGCCTTCTTACGACCTAAATCGTAAATTCTGAGCTTGGCATCAGGGACACCACGACAGTATCTGGACTTGGGGTAAGGCTTGTTCTTACAGTAACGATAACAACGAGCAGGACGACGACCCATTTTTTATTCTATATAAATAAAAGTGTTTAGAGACTAATGGTTTCTTTTTCAAGTATTGCAATGAGTATTTCAATGCGGATCAAAGGAATTAAGATATAGGATAATAATTCAAAGACTGAAGTTCGAGCAAGCTGATTTGGCATCCATGAAATTTCTTGATTATCATTGATCCGATGAAGCATTCATCAACTTGGCTGTTCACATGTCTCTCCATTAATCATATTCAATGATGCTGAAATATCACTGCACTACTAGATGGATGTATTACCTTTGTGTTGAAGAGAAGAGCTTGTTACTCTATAGGAGGATGTGTGAACCTCATCAAGCTCATCGTTGGGAATCAGAAACCGAGTCCATCGCTGTTAGCCGGTCCGGACGCTCTGTGACAAGTGCACACCGATCCATCATGCATTTGATGACAATCCCATGGGAAAACAAGCAGGGAAGCAATCAATCGATTAAACAAGGTCTCCAACTATACAGCAAATTAAAAGTGATAAAAGGCATAAGTTGCCGTTGGCTTTAATATATTTTAAAAAACAGAAATAAATTCATATCGAACAAACAGATTTATTCGCGGGTACCACGACCTAAACATATATCAAAAGCTCAATTATCGTTTCCAACATCAAAACTAGCACAACATACCAAGACCACCACGGAATTCAGGCTTGAAGTCACCATCAGCACCTTCCTTGCGTCTGTAATCACCACGATCACCACGAGGACCACGGTTCTCGCGACCTTCACCGCCGACTACATTATAAATAAGATTAATGTACATGTTGAAATCATCTCTATTTTAGCCGAGACTTACAGGCACGACGAGGAGCAGCAGGACGAGCAGATTTCTTCAAGGTAGCAGGAACAATTTCTTGGGGCAAGTGGAGGTCTACAAAAATTCGAATCGTTGGTATGAAATTTTAGTGATTTACTCTTATAGCAAGCTTACATTCACGGAGGTAATCGATACCCTCATCAGTGAGAGTATAATAATACCATTGCCAAGAGAATTGAGTCTTGACGAGTCCCTTGGAAGTTAAAGATTGCATGAGCTTGATGACTTCGAGGTTAGGAACATCGAGGTCAGCGTGCTTGGGAAGGTTGTAGTCCTTGGGAGCAACTAAAGCACCGTCTAAAATAAATCAAATATCAATATCTCTGTCTGCTTGATGCTTCAAGGCATTGAGATTTCTTTTTGGTTTCTAAAACTGTAAAATTACCCTTGAAGAGAGCTTCGTAGATGACCTTTCTGTTTTGCTTAGAGACAAGCATATTTGTGCCTTCTAAGTTTGAAAGAAATAGACATGTCAATATCGGCCGATTCGATAAACGTTGTATGTATTCCACTCTGTCTCTCTATCTATATCTATTTCTCTGGTTTCTCTCTCCTCCCACTCCCATCTCATTTGACATTTTACGAATTGTTTTTTTTTAAAAAAAATAAAAGATAATCCCTCTTATATTTATAAACTAATCCATCCATCTAAATCTATGTAATTCCATCATGTCTCTCGCTTTCCTTCCCTGTCCTGCAATATCCCATTCTAGATGTACTCTACTTACAATATGGTGATGAGAGAAGGTTTATACCACTTGTGGATGGCGCTTCCCTAGATGATACTGATCGGGAGGTCTACTTTCTGCCAGTTTACTTGGCCGAAAAGGCAAAGATTTGTGACTCCCAGTCCGACAATCGAGATGAATGTACTAGATTAACAGATTGAATGCTGAGCCGATAATGGTATTTCATTTGTACAAAAGAGGTGTTGATTTTATTAAATATACATAATTTAGGCATAGATGTCGGGTCCAGTAGGTGCCTGGTGGCCAGAAGTAGCCTCCAATTCAGGCATGTCATCTAATGACAAGTATATAATGATGACAGGCACCTTTTTATTCACTTGCACACTATACACTAATGAGAATTTTAAATTTTTCTTTGCAAATGCCCTCTCTATTTTTACCTGTCTAATTTCTCATCGTTGATAGCATCCCATTGTTCAATGACTGATACACTACCTACTTGGGTATATTGGTGCAAAGTGCCCTGCATTTTTCTTTTGACTATTTCTATCACGGTAACTGCTTTATTGACGAACTGGCCTTTTCCTACCACCACAATATACGCTTTGCTGTCCTTCTAATTATACCAGTATTGTCCATTAGATAATCATTATCAACACATATTACGAAACTCACCTGTAGCAGCTTGAGACATGTATCTACATAGACTGGAATCTTACTATGGCTGATTCGAACCTCATTATCAGCAGGTGGCTTCTCTGCTTCTGTCTTGTCTACGTTTTTGTTCGTTCTTTTATATTCTTCCACTAGATACAATTATTAAGTCTACTGGTTCAAATAATTCGAGATACACATGCAAGATTTTAAACAGATTCAGTGCTTAAGTGTTGTCTCATGCCAATTTCATCATAAACGTTCTCTGTTACGAATTTACCACATTTGCAAGCGACGAATAATTGTCAGATGCTGAAAATCGACAGATTTCCTCATAATCAATGCAGAAACTATAGCTGATTGACATATAGAAAGCATTTTGTTTTTATCTATCTTCTGTGAATCCACCCATGAGGTCCATATCACACGGATACTCGGGTTCAGTTCAAAAGAGTGTATATTATGTTGAGCCATCCTTTACCATCAATATGCTTGCTGCGACATAGGTGGTCTAACAACGACTACAAGAACGTGAAATAGCTCCACCTTCTCCTTGCTTAATCTATGTTCGGCCTTACGTTACTTTATTTCATAACTATTAATAAAGAACAAGATTTCGAACAGTTGTTTGAATTGTCGGATGAACAATAAAGTCGACTTGCAAAATGTGATTGTAAAGAACAAACCCGAGAACATGATTGAAATGAAAGCTCGAACCTTTTACGTCTTCATCATGTGCTGTCTAAAATCTTGCCATAACGGTATCTTTACTTACTTTTTTTTTCTTTACATGTACAGCGCACTTTTGCTTGCGTTCCAAAAAAAAAAACAAAAACCAAAACGATAAAGAAAAATTTTGAAGGCCAAACTCTACCGTCACGTTAAACGGGCCAGATTTACAGGACGTCGATATACAGTTCGCAACCCTCACCCCTCATTCGACCAGCACAATTGACGCTGCTATTACGCCATCGTTGTATTTTCAATACGTAGATATACAACCACTCTTAGGCAAGCAAGCATTTAGAAAGGATTGCAGTTGTTAATGGCACAATTTCTCAAGTACATGTTCCTTTATCATGTTGGTAAATCAGTCCTATAGCAATCAGACATTTCAGGCACATTTTATTAGTTTGCATGACCTGACATACCACCCTTCGATACAGCAACAATCAAAGCCTCGGGCAAACACTTCAGTTTAATATTGAATATAGCTGTTCTCCTTGACAACATCAAATTTGCCACACTTTATATATCTGGATTAGGTGATACCCTCCTTGTAACCAACTCCTATTGAAGGAGGACTAGGAGGCCGAGGAGAAAGGGCGGCGTCAATGATTACTTGAGCATCTTGACAAATGTATTTATATCAGCAGAATGTTATCCCAGTTTTTTGGTATCAGTTTTGCATCGTCTGTATTATCTTTCCGTTTTTCTTTGTAAGCATTATTGGAGATTTATATCTTTACAAAAGGTATTGGACATTTCATCAATTGCATGCTTTCATTTTAAACAAGCTAGAGTAAAGATACATAATGCAGTTTTCCAAATTTTGTCGTAAGTTTATAGCCACGTGTGAATAGAATTGATGCAGATCTTGTTTACGCACACATACTACTAAATACGCTTCGTGATGATTGTTTTTCTTTACTTTACTTTTTGGGAGGTTTTCGTCACATCCGATTCGAGTTCATGAAACAAGATTATCCTCTTTTTTTATTTTTTTTTAATTTGTTAAATAGATATGTGTCTTGAATAATTATTTTAAAAGAGATTGTAAATGGATCGATCTATAGTTCCTCCAGTTGCCATTTAGTGTGAAGAGCGATATTAGATTTCAGACACTTTTTTTTTTTTTTTTCCCCCATTGTTATTACGGCCTGACACACAGAAATGCTTCTGAAGAAGTAAACAAAACTGCAAATGATGAATTCACATCAGAAAAAGAAATAGTATAGTAGGCGATAGCATACATCAAGGATACAAGAAAAAAGAGGGAGTCTCTTGTCAAGTAAAGAATCATGTTCGCACTCACACATCAAGATCCAAAAATAACTGCCCCCCTGAATGGTGAAAGAGATATTTATATGAACAGAAAAAAAAGGTCAATCCTTTTTCTTTCTTTTCTCTCTGTATATATAATTTTTACTGTAGTTTATTTTGTGTATTTATATTGTACAAATTCCATAAAAAAGATATAATGGGTCAATCTGAGAGCAAAGTCAAAGGATCATACACATTCGCCTATCTGGATGACCACAGCATCGCTACCACAACAATAATAAAAAAGCGAAAAGACAAAAGCTATAATTATACTCAAGATGCACTTCTTAGTCACCCTGAACTATACGCTCTAAGGTCACAATACTCATTTTTGCCACCTTCACTATCTTCATCGCTACCAAGTACATCATCATCTTCAGTGACATCTTTAGACTGTGCAATGACGAGCAAGAAATTTCCTGAACGCCCTGATTCTGGATACATGTCACCTAGTTACGATGAAAGCATGCAACTGGCAAATGATTTGGACTACATTGACAGTACATATTATCCATTCACTGCTTCTGAATCCTGCTTGTTGGCAGATGAAGAATATACCACAACATACAAAAGCTGCACAGAAGCAGCAGCAAAAGAAGAAGCAAATAGAGCACACCATATCCTTTCATTTACAGATGTGATGCTTGCTTCGCCCGATAAGACATTACATGAGGTGTATTTGCCAGGCAGATCCATCTATAGACTTAGTCCCAATATGGCCATGTTGACAATGATTCGTAAACTAGATTTGTAAGTATAATATAAAACAAAAGAGTGTGATCAGGAGATATAGGAGCACATATATATGGATGCAGGGGATTCTGTGTACTTAACAGCACGAGGATAAAGATAGAAATTTATAGTGGCAAACTTCTAACCACGTCGTTTATAGGTCAAGTAATCATTTGACTGAATTGCCAGAGTCTATCGGATACATGCAAAACTTGGAGGCGTTATCAGTGGCAAAAAACGGCATCAAATCGCTGCCAGATACAATTGGATATCTGTCAAATCTTTTGGAATTAGACGTTTCGTTCAACAAATTAGGACAAGTGACACCATGTATAGGCTATCTCTCCAAATTAAAGACACTATCTTTCGCATTCAATCGCATCAAGCGTCTGCCGACTGATGTAAGTGGACTTGTGGGGCTGATCTCGCTCGATTTGACCGGAAACCCGCTTGCTGTCTTACCAGCTGAAGTATCCAAGTTGCCATATTTACGCCGTATGCGACTAGAAGACTGCCCGTTCGACGGCGACTTGTCATATCCATTACGACATAATGCTCCAAGCCTGGTTGAGATATGTGCACGTACAGTGATACGAAAACAGATCAAAATCGACCATCATCCGTTTCTGCCTCAACACATGGTTGACTATATTAAATCAGCAAAATCATGTACTTCCTGTCATGGTCCATATTATGAATCTTATGTCTTGCGCGGCAGGTTGATGGAGAAGACAGATGTGCATATTCCTTTGGAATATACTCTCTGTTCTGCACATTGGTCTGATGCAGATGATCGCATTCTCAGCATGTTTAGCGCGCAACCTGATACAAGCAGCCAAGTAATTAATATGCCTTATCGTCCTATGTTGCCTTGTCCTCCAAAGCAAGCAAAGGAGAGAATGAGCATATTCACTCGCCGATCGCGTCATGCTTCTTGCTCTGCTTCTGCTGCCACCACTGGTGCCACTGCCAATACTAATACAACTTCTGCAAATCTATCGAATGACAGCAATATTGAGACAGAAGATCGTGATAGTCAATCAACCCCAGCAGCCAAGATTCCTCTTGGCCATCAGTCCACACAATCATCATTAGCAAAATTAACATCGAAATTGAAACGAACCAGTCTCGCTTGGTGATCAACGACCACAACCACAACCACAACCATTCGTTTTATTGATTAAAACACCATTATTTCATATATTATACATATCCAAAACCACTGCAATGAGTATTGCCACTGTATATGTACAAATGCAAGAGTTATGTTTTTTTTTTTTGCCTTCAAATAGTTAGTAATAAAAATGCTATAATAAATTATATTGTATATTTCAAAAATGCCATATAAACAAATGACTCACGTATGGAGGTGGGCAAGATGTTTATGGTACAAATATAGGTACATGTTTTTCTTTGGGATTATAGTGCACCTGACGTAAGCTTAAAGTAGTTAAGTAGATATTTCGACGTCGACAGTCGGTAAAGAGTGATACATTTAGAATAAATACTCGCTTTCTCGGTGTGCATCCCCAATTATGTACGTAAATAAACCCCTTTATTGGCATCCACAATTCGCTTTTGTTATTACCAAAGCTTGCTTTGATCATATTCAATATTCGTTTGTTATTCTTTTAGATTTTTCATTTCATTACGCGCAGATGAGTATTGATTTTTTTAATGAAGATGGGCGAAAAATTATTTGTGGATAAAGTAGGAAATGAGGCCGTAAAACGAGAAAGTCGATCCTTACAATCTTAGTACATTGACAACCTCGTCTCAGTACTGGGTTTCCCAAAGCCGCGTTCCTACTGAAACTATGGAAGAGTTTAATGTATAGACGGAGGAGCTAGCACAGGAACTAGCAGGTGGCAGAAATTATAATATGTATTCTGATAGGTAAAGGCAGCTTCCTTTTACTTTAACAAATTCAGGTTATAGGACCGCTCCCTCAGCTCGTAAGTCTCCGGTTAATACGAGAACAGTAACTCCTCATACCTAGTAGATCCCGCTTGAATTATTTATGATGTTGTATCCATAGAATACCATGGTTACCACAATAGGGTAGATTGTATCTATTCCAAAAATGTCATGTCATTGATATGTACGAATAGTTGCTATACAAGAATTTATTGATTATAAATTGACAGATAGTATGTTTGCCGACTGATGTGTCAATTTCCCAACCGGAAGTCAAACTCAAGTAAACACAATCCTAAACACAATTCAGGAACATATCCCCATGGATCATGTTCCTTATTTATAACTCAACATGACATGTTCATGGACAATAGATACAATCTATCGTTCTCTAAATCACACCATGTCTCACACTTGTATCTTATCCTCCCATCATCAGTCCACTTAGATTCACTAGTATATAAACCATCATTTTTTCAATGTAATAAACGAGATCTTTACCTGATTAATTCACAACCGTTTTATTTGAATAATTTCTCATTCTGATAAATCACTCATCACCGAAACTTTTATCATCACATCGTTTTTCTTAGTTGGTTAATAGTATTGAAACCCTCCATTTTGAATATAATAATCAGATCTTTACCTGATTAATTTCTATCAAGTTCTTTTCTAATAAACCAGCCTATTGTTATATTTAATCAGCCAATAACCACAACGAATGTGAATTATTCACCAGTTAGTTCGGCGTTGCAATTTAGATGATATGTAAACTCAAAATAGATGGTTTCTTAACAAGAAAGACATTCCACTTGTTATATCAATAACATGCTATAAGGTTTGTAGTCAAATCAGGGGCTAAAGCCAATGTGCGTAAGTAAATCAGGGATTTACACCGCATGTTCTATATAGTAAACCTTAGTTACAGTCGTGCCTTAGCACGCAATGTTGGTTCATATAAATACATCCAAAAGATGCATTTCTAATAAGATTGTTACTCTTTGGCAGATTAGCTTTACTGACTGATTTTGACATAGCACTATTGATTACTTCTATCTATAATGTATATTAATAACAGGTGGCATTTAACATTGGATCCGATCAGGAACAGTTGCGATGATAATTGGGTTAAAGTAGTAGTTATCATGGCATTCTATGGGTACAACACAAAGATTGCAAGGTCGCTCTCTTTACAACGGTTAGATTACGTTCATTAAAATCAGAATTTCCAGCAGAGATTTCGTTCAAACGGGACTTCTCGAATGGTTCTGTTATGCTTGCCGCTTCCCGTTGCATCGTGCCTTGTTCCTGGAGGGAGTAGAGAGTCATTGAAGAAATCCAGAAGACGTCATTTGTGTTCTGCATGAACGAACTACAAGGACTTTCAATTAAACAAAATCGCCATCTTCTCATATATAGTACGAGTGAGATCTTCTTTGAGGAGTAGCTGTTCCCACTTTAACCTGAAGAAATATACGAGCAGCGGAGGCGGCCTTCCATGACCTGATTCTGTTGAAGTAAAAGAAAACTGCTTTTCTTGACAGAATACACATTGTAATCTCTGCCACTCCTTCCTCTGATATCTTCATCCACTATTAACTCTTTTGGAAGCTTCCCCATGTTTACATCAAACTCTTCCTTAGATTAAACAGGAACGTCGCTTTAGTATGCCTGATACTGAAGCAAGATCATTAAGGTGCCAAGATTGTAACAATTGGCTTCGTCTTCTCGTTCATCCTAAAAAATTATCACTCTTATGAACTTAATGAAAGATTTGAAATACTAAAAAACAAAATAGAATAAAACAACCTTGGGAGTGAATTACAGAGCTTTAAAAAAATGATTTTATTTCTGAGGAAAACGAGCATTAGGGGTGGATCCTTTGTATCAGCCCAAAATGTAGATTACAGCATTTATGCCGTAAATCAAGTGGCAAAAGTATTCATATTAGTCTTTTAATGCAACATCCGGATTATCCATTGCTGGATAGTAGTGAAATATGCATCGGTCGACTAAATTCATCTAGCATGCAATATAAATGGGTATCATTTGTGTTTTGATTGAGATTGTATATCGATCGAAATAAATCATCCGTCATCGATATAGACATCAAACCAAAGGCATAAAGGAGAAAGTCGATGCTATTTTCACATAAATTTTACTTGTGTCTCCTTTAATTTAATTGTACAATATCATATGCCAAAAATGCCATTGTGCAACATATTTTCTGATGCTTTAAAACAATTATATGCATCGTTAGCATTTTTTACACTCACTCAAAAATATACATACGATATTATACAGTAAAAACAAACATGAGTTATGCCCATGAAAACATGCTGGTGTAAATATATTCTAGACGCTTTGTATACATTCAAATAGATCTAGAAAATACTAATTAGAACAATAAGAGATCTAGTGTAAATCACATCATTTATCCCTTAATCTACTCACTTCTTCTCCCTTGTCGCCAAGCTTCTATATTGTAATAATGATGTATAATACATATTCGTGTGAGTTTATTAATCGATCAATCATCTAGATATTTTGACTGTATTCCAGTTACAAAGAGGAATCGTCAGTCTTTGGACATCTAGCACGTTGAGAAGCCAAGGTTTCTTCTGTGTTACAGAAGTATAGTACAGTTTCCGCAAGCACAATATCGAATCAAACTTTAGTTTGAACATTTAATACAGCAAAAGGAGAATTGTGCAAATTTGTGTCAGGAACATTAATAGTTGTGTAAAAACTATATAAAGGAACCTGACAAATTTTGTAAACATGTTGTCAATTGTATTCTTTTATACACATATACAATAAGATGCGGCACTGCTCAGTTTTGGCAGCATCTTTGCTTTTACTATCTAATTTTCTTGTGGAAGCCATCAGCACTCCCACCGCTAACAATATGGCAACACTAAAAGCTCGCCGTTTACGAAACATTATTGATATTGGGGAAACATCCACCGAAAATGTCAATACATGGTAAATATATAGTAAAATCTGCACTTGCGAGGATATACTTACATACAATATATTCTGCACGTTGATTATTTAGGAAATCTTCATTGAAGTCTACTGGTACTTGGTCTGATGTTGATTACTCTGTAGGCTGTGATGCCAGGTGAATATATATATATGCATAAACGTAAACGTTTCATCGTTGCATTAAATTAATGAAATTATAAATCCGTATACTGTAGAGTTGCTTCCTGGCCTGCTCAAACACATTTAGGCAGAACACGTAAGGCGAAAACTATTATATATGGTATAGTACCAAAATTAATAAATCCTTTAATTCTATAGGTGCTCTTGCAGCGGCTTATGCCAAAACCCCCACAGACAGCACTCTTTTAGCCAAAGCTATTTTGGCGCTAGATTATTGGTTAGACAACGATTTTACATCAAGTGATTGTATTGATTGGGGTGGCAAAAGTGCTGGAGACTGTCCTTGTGGTACGCCAGGTTTATGGAATAGAAATTGGTATGTACGCCTCCTAAAGGAATATAGTATATCTGTATCTAGCAAATAGACTAAAAAGGATCGGCCTAGGTATAACCAAATCATTGGCACCCCCTCGTACATTGGCGGGATTTGTTTGCTGCTCCAGGAACAGTTAACATCAAACCAATTAGCAAGGTGTACAAAAATCCAGAAAAGATCTTATGATACCATCGATACTGGTTTACGTACAGTGAGCAGTTATACCGGCGCAAATTTGCTTGACGTTGCATCTGTTGGCATAACTCTCGGCTTACAAAATCAAGATGCCGATACACTGAAAGCTGCATTGGAAGATTTCTATCGTGGGGTGGAGATCAGCTCCAAAGTAGCTGGCGATGGCATCCAAGCAGATGGCTCTTTCATGCAACACGCTGGGTTGCTTTACAATGGTAATTACGGCAAGGACTACATCAACGATTTGCTGTCAGTCTTTATTGAAACCAAAGAAACCGATCTTGCCCCTCCTTCAAGCGCTCAAACCGCCTTTGAAACTCTGATAAGTGGGTCAGAATGGATGATAATTGCTGACACCAAGCTCAAGTCTCTTCTATGGCAATACAGTGTCATTGGACGTATGATTTCTTTCAGATATTCTGATAATCAGGCCAGCGGTGGTGTTTCAATTGATCTCAATAAAGTAGAAGAAAGCGCTGAAGGGTGGGAGAAAGAAGATGATATAGCAGCCATTACGAACCGTTTGCAAGCCCCCTCTACCGATGATGCCAACCAAGGCGATTTAGTTGGCACTCGCTATTTCTACAATGCCGATTACATGGTTAGTATTTGTATATTTGTACATACAAGCGATTTAATGTCTTTTTTGTGAGCATAGGTTCATCGTGGTCCCTCTTACGTTGTTACTATGAAGATGTATTCCTCCCGTACAATCAACTCTGAGTGTCTAAATGTTCAAAATCCCTTCGGTTTCCATCTTAGCGATGGTGCTATTCACAACTATCTAAGCGGCGATGAGTATGTAGATACATTTGGTGCTTGGGACTGGAATCTCGTTCCTGGTGTCACTGTGGATTATGGAGGGACTCCTTTGACTTGCACAACTGTCAAGAACAAGGGCAAGAAAGCCTTTGTCGGTGGCGTCACTGATGGAAACACAGGTATTGCTGTAATGGATTATTTGAACCCTCAAAATGGAAATCTAGCTTTCAAGAAAACAGCGTTTTTCTTTCCATGTGGCTATGCTGTTCAAGTTGGGCCTGTTACGTCCAAGAATAAAAATGCTCCTCTCATAACCGTGCTTGACCAACGCCGTCGCAATGGCGATATCTACGTTGCAGGCAAGCGAAAGAATACCGATAAAACGTACGCTACAGCCAAGACCAATAGCATCTGGCATGATAGAATAGGCTATTACTTTCCTACTTCAGAAGCACTCTTTGTCAACTCTAGGCCCAAAGCTTCCAACTGGTCTGACATTGGTATATCTACTGGCAATGAAACTCAACAATTATGGTCGTCTTATATCAAGCACTCTACCACTACCACAACCGGTCTCTTGACTCAATACGTTGTTCAGCCAGACATTTCTGCTTCTGCATTTAATGCCAAGGTTGATACCGGTAAAATCCCTATTGCTTTGGCGTTCAAGGCAAAATCCCCTCAGGTCAGTGCCGCTTATAGTGCTGCTGACAAGTCTATTGCCGCTGCGTTCTGGACAGCTGGTACCTATGCTACTCCTTGGAACTCTGTTACTATCACTACCAATAATCCATGTATCCTCACCTTCAGAAAAACATCTGCGACCAATTACCGCCTTACTGTCGCTGATCCTAGTCAATTATTGACAACGGTAAAGCTCGCTATCAAAGTTGGGTCTGTATCTAAATCAACTTCTGTTAATCTACCTACTGGTGTCAACGCTGGTAAAAGTGTCGCCAAGTCAATGGTGTATTCCTCATAAGACACACTCCTTTCAGCCTCTCTTGTTGTATCTCTAAATGTATTTTATAATTTTTATTTTTCGTATATTACTCTCCCTTCGTGAATAAAACGCCTTGGTGATGGTTAATTATTATCGCTGATCATAAAATAAACGCTTAGCGTACTTACTCTGTTAAAATTTACTAAAATGTTTCCATGAAAATCCATCAGGGCAAATCGACTGATTTGCTCCTTTCTCTTGAAAGTCCAGTCTTTTCATTAGGTATATATTCGGCATTAATTAAAAATGATTCATATAAGATTTGACAGGGTATGTGGAGCTACCATTTTAGGTATTGTTTACTTCATCAATCAACAGACACGCATTTGCCTCCAATTTCTGGGCTACAGCGTGTTCCATTAAATGTGAATGAAATATAACAATCATAATTATGAAGTAACTTTCAAAAGTTAGGATGAAACGGTGATCAAATCTTCTAAACAATCTTCCAGACGCTTAAATCAAATGAGCAAAAATAAAATCATTTTAACAGAAGGTTTACGCTTGGAACATCAATCTTAAAGTCTTCAAGTTTTTTTTTTTTTCTTTTTTTTTTACAGGTATTGTTGAAATTACCGAACAAAAAAAAAAATACACTGAAGAGAAACATTAATGAATGCCAGGACAAAACCGGGTATAAACTGGAAAGCATTGGCATTTTCAGGATGAAATGATCAATTTTTGTAATTTACTACAGTCGTATCCATGTGCACGGATATCCTTTTTAGTTTCTGAAGGATCTTCCAAAGTTTGTTCTAAATAGAAAGCCTGGGAAATTGATTAAGAATCCTGCCCGCTCTCAAATTTTATGGATTCGCATTTAGCGCACATGTACGTACCAAAAATCCTTTCTTTGTTAGCCATCCCTGGTTATTTGCACCAAACCGTTGTCCCATATTCTCGATGAATGATGTCGGTGGATGTTGTCCATTTGTTGAAAATACAAATAAATCTAATTCTTTAGGGTTTAAACAATCATCATTATCCTCATCAAATCTGTTGAATATCTCAAGCAACACCCTTAATAACTCTGGCGACAGATTATCGTTGACTAATAGCGGTAGAATATTACTTTCTTCCTTATCACTCTCCATGATGCATAAAATCTTCTTTTCCAATTCTAAAAAAAAACAATCATGTACACTCATACATTAGCAGAAAATTGAGTACTACAATCGGTACAACACTCACGGTCAAATAGCTCGAATGACGAATCAACTAGTCTACCCATATCTATAACGTCCAAAGCATCCTCTAACTGATTCATAGTAAATAATATAAAGCTCAAAATATAGTAACATCCAGCATATCCAGGTAGAATATCTATAAATATATTAGCAAGGTTAACGCTGGTTCTTCCCTCAGAAATTTAGACTTGTCTAACCAACCTAATATCCACAGCATTTTTGAGGCAACATGCACCAGTACAGAGTAGTTCATATCGTCTTGCAATGTGGTCAGTGATCTACGAGCGTCCTTGTATTCTTTGTTTCCCTGATCCCGCAAAATGTCACCATCAGCTCCATTAATTGATTCAGTTTTCGAAATGTAATATTCACGCCAATTCATGGGCTCCCGTTCAAACTTTTTTGACAGATCGTTCGATAATTCTAGACCTGTCGATTTGACAAATAAATTGTATAAACGAAATAAATCACCAAAATCATGCATATATTTGCTATTGAAAAAATCAATGTTTTAGTTTCAATAAAATCACACAATAAGCTTTTTTTTTTTTTTTTTTTTTTTTTATACCCCGTTCAGGTTTGCTTGTATAATATAATGTAAACCCCCTTTTTCTGTACTTGCTTGTCCCCTTTTTCTTTCTTTCTTTCTCTGTATATACATAGACTATACCTCTTCCAAAATTCGTCATTGAGAAATATATGGTTATATTGCGATCTAGAGCACAGTCCAAATTCTCTTATCTCTTTTGGCCGCAAGTAAAGAGCAATGCATTCAATGACATTTGGTGGCAATTTTGAAAAATACATTTCCCAATTATTGAAAAGGAATTAATTATAAAGAAAGAAAATAAAGAAACTCTTTTATTTGGCAGATATATAAATGTCAAAACCGCCGCCGGAAATAATTTTGTATTTCCCCATCCACTTGTATAGGTGACATTTTTTAGGATTTATCAGTGACCAAGTAATGGTGTTCTTTCACCTAATCTGTTTGCCCAAGAGCTAAGTCTTCTATTGAAACGATCTAGCCAATTGGGAATCAAGGTTCGTGCTACTGCGCTAATAAGAATACCAACAACAATAAGTGAAGTAGTATGCGGAACTTCAGTCAGAAAGACGGCTGCACCCAGGAGGATCCTAAAAAAACAACAGAAAATAAGGAACGATCAGTATTTTATTGGCCAAGACCAGGTGAGTAATAATGATAGTGGATGGAACTTGGGAGGTTGAAGGTAAACCTGAGAAAGCACACTCCTCCTTCAACTCTTTTGTCGCCACGCTCATCATTATATACACTTACCATCCTGTAGTCAAAGCATAAACCCAATCTTTTCTATGCGAGTAATCCACCAAATGAAGAGCAACAAAGCCAATAGCAATGATAATCAATGAAAGTACCTGTGTATATGTAAGTAATCATTACATCAGAGGGTCAAGCAATACCTACAATATCATTGTGCTTGGTTTGATCGCTGAATTGGAAAACTTGCCAGAGAACAATAAAGAAGGAATAAGCAGTATAGATTGAAAATGGTGCATTCACGAATGCGTGATCTGTACCGTTACGAGGAGGATAATCACGCAAACGATGATAAATGAACACCAAGGTTGCTAATTGCCAGAGGAGACCAACAAATGCAAATATACTGAGATGAAAGAACTACACATTGTTAAAACATTGGTTACTATTGAATATTTTCTGAAGATTGTATATGTACCCATAAAAATGCGACTGAGCTATTAAGAAGAGCGACCAAGAGATACCAATATCCGATCGATTCAAACACATCTATACACACACACGCACACATGGGAATATTTTAAAACGGATTTAAAGTTATCTTATCATACTTGAAATACCTTTGGGAGCACTGGGAAGATATTGATAAATTGTGAATCCAATCAGTAATAATTGCAGGATACCAGTCAAAATGATGATAAAGTCCTTTGGACCAAATTCATAAGAGTGACCCAGAAACCTAGTTTTAAGTTACGTTAAAACATACCAGTTAGTTAAAATAAGCAGCGCAAGCGGAATTACCAGCCAGAATAACTAAACCCTTGAGATCCCACTAATAAAAGTGTGGCGATCGTGTTTGCAAGTTTGATTTTTATGTCAAGATTTGCCATTTCTTGTGTAAATGGTAGAATAGAGGAGAAAAAAGAAACGGAAAATCTTGAAACGGAAAAGTTTTTAATCGTCTGACAAGACGGAAATACGAACAGTAGGCTTAAAATTGAAATCAAGATTTATGCGATGCGATAAACTCGAGATTAATGTGTTTATGGTAATTCTTCTACGGTTCACGTACTGGTTACACTCTCAACACACAACGCCAAATGATGACTTAACTGTATTAATATATATATAGCGTACATATAATGAACTTTTCATTAAAAAACACTCTTGAACCAAACCAACGGCACTCTGTTTGGCAAACAGAGCGTCAATCTGACTCCAACTCCACTACAAACAAGCAAATTAAGAATTGACAGCATGTGCGCCACTTGACTGGAATACTGGAATTACTAGTTATATACATTTGCCAACTAATTAAAAATTACAGAAAAAGAAGCAAAGCAAGACCCTTTGTACCCTGGATCAGAACATCCGAGAAAAGTCAAAATTGTAGAAATTTACACAAAATGATTACCTCAGTATTAACATGTATGAAACAGCTATTTGGTTTTTATTCGTTATCTTCCATCTCAACTGCCTTGAAAATACTCAACAATGAGAGTGAGTATAACAAGAGCATCAAGTTAGTCTTAATGTAGCGCTTGATCGATAGACTCAAACTGCAACAATTCAATTTGTATAGGGTTGGGGAATTATAAATGCAATATTAGGAATCGACTCTTTTAACTTTTTTGCTGTCGCAAGGATCTGGTGACGGAAACGTAAAAATTCGCTGGATTCGTCAGTTACAACTGTTGAAGATGTGGATGACTCTACTGATATGTCCTGAACGGCCATTTTAGGGCGGCCAAGACTCATAGAAGCTGGCGCCACTGGCTGAACTGGTTAATCTATATTTGTTCTACTTCATCATCAATGGCAATAAAGTGTCTTTTGCGACCATTCAGAGCGGATAAAATTTTAATAAAATAAAATTTTAATAGATTTCAGGGCTCTAATAATAAACGACACTTCCGATTTGGGTCGGATGTCACTCAGGACAAAGACTCCTTTACTCAATCATCGGCATCATTCACTCATCCATGATGTATTCTTTGTACTGTAGATATATATAGTCATCGCGGAAATTTCGAAAGCTCCATATGCTGGTGTACCTCTTTCAGCCTATTTTGTACAGTAGCACCTGTCCGGACATCAATAAATCCCACCTTTAGATTGTATACTGGTAAAATTTGACTCTCAAGGGCGGAGCAATCAATAAAGAAGCAGGATTTAATTTAATTTCTCGAATTCTAAAAGGGAGAGCCTTTCTTTCCCTTATTCAACATTCATGTCGACTTCATTTAGATTACCTTATGGATATAGAGATGCGCCTGCTTGGCCTTCATTGTACTGGCCATTTGGATCAGACTTTGATCCTCTCAATCTAATAGCGGATATACCACATTCGCTATATTATCTTCACGGTTAGTTTATATACAATCATGCATGGAGGATATAAAGAAAGAGGTCTCGGGAATGACACTTTACGATTGATAGACATTTGGCGATTCACCATGATCTGGTCACTGCTATTCTCTCTTGTCATCTACTTACCAGCAGGTAAATTTGATAAATACAACTATATCAATATTGTTCACTCACACGAAATACAGGAATTTGGGCATTCATTATGCTAGCAAGATCCCGCACATTGAAATGGTATGTTTTGATTACGATACCCTTTATATTTGTTTTGGGAGGATCTATTGCGTCGTTTGTCATTGGAAGTATTATGGGTAAGGGTTAAAAAGGAATTTTTCATACGCTCCAAAATTAATATAGTGGAAGGTGTGGCTCTTGCTTTTGTATATAATTCGGGTTTCTTTGTCATGTCTACTTGGATCCCATTCCTGTGGGCTCTAATCCATATCTTGGTAGTTGTCGTAGGCTCATACTCGACCATTACAGCTATTTTATAGATGATACCTTTTTCGTATTCAAATTATACCCTCACTCCTTTTTCAATAGTCATGTTATCTGTGATCCATCTTGCAACAAGCATCAATAATTAAACAGGGTTGGCTGACCGTTCATTAAGAAAAAATTTATATAAAAGGTTGGACGCCTGCATAAGTTCCAGCCACTGCTCAAGTGTCTTGACTATCCACATTCTTCAGAAACTAATGACAGTTTTCAAAAATGGACATTTACAATTAAGCGTTTGCACCGCATTTCGTTCGGAATACAAACTCCAAATGAGGACCCCCATCAATTATTGTACCCCTTCCTAAACAAAAACATTTTCACCATTTTTGTTTCTTTTCTGTCAAAGCACTTTATAATGAACAGAACATGTGTATCAGTTAAAGGATTTCTATGCACCAGAGCCAATGCACCTGTGTTTTCTAAATACATCAGTATCGACCGTCGTCAAGTACACGGCGGAGTCATGGATCCCTTGCAGTTGCGTTCAGCTCGTTACCCCGTTGAATTCCAAGAAAAGCTTCTAGCTGCTATTCGTAAAAGAAGCCCACCAGCTGTGTGGAAAGCCTACATGGAGATAAGCGACAGCAATCAACTCGGCAAGCTTCCTGCCGAATACCACACCATGACATTGCAGACGTTCCAAATCAAGAACCTGGGCTCCTACAACCACGATGAAGTGAAATATTATCGCCAGTGTCTGATGCATGTGATGGAGACAATGAAGATGTACAAGATCCAACCAGACATCCGTGATTACAACTTGATGCTCGACTTTTACGGACGCTCCAAAGACTTTGAGTTAGCCACTAAATGCTTCAACGAGATACCCCAGCCAAACGAGTACAGCTACAATTTGTACATTCGCGCCGCTTTCCAGACTAAAAGCTACGAGAACGTATTCAAAATTATTGCAGACATGAAGGATAAAGTTGGTTTAAACGAGTTTACGTACAACACGCTGATTGAAGTGAACGGCCGTATGGGTAACATCAACGAAGCCGATAAAGTGTTCTACGACCATTTTACACCCAAAGTCGAAAGAAATTCGCTCATCTCCAGCCTCCTCAAGACAAAGCAATCAATGTTTCCGTCCTACATGTCAGCTGCTGCTCCGCTTGCCCGCAGTATTCCTCATCCACAAACGACGGATGTATTGAAGCCATCAATAGAGACGTTCAATGCGCTGATCTCTGCTCATGGCTTCAACAAGAACACGTTGGGATTGCACCATATCCATTCGAAAATGATGCCTGAATACGGCATTAAACCTAATTTAAAGATCTTCAATTCATTGATTGAATGGTATTGCCACAGTGACGACATTAATTCTGCTAGAAAGATATTTATCAGTATGGAAGCTGCTGGTATCAAGCCAAACGTGGTTACATTTAATCATCTTTTCCGTCATGAAGCATTAAAGAGAAATCGCCCAAAAGTTGCAGAGAATTTGATGGACTATATGAAGAAGGAATACGGCATTAGACCTCTTTTGACAATGTATAGAACCTTGATTAGAATTCACAACAAACGCAACCGTGAGGACGAAGCAAAGAGGCTGGTTACAGAGTATGCTGCTTTCAAGGCAAATGCTCTTTCAAGAAGAGCTAAAACCGCTCCGGCTTTCACAAAACCAACCTCCACCGCTGCCAGTATCCCTATTTCTGCGCCGTCTGATCCTACCACCCTCGCAGCGACCGCTACTGAATAGACTCACTCACTGCTATCAATTATAGAACCCATCCACGTTTTGTTGTATTAAAAAAAAAAAGAAAAGAAAGGCATCCCAATAGAAAGATCATTGCAGACATGTATCTTATTTTTTTTTTGTTTTTTTTTCTTTTGGTTAACCACTTGATCCCTACTTCAAAACAAACAATCCAGACGTATCTTAATATACAACTACATTTTCTCTACAGACTCTCTCTTTTCGCATGAAATAAAAATGTATATATATATCAAAACATCTACAACAAGCATGGATAATTTGTGCACTGCGGGCTTTTAGAAAACAGATCCTTTTTAGCAGTTTTTGGACACCCAAAAACAGGGTTTCAAATATTATTGCGAAAACGCACATCGACAATCATCTTTCATACTATATATTCTAATACCTAATTTATTCCTCTATCAAGTAAAGTTATTCGTATTAAAATCGACCGCTTACCAAACGAGATATTCCCTAAAAAGGTTAATGTCGTAATAGAAAAAATCTGGATCAAATAGATTTGTCAAATTTTTGCTTGTATTGCTTTGTGTAAATAGGTCCCTAGAGAACTATCAAGAGGCGGGTGCAATTGAGAAATTAAATATGGAAGTCAGTGAAAGATCTAAATATGAAAATGGACAGTGTTTAAAAATAGAGGCAAGGATTATAGCTGGTTATGTATTTTTACTTCGTCATGCATTTGAAGTAATTCTTCTTTGATTTGTTTGACTACCCTAGACAAAAACGTCGAAATTTTACTAATCCCCAAAGTGACCCAGAATAATAAAACAATGTTTAGGAAGAATAGTAGGCCTTGTTTCGAGTGATTTCAAGCTTTCATTTTGCTTGTAATAAGCAAAAAAGTGAACATCTGGAGAGACAAGCCATTGCAATGATTGCATGAAGCTCGTGGCGGTAAGGATTCCTCTACAAAGACTGCTTTTCATTACAGTTTTCTGCATTCAAACCGTCATATATAAAAAAAAAAAATGGTAAAAGCAATTTGAACTGTTGTTTTCTCAGTAGAAGAAAGTATTGATAATGAAGGACAATGCTATTCCTCTCGAGTTGAATACAGGCCAAGGTGCTAATAGGTTCAAGGTAAGGAAAATTACTGTGAGGAATCTGTCAAAGCTTCAACGACGATTATGTAGTACCAAAATTTCAAAACAAGAGTTGAACTCCTCAAGGTCGATGTCGTCCGTAGATCAAGAGTGGTTGATGACGAACCCGACGAACATGGCTCCTTCTTTTACGAGGCATTAATGGAATGGAAAGACTTGAATATGACCAGAAACTTTAAAGATTTTGCCCGAGAAATAACACCACTTGTCAAATCATTACCTTCAATCATTTATCACAAAGATACTATTGTCAGCATTCTCGAAAAGCACCTTTTAGTCAAAGATAGTATGGCATTGGATGGGCTGTTAGAGTAGGTTTTAAGAAAGTGAATCAATTGAGATGTTGAAAGTAACCAATTGTTTGTATCTTCAGCTTGGTCACTAAGCTTGCTAAGGATTTGGAAGGTGAATTTTATCCTTACTATCCCCGCATGCTTTCCTGTGTGTTGCCGTTAGTATATCATCAAGACATCAAACTTTTGGAGGTAAAATTAAACTTACCACAGCATTCAACATATCCGTCGACTAACATCGAGCCGTAGAGTGTATTCAATTGCATCGCATATCTCTTTAAATTTCTCTCCAGACAGATTCTCCCAGATTTGGATCAAACATTCCAGTAAGTTGGGGGGGGGGAGTTTTTTTGACATAACAATATTCTTATTTTGCATCATTTGTAGTTTGTTGACCAAACTATTGGGTGAGGATAATCAAGCAAAGCCTTATATTCGACATTTCACAGCTGAAGCGTTTGCTTTTCTGCTGCGCAAGGCTCGAGGAACTGATTTAACAAAGATCATTAAATGCATCATTGACGCCCTGAAAGCAGAGCCAGCGCCACAATTCGAGGAAGGTCTGGCCATGTTGTTTTTCGAGTCTATCAAGGTAAGTTTCAGCCCGCTTGTCTATGCCTCGTCGACATTAACCAGGCCATTGTGCAACAGCAAATCGACCACCGCATTCACTCCCGAGGCGAAGCTATATACAAGGAGTTATTAGTTCAATCGTGCAGCCAAGGCATTGCAGCTGATGACATAGAAAAAAGCCCAGTTCACAGCCTGTTGACGAAAACAACGCTGCTCACACTTCACCACACCTACAGGCAACACTTTACACCCATAATCCAGATTGTTTTAAATGAATTAGAACGACAAACGAAGAAAATGGACGAAAACGTGATTGCTATTCCAGTGTCGCTTTTAACAATGATTGTCACTGTCCGCAAAGGGAGCCGTGTAGAGGACTTTAAGCCTATCATTGCTGCCATCCAGGACTTGGCAAAGCTTATTTTCAGCTCCAAAGCAGACACATATTCCAATTATTTGTATACTCAAGTGCTTTGCTCTGTTGTGGGCGCCCTGAGCCATGGATCTTTGGAAGCAGCAGCCAGTGGCGGTCGAGTCATCTTGGATACGCTCGACTCCTTTGACGATATCGAACTTATTTATGGCTTTTATCTTTCTTTAGCCAAACTAAAGTGGTCCAACTACACTCAAATCTGTTTACCGCACATCATAAAGTACAGCTCTACGCATTTCAGTAAGTATCCGTACGAGACCATCCTATTCTTGTCCGAGGTGCTCTCCACAGATGCACTTGCCTTGAACCCGGGCACTTTATCGTCTTCTCTTACTCCAGAAGGACTTTTGCGATTCCCCAATGTGGCCTCCAATGGTGGGAAGACCATCGTGGAAGGCATATTGGACTTGTTGGGCAAGGATTACGATTGGAAGACAGAAAGAGACAGATTAAATGCTACAGATATGAAGGTAAGAGGAGCCCTGCGTATATGTGTGGGTTTATTTACCAAACGTTTTTACCAGGCTGAAGAATCGACCATGTCTGCTATCACCATTCTGGCTTCTGCTCTTCGCTTGCTGCCTAAAGTCCATGTTTCTGTCGACAAAGTCTTTACCGTCAGCATGTCATTATTCGTCTCCCTTTCAGACTTTTTGAAAAAGAACGCCGGCAATAACGATTTGATAGAGACACCGTTTGTATTAGCACACGAAAATTTCGTGCTGGAAACCTTGATGGGTCTTGTTCTTGAATCACTGGCTGGTATTGCCGCTAACAATGCAGCTGTGTTTAAGGAAATGAAGAATATCCATGGTAAGCTTGTGGACGAGGTTTTGGTGCAGCACTCTCGTAATGAGGTTGTTCTCTCTGGCATTTACCGCTATTTGGATTTGTTACATTCTGGGTATGCGTGTTTTTACTATTAGAATAAGGGGGGGCAACGCTTACTGATTTCCTCCATGTCAATAGAAATGCAGATAAGGAAAAGTTCTCACTGCAAAAGCTCGAAAAGCTCTACCCAGTCCTCAAGCTCAACTTGAGCTCTTACAGACGCAACTGTCGATTGAACACACTCAAGATTATCGCGCTGTTTGACCAACCCATAATGAAAACAGATCAAGACCACAAGCTGCCGGAAGTGTCTGATATTGCTAGAATTGCACTCAACATGGAACAAGTCGATGCCAGTTTCAAAGATTACCGCGATAAGGTTGTGCTTATTCAGAAGCTCAACTTGATCACCAGTAGCAAACGCACGCCCGACTTGTATGTTGAATTCGCTCCTCGATTAAGTTTGGGCATCCTCACTGTCAATTTGCGTCCTCTGTGGGACGAAGCAAAGAAACTGCTTGTTACATTCTCTCAGGTCAATGCTGAATTGTATTGGGATTTGATGTATGGAGAGATTCTTAAATACAATGATGAAAAGAGCCTCGTGTGGGATGGATTTGCAAGAGACGTCTTGACCAAACTAAATTCGCCCGATGAACCAGAAAACACCAACGCTACCAAGACTGGCAAGATTTCTTTTGAGTGCCCTACTTTAAATACCTTTACCCACATGGAGCATAGAGCTTGGAGCATTATAAAGACCGAGAAGGCGCAAAGCCTGGCCCTGTTGTTTGCTGGATTGAGCCAACAAGCGCAAGGTCATATGGATTTTTGGAATTACTACACTCTGATGCTGCTCACACTGAAGGAAACGCCCACCATCACTGAAGCCAGAGGCCGTAATTTGGTCGTGCTGTTTTTCCACTTTTTGGAAACTGAATTTACATCTGCTCCTGAAGACGAAGACGAAGACAATGAGGCAGATGAAGACAAGGATAGAGGTGATACAACACATTCGGGGCACCTCGAAATACTACCAAGAAACAGTAAAATCATAAAGAACAAAATGGCAAATTGGCTGGCTTTGTTTGCAGTATTCAAAAACACAAGGGCTGTATATAAATCACATGAACTGAATGCTGCTTTCATGCGCATCATTGCTATGGGTGACGCCAAACTTCAGCTTGCTGCCATGGAGTGCCTCTTTACGTGGAAGGATCCCAACATTAAACCATACGCCGACAATCTGCGCAATTTGGTCGACGATATCAAATTCCGCGATGAGCTTACCACATTTATTCAAAACGAAGAACAGGTTCTGATTGATCCTGCTCACCGACAAGGCTTAATGCCTGTTGTGATGCGTGTCTTGTATGGTCGTCTTATCCAGCGAAGCAAAGCATCCAGCAAGAGCAGCAAAAATGCACGAAGAAAGATCATCCTCGGCGGTATCTCATGCTGTAAGCCTGAAGAGATCAGAATCTTTATTGATCTCGCATTGGAACCGTTCAAGCCCATCTTGGAGCTGTCAGGCGTGGAAACTGATCAAGAGGGTAACGTCACGTCATTCGATTTCGCTCCTGAAGGCTATCATCTCATCGAGCAGATTGCTTGGAGAAAGCAGACTGGTCTTTTGAATATGATGGAAGATACCATCAAGCAATTCGCTACACACATCTTGCCGTTCCTCCCTGACCTACTGAAGGTCCTTTTGTACATGATCAACTTTGCTCACGGCCGCAAGGCTAAGCACGATGAAGATGCTATGCAAGTAGATGAAGAGGCAGGCTCAGAACAGAGTAACAAGTCGAAGCAGGTAAAGGCTTTGGCTTTGAAGCGTATCGTAGACGTTTTCAAGATCAACGGCGATTTCAACTTTACCCCGTTTATTCCTTGTCTGTTTTCCGCGTTTATTTCTGCCCGCCTTCCTACGTTGCCTACTGATGCCTCTCAGGATTTATCAACATTGGTCAATCTCTTCTTGGTCTGGTCCAAAAAGAGCACATACGCCCCTTATTTAGTCGATTACGATGACCGTGTCATTCCCCAGATTGTTGCGACGTTGTCTGTCAAGAGCTTAAGCGAACATGTACTGAATATATTGCTGGAAATCTTCGAGTCTCTCTTGAGCCTCTGTGATGATGAAATGGACATTGACGGCGAACACTCGTTGAAAGAAAAGCTAATCATCCCTCATGTTGATCTTATTTTGAACCATCTCAGGTTCCGTCTTACACAATCTAAAGACGACAAAAAGTTCAGCAGTGGACGTTACTCTGTGCGCGAGATCTCCATCACTGCTCGTGTTGCTCCTTATACCAAGAATGGCGAGCAAGCGGCTACTATTATTGAGCTGTTGTTGCCCAGTCTGAAGAAGCCTTCTCGTACGATTCCCGAGAAAACCAAGCAGGATATTTTTACTATTTGGGCCAAATTTATCCGTATCGTCCCCGGGTTTGAAGCTGGTTCTCCACTTTATCATCACTACTATGTGATGGCTTCGTCCATTTTTGCCACTGCTTATTCTCGCGAGAGTCGTGTGGGCCTATTGGAGGTTTTCCATGCTTTTGCTATAGTGAATCCTGAACTTGCCAAAGTAGATGAGCTTTTGACCATGCTAAATGCGTATTCTCAAAAACGTATCGATGAACCCGACTACGATGCCATGCTGGATGCTTTGAGCGCCATAGGTGAAACCTATTATGACAAGTTTACTGTTCATCAATGGCTACCTATCTTGCATCAAATGTTCCACTGCATGCACAATGTCGAAGAAATGGCTATCCGTGGTACAGCCACGCATTGTATGTCTCAATATCTCAAGGCCACAGCGGAGCAAACTGACGAAGAAGAGAAACGCAAAATGCTTGGCTACGTGAACCATGTAGTGTACCCTGCCATAAAGCGTGGCCTCCGTTCTCGTGTCGAGCTTGTTCGTATGGAGTTTGTTAGCTTGTTGTGCGCCTGTATCAAGAGGTTTCCTGAGTTGCCCATTTTCGAAGACATGGTTCCCTTGCTGGGCGATGGCAATGAGGAAGTCAATTTCTTCAACAACGTTTATCATATGCAGATCCATCGTCGTGTGCGTGCATTGCTTCGTCTTTCAGAATTTGTTGAAACTGGCAAATTAAAGGTTGCAACAATCAACAGCATCTTTATTCCCATCATTTCTGCGTTTTTCAAGGAAAGCGATCGTACAGTTGACCACAACTTGCTCCATCAGTGTACCTTGGCGCTCTCTTCTCTGGCCAAAGTGCTCCCCTGGAACCATTATTACCGTCTGCTCCAAAACTACCTGGGCTATATCAAGGAGAACGACGAAAAGGAGAGACTCTTTGTTCGTGTGGTCATTGGCATTCTTGATGCTTTCCATTTCGATCTGCAAAATATTGAATTATCTGACGAAATCGTAAAGAAGATTATGGGCCGCCAGAAGGTCAGAATTGACTATCTTACCAACGAAGAAATCATGAAGCAAGCTGCCAAAGATGCTGGCAAAGTGCCCGAGGAAGATGTCAAGAACGCTGAGCATGATGACGACGAAGATCAAGAACAAGTCGAAGCAGCTGACACCGAGACTGAAGCAAAGGACAAGAACGAAAAAATCCATGACATCCTTGTTTCAAAAGTCATGCCTGAACTCAACAATCTTCTGAACAACAACAAGAGCAGAAGGTCTGTCATTGTGCGTGTTCCGCTTGCTCTTGGTATTGCTAAGCTCTTGTGCCATCTCCCTGAAAAGTCAAAGCGTGTCAACTTGCCTGGTCTTTTAACATCGGTGTGCCATATTATTCGCAGCAGAGCCCAGGATGTCAGAGATATTACTCGCGAAACACTTTTCAAAATCAGTGCTTTCTTGGGCGCTTCTTACTTTAACTATATTGTAAAAGAACTTCGTGGCGCTCTCAAGAAGGGCTATGAGCTGCATGTGTTGGGCTACACTGTCAATGCTTTGTTGCTGGATATGATGCCTCGTTTGAAGGTGGGCGATTTAGACTACTGTTTGCGTGACCTTGTCGATGTCCTTGTCAACGACATCTTTGGAGCGACCGGCCAAGAAAAGGACGCTGATGAGATGACACGCAAGATCAAGGAAGCCAAGAGTCGTCGCAGCCCTGCGTCGTTTGAGCTCATTGCCAAAATCACTCATTTCAAGAATGTGGGTCTACTGCTTGTGCCTCTCAAGGACATTATGTCCAATACTGAGAGCAGCCGCATACTGCGCAAGGTCGAAGACTTACTTCGCCGCATTGCGCTCGGTCTGGTCAATAATCCTGAATTTGAATCATTGGAATTGCTTGATTTCGCCTACAATCTGATCAACGAGAATCTTGATGATTTCAAGGCTCAACCCAAGACAAAGGTCAAGAAAACACAAAAGGAACTGAACTTTGAAGTGCAAATGAAGCGTGTCATGGTTGAGTCTGTTGATCACTACCGCACAAATGCTTTCCGCTTTGTCTACTTTGGCCTCAGTTTGCTCTCGTCTGCCATCAAAAAGACCAAATTCGACTTGGCAAACGATGAATACATTTCTCGCTTGAGAAAGCTGGTCAATGCCGTCGGTAACACGCTATACGCTAGTCAATCTGCCAACGTTGTTCTTGCTGCGCGCATCATGTGTCACTTCATCCCCATGAAGATCCCCAATATCCAGTCCGCTGTTGCCGTCTCTATTGAGCGCTCGTTTGCCCTCATCAAGTCGTCTGGCGGCTCCCAAACAACTACTGTTCAAGCATGCCTGCGACTGATAACCGTTTGTATACGAGACAACGATAAATCGTCGTTGAGTGAAGCTCAGCTGACCTATATCCTCAATTTCGTTCGCCCCGATATGGAAGAGTTGGAAAGACAGGGCATCATCTTTGCGCTGATCCGTGCCATCATTTCGCGCAAATTCATGGCTCCAGAGATATACGAATTGATGGACTCTGTGTCAAATGTGATGGTGACAAATCAAAGCAAGGAGATCCGTGAGCAAGCTCGCTCGGTGTTCTTTATGTTCCTGATGGATTATCCCCAAGGCAAGGGTCGTCTCAGACAGCAAATGAGCTTTATCGTCAAGAATCTAGAGTATGTCTATGAAAGCGGTCGCGAGTCTATTATGGAGCTGCTGCATCATATTATCTCCAAGTTTGGCAGCGAAATTCTAGCAGACTACATCGACTCCATCTTCTTTGCCCTGGTTATGCGTTTGATCAACGACGAATCTTCCAAATGTCGCGAAATGGCTGCATCCTTGATCAAGTCTCTGTTTTCTCGCAGCACTGAACGGTTACCCACTTTCTATAAACTTCTCAACAAGTGGCTTGAACAAAGCAGTAAGCCCAACTTGCAGAGAGCTGCATGCCAAGTGTACGGCTTGGCTATTGATACCTTTGGAACACAATTGCGTCCTCAAGCAGCCGGTTTAGTGCAACGCCTTGCAACTATTCTCCAAGCTAGTCGTGAGCGTGCTGACGAATTAGCTCAAGAATATGATGCAAAAGAAGAACAAGAACAAGAGCAAGAGCAAGAGAGTATGGACATTGACACTCAGTGGGAGGTGACATACTATGCTATCAATACATTTGCAAAGATCACCAAGACATTTCCCAAGATTGTCTATGACCAAGAAACTGAATCTGTGTGGCGTGGTATGCAATACATGTTGCTATACCACCATTCTTGGATCCGCTCATCTTCTGCCAGATTATACGGCGTCTACTTTTCTGGAATTGATGCTGAAAGCCGCATGATCAAGGATACCACCACAAAGTGCACCTATTTGGACAGAGAAACACTTTGCACATTGGCTGCTGACTTTTTGGAACAGCTAAAGAGCAACCATGTCACTCAAGATCAGGCAGATCAAATCGTAAAGAATTTGTTTTTCATTGGCAAATGTTTCTATTACATGCCAGACAAAGAAGACGACCATGATGCCGAGGAGATCAAGATTGATGACGCTCGTGACGAAGTTTTAGACGAAGAAAAGGGTAGCAAGGCTGCTCAAGATGCTTTAGCCAAGATTGCGCAATCTGCTCATAAACGGTCTCTCAACTGGCTATTTAGAAAAGCATCGTTCGATGCTCGCGGTGCCGCCATAAGAAAAATCAAGAGTGCAATTATCCTGGTAAGTTGACCTCCCCACCTTCCCCAAAAAAAAATCCATTATTAATGTTCGTATCCAAATTTTCAGCGTTCCTCCATCTTCAAACTGTTTGCTGCCATTTGCAATACAATGACAGCAGAGGAAATCCCTCCTTATTTGATGCCTGTCATCGCTCCTATTTATCGCACTGTTAATGATGAACAAAACAAGGCCGCCGGTTTTGAGGCTCTTCAGCAGCTCGGCAACGAGGTTCTCAATCTACTTCAAAATAAGGCAGGTCCTACCATCTATTTTGCCGTATATCAGCGCGTACGCCAACAAGTCATCAAGAGTAGAGAAGAACGTAAATCAAAAGATGCTATTTTAGCGATATCAAACCCTGCTCTGGCGGCAAAACGTAAGCTTGATAAGCACCAGCGATCCCAAAACAAAAAGAAGCGGGCTCGCTTTTGAAGGAGAAAAATTAGTCAGAAAATGAACGCACACTGTTCAAAAATGTATAGAATAAAGAACATCATAATTAATAATTGAGAAAATGCTTGATTTACATTATGTTTAAGAACCAAGTTGGACATAGACACACGGTTTTATATATACAAAAAAATACAATCTTTATTAATATATAAACATTAAAATAAAACTACATAACTATGCACTTCTTGGTTTTTATGGTACTACATGTACCATAATACTAACACAATCAACCGCGAGAAGGTGAGTGCACATCTGATTGCAGCCCCCAGAACTCAAGACACCAGCTAGGAAAGGGTAATTACTTCCCACATTTACCGGCATGGAGGACCAAACGCGCTATCTAACTAAGGTTAGGAGTAGAACAAGTTGAATTGTTCTTTTTAGTAAACCCTAACTAGTACTAGTGCTGCCCGCCTACTTAAGTGCATTTACTAACATCAGCTCCAATCTGCGAGCCATATGTCTCCAGGGATAAGCCTACCTTCATTTCCCTGTAGTTTTTTCCGGCTGGCAGACAGAACACGAGCGGTAGATCTTCCCCTAAACCCTATAATGTTCGAAAAATGTGAGCATAAGGTTACTCGGATGGTAGGGCAGAGCCTTTCACCCGATGTTTGTGTTGGACAAACACTACTCGCATTATTTCAAGGGTTAGCTTTACAAGGGAGCCGACTCCAAGTAACCAGGTTGGATCTGTACACATGCATAGCCGGTCCTTTAGTCACGTTCTTGTAGATGTTTTCAGGCGTGGTAAAGAAGAAAAAGAAAAAGAAAAAGAAAAAGAAAAAGAAAAAAGAGGAAATGGAAACTCATGGAATAACCACCCGTTTTTTCATGAAAACAAGTCTCTTTCCGCAGCCATCTTTGAATGTGCTATAGGTGTGGGTAAGGCGAGTAAAGAGCATTCATACTGCTGTCAGTTTGACTAGCGTTTAGATCTGTGTTATACAACGGCAGCTTTGACATCCACTATGGTTCCACATCTTTGATGCATTTGGTAGTAGAATGTTCTTTCTTTTAGCTCCTATCCAAAACAACCCTGTAATTCCTTCAGGATTGGTTCCGAAAACAAAGCTTGTTTTAACCAAGCAGATAGCTTGAAGGTGGCTCAAAGCAAAATGTATTTTGGGAGCACTCTTACTAGACCCATAGACTTGAAAGCTGACACAATGAGAGTGTTGATTTATATAAGAATATTAGATATCTTTGCTAATCATTGTGCACAGGTTAATTTTTTTTTTTTTAATAAATATTGCTTTTATTTCGTGGGTTACTACCGCGAATCATCTTTTTTGACTGTGCGTCTCTTTTCTAGTGTCAAATTTGAAGAGTCTTGACTGCTGCCAGCCGATGGAGACAAAGCCAATATATTCGATGAGGCTGTCCTTCTTGTATCGGCTTGCAAAGCGCGGTCAAGAGATCGAAAAATCTCATCGTCAATGTAATACGCTTGAAACAATCGTTCCAGCGTGTAAATCCTTTCTTCGATGAGTGCCATTCGAAGTTCACTGCCTCTTTTGCCTGTCATTTCAGAAAAATCAACGATAGGCGATGGCGATAGCAGACAATTCTTGTTTTCCTTTTTATCTGTTGGAATGATCAGCGGATGAAGCCCATGTTTTGAGGTTGATGAAGCATTGTTTGGTTGATCAAAGTATTCAGTGTGCGCACTGATGTTTTGAGGTGTGTTAATAGAGGAAGATATAGAGAAATCGCTCGTTTGGCGCTGCACTGGTTGTGCAGATGATTGTTGAGCAAGGGGCAGATGGGTTGAAAATGCTTTTATGGTAGACGGAAAGAAATTAGTGTGGAGTCCATTCAAAAGCGACAATCTAAATTGACCAAAGGACCATCGATGCATATATCCCCATGGTGATCTCGGTCGATAGCCAAATAAGCATGTTTGCAAGCTAAACAGTAGGCCAAATAGGCCACCAAAAATGCCAATTGCATTAATAAATGCAAAAGCTTTCTGCTCGCGCAGTACTTTTGTTTGATAGTTCGACGGAAATACGTGCAATGATCCAAACGGTTGCGCAGAACTTGCTAGAGGGTTATATTCCATCGCAAATGACTCGGAAGCTGTCATGGTGTCTATTTCATAGTGAGTGGTGACAGCAGGGGCGATACCAATGTAATTCCATACGCTTGTTTTGAGTGAAATACGTTTGATCAGCTCAAAGCTGATGGTGCTCATCAACTGTGTGCTTAGTCGGTATGCGTTTTTAGAGGCTTGTCCAGCAAGGTCGTATTCAGCGCGGTACATGTTTTCCTCCTCGATGCTATCCCACTGAAATGCTAAGGATGTTATATTTGGTATGGACTGGCTTAGCGTAGATTTGTATAGCTCCAAGTTGGGGTCGTGCAGCCTATTGTATAGTTCTATCTTCACCTGTCGCTTATTGTCAAAAACTGCCGTTTTGTTTTTACTTGTACTGTAATAATCAAATTTAAGGAATGATCCTCTGCTGTTGAGTGTTCGTTTAGATAATTGGCCCAGGCTAAACATAGATGGTGCCCTGAACAAGGAGCAGGCAGTATGTGTTCCATCGGCATTCGTTTGTGTTGGTAGCTTGTACAAGAAATCAGAACATTGGGCTCCGAAATCAGTTGAGCATCGAATAGTAGGTTCATTAGCGTCCTCCAAGTTTTCAAAGCAGAACTTGACATCTATATACTTAGGATGAGACCTTTTTTTTTCTCGTGCACTGCAACACACAAGGAATTTTACCTGGGACATCAACTAGCATTTGTTCACTTGATTCGTATGACAGTTGATCTATGGTAGGGCTATTCAAGACTTGGCTTGTCAGCGTGAATATCAGATAAATAAAGAGCATCAGAAACAGTGTCTTTAGTAATAGCCTGGCTGATTCAGCCCAGCCAGGTTCTCCTACTCTCGGTTGCCACACTTCTTTTTTCAAGCCTTTGTAAAATTGAATAACTTTTGCATGGAATCGCTTTAATCCAAAAGTCCATATTGCAATGATATACAAGAAGATAAATGCTGACAAAATGCAACCAATAGCTATCCAAATCACGGCGCTCCTTAGGCTGCCATTTTTGTTGAAGATTGAATTTACAATTGCTTTCTCTCCCAGGCCTCTTGCTGTTGCTGGCGGCTCCCACATCTCTTTGGTTATGTCAAATACATGAAAATTATCGTAAGTCGTTTGATAGTTGATCCCTGTTCAAAACGAAATCAATGGTCTGTAAGATTCTTGTTATGACAAGTGTTTACCGAAACCAAACACCACTTTTGTTGCGTTAACTAGGGATATAGAGGAATGCGATTGAGGAAGAGGCTGGAATATCGATGACTTTGGAACTCTCCATGTCCATGTATCTGTGTCAAGGATTGCTGCCATATTTTCTAGTTGACTTCTTTGACTTCCTATATATGTGTGATATGGTGCCTGAACATCATTTTGACCTACAATAGTTACATTTAGTTTCATATAGAGACCTGAATCCTTGAATACTTGCCTCCACAGATGAAAATACTATTATTTGATCCTAAATAAAACGATTAATCTTTTGTTGACGTTATTTTTTTTTTTTACCCTTTGTCAAATTTACCCAACACTATTGCGCTGTGAAATGTCCTTTCTTTAGGTATATCTCCATTTACCGCGGGTGGGGCGTTCCATTTTGATGGAATAGTATCGAATACTGCTATATCATTCATGCTGAATAACTGAAAGTTGGCTTGATTTTTACCTTGAATTGCGCTAAAATCATTTGCTGCGCAGTCGTAGCCACCGATTATTACCATATTTCCATCACTTTGATGAAAAAAAGAAATAGTTAAGCGAAACATATATGTAAGCTGCTTCACTCGTATTTTACCTTAACATGCTTGCAGTATGTCCACAACGTGGTTTGATGCTAGTGGGAACATATAATTTCTTCCACATAGAGCTTGACAAGAAATACATCCAAAAATCATTTTGAGGGCTAGTAGTATTTCTACCACCAAATATATAAACATCATTGCTGTTCAGTGACGACAGCGCAACTGAATGTTCTTTTCTGTACAAGGGAATGTCTGTTGTTGTGGATTCAACCTTCAACCATCCGTTTTTAGTGCGCACATCAAACTGAAAGACAGATAATTGAACTGGTATGCTGTAATTTCTGCCATTTTTGTCGCGTTGTTCATCCATTGCAGTTGTAAAAATAGCAATACCATCCAGCCTATTTGCAGGTACTCCAAATGAGTCAGGAAGATATGGCTGGAAAGCACCGTTTTCCAGTGTTGGCTGCGTGTCATTCGTGGCCTGGTTATCCCAATTAGATGAAACAATGCTGCTAACTAGTGGTGTCAGGGGCGTGCCGGTGATTATCTCGTTTGAAGAAATTGGCCATACACTACTGGTGATATTTTTGTTTATCGTAGCTGTCTTTGATCTGCTAAAGCCATATAGGTAGATTGTGTTATTAATCGTAATTGCTGATGAGCTACCAATAATTGATATTCCCTTACTGGAGGCCGTGTTGGGATTTTCGTTACTTGACATCCATTTTGGTGATTGCTGGAACTCCATTTTGAACGTGAAAGAGAGGAGATTTCAATAATTGAGGAGAAGAAACTCTGGTTGAAGAGGGAGTGAAAATCTCTATACATTGGAGTATGTGCAACTGCATAGAATTTCTAAAGATCGACATGAATAGGGGGTAAGAAAGAGATTCTATTTTTCTATTTACTTTTTGAATGTTACAAAGGCTCTTGTTATTGTATTTGGAATATAGATCATCATCAATTGCCGTATCGTCAAAAATGTCTGCAAGAATCCAAAACAATCGCAACTCTTCAATTCTTAAAAGGCTTATGTGTATAAAATGCAAACTACTCTTTTTTATTTTTATTTATACTATTACTTTTTTGCGCGAGGGTATACTTTGCCTATACGAGCAACACTCTCTGCAATTCCGACACTCTGACCACTGAATTGATAGACGAGATAAAAAGATCTAAAGAAGGGGCCGCCTAAAAACACGTTTACGTTGTCTGTTCCGCCAGTAATAGCTGAATAGCAGCTATCACTGCTAGCGCTGCTATTAGGTCTGTCATCTTCCAACTTGTAAATATACTGTTGCGGGGGGATTTCAGCGTCAATGCCTGCGCCGAATTGGAATACTAGCGATGGGGCTGTAGTGTATGCAGAGCATGAGATGGTATACAAATTCAGGGCCTCATTGTAAATTGCGCCAATGGCTTTGTTCATTGCGTCTGCAGTACTCCTAGGCACTGTGAGCACAGGGCTGCTAGAATACACCTTTCCATAAGCCCCTGATTGGAATGAAAATTGCTGATCTGTCTTTTCTGTCGAAGTGTTGGTCTGCTTGAATCTGAATCCCTGAATAGGAATCTTCCAAAATGGAGAACTAAGGTCGGAAACAGGGGCTAATGGCAATTGATAAATAGGGCCTGTATACAATGAATCATCTATGCCTAGTATATGTTTGAATTAAATAACAAAATTTTCTGTTTCCAACAAGTGCATCGTAAATTACCTAAAATCCAAAAGAAAGAATTTAAAATAGAATCCAGAAAAGGGCCTCGTTTTCTAAAGTTTGCAGATCCAGTCGTGTCAGCTCCTGTAGAATAGCGATCTTCACCAGCTAATGTCATTTATGAGAAAATCTGCCGATTTTGATAGGTAAATGCTTTCTATATATCTACCTGCCCTTCTTGCTTTAAAAGCACCAGGAAACAATGCAGACGGTATTTCCTTGGGGTCCACATTGAATCTTGTTTTGGTCCAATCGATACTTCCAAAATCACCCATCCCGAGTCTTGCATCTATGTATTATACAAGAGCTTTTTTAATGCATATTGAATGTCGCAAACCAGTATATACATTACTAGCAGGAGGCAAATATCCCTTGGGATAATCTACTTGATAGGCTTCAGCTATTAAATGAGGAGGAAAGGGAATGTTTTCAAATTGCATGACATCCTAACACGCACATATATATATACTAATTAGCACATAAATTATGTCTATATCGCAAAGTGAACACCTACAAGTTCAGGCTTAAGTTGGACATGTGTACCATCAAGATAAGAAAGATCAACTCGAAGAGGAAATTTATAGTTTGTTGAAGATTGATTTGCATGGAATTTTGTATTGTCAGGTTCTGCTAAACAAGCACTTGACGTACATTGATCAGACATTACCCAAGTTACTGGGGACGCGGTATCAAAGATTCCAACAAAATCTTGTTTTGGTGTACCTAGATAGCCAGAGAAAATAGTCAATAATCGATGTCTTTTAGTATAAATAGGCTATTGGTTTTACCAATGGAAAAGGGCAATGTGGGCTATAATCATGAGTCAAAGTTAGAATTACGAGCAACTATATAAACTAGCACCAAAAAGACCTACCACTCCTCTAACGTATTTCAAGGGAATTCGAGGTGGATGTATTCCATACTTTGGGAAATTGAATATTTGATCTTGGATGGTAGGAAATGCTGGAAATGTAACAGCTGCTGAAGATGATGAAATGATTGCTGAACAGGTTGCAATTATCCCAATTATCAAGGATTTGTGATTGATTTTGCTCATAGACTTGTTATATTATACTGGATACTTTTTTCTTTTATTTTTGATGTTTTTGTGGAGAGAAAGAGTTAGTAATCAATGCAAAGAGCTTCTTGAATTTTTATCAAGATGATCCAAGAAAGCTTTGTGTTTAAATTCAGAACTGCTACAGTAAGGAAACCGAGTCTAAATCATGTCAGGGGAGAGTATACACTACATATGTAAGTAGTTTTACATGGCAGAGATACAACATAAATAAGAACTTGTTAGGAGGCATATCTACATACATCGTCGTTACACCTATACTTGAAAGATGTTCAAGATAAAGTATAGTAAAACGCTCCTACTCTACCTCTCCCTTTTTTTTTTGTTTCACCCCGTAAACTTTAATTTCAGTTAATTTAGGCCATGTATGCATGTTTATTTTCTTCATGGTGCTCTTGCCCTTCTCATAATAAGAAAGCGAAGTTGGTTTTTCTTTTATTTGAAAAAAAAAGTGGTGAAATCAATTCGGGATAAATCCACAAATACATATTAGATGTATCAGAAATATGGTTGGGTAACATGTACGTCTTCATTTAGTCATCCTAGTAAAAATAATACGAGTTGTCTTCACCCCCTCCGAATTATATGGTAAAAAAAAAAACTCAACCTTCGCTTCGTCACGGTGATCTTTCCCACTTTCGTTCTAATGGGGGGTTCGCTGCTCGCGCATGCAGTTGGCTGTCTCTCGTAGCACAATACAAATCGAAGAGTTTTTTTTTTTTTTTTTTATTTTTTTTTAGGAAGATATTGTTATTTGTGTGTTCTTGAATTTGATAGATAGATTCATGTCACATTCCCTGCTAATTCTTCTCAAAAGACTGACCTTACATTCCGCAGGAAACAGCGTAACAGAATTTCGAAGCAGCAAGCCGATATTCAGTAGTATTTGTTGTATTGTTATGGATGCTATTGTTATTTTGACTTCGCTGATGTCATGAAAACCGTTCCTGGATCGGATCGTCTAAAACTGTCAGATGTCGGTAATCTTATTTGAACAATTGTCATGCATAGGTATAAGAAACCATCTATTTTGATTTTGCTTATTTTAAGCTTATTCATAGACGCATGACTCATCAAACATTCATATTGGTTAGCTGATTAAATATACAAGTTAATCTTGTTGTTAACAATTATGCAAAGAAAAAAAAGGTTTGCTCATAAATTTTGATAGACACGTCTCCCCGTGTAAATAAAGTATATTAATTAAAATAGCTCTGATCCTGTGTCAGCCTTACGTGAATCAATTCATATTTTGTTCTATATATATTTTTATGCTTTTTTTGATATGAAAGTTTGTGTTTTCTGCTTATGACTTTGTAAATATATATATATTAATATGATGACATTGATATTTCCGTGTAGGCAATTTGGATAATGGAATTGTAGGTTACAGATTCATTAGAGGTGTATGCTGTGTTCCTTTAGGGTATACTATTAGTGTGGCCAAGAATAGGCCGAGCGTAATACCTAAAAAAAAAAAAAAAAAAAAGTGTTAATATTCCGTTATGCATTTTAAAAACAAAACACTTACCGATGGAAGCTTCGATCATGGCTAATGCAAAACCAGCACCTTGAGTTCCAACTTCATCTGTACCACTAAATAGACCAATTGCAGCCTTCAAGCCCAAACTGCTAGGCACAAGATAAAATACACCTAGCAATACCGCGTCAAACGACATTTTGCCTGTAAACTTTGATAAGCAGTTGCCAATGAGGCCCAAGCCGAATGAAGGAACGACTTGAAGGATTTGAGATGGGGCATGTGCCCAGCATGCCAAAGAGTAATTGATTAAATAGCCACAAGCTGAGACGGAAGCCATGATAGGCCATCTTGGAGGACGTGCACGCAAGTAAACACAATAAGCAGTAGCAAATAGCGGAACCATGAGAAAGTTAAACCATTGAGATTCACTCGAGATACAAGTAGTTGCACTGGATGCTAATTTGCAGACATCGCTTTGAGTTGTATTAGCAGATTTGTCCATAGTCATGTATAGCTCAGATCCCATAGAAACACCATAACCTAGCAAAAACGAATAAATGATGGCATACACCATACGAACGACACCGCTCACTAGTTGCCTAGAAACCAATTCAATGATCGCAACTGCCATTGGGTAGCCTGGCAACACAATGATGAAAGAGGAAAATGCAATGGGTGTAAAGCAAAAGCCAAACTTCTGTATCCCTCGAGCGACAAATCCGATTAATATACAGACAGTAATCTCCCAAATAGGTTGGAAACTAGAGATAGCAGCAGAAAAGATTTCATTTGAGGCAAAAACCACTGGTTAAACAAATAGTTAGATTTATACACAGACACATTTAGTAATAAGCGAAAACACTTACTGCCAAGAGCTGCTGCCACACCAGCTTCTTGCCATCTACCTCCGTAAAAAAGCACGCAGCCAGAGAATGCAGCTAGAGCATACACAAATGGGTGTAACCAAAGAGGGTAGATAGGCGGTTGATTGTATACTTTATCAATAAATTCCAAAGCTTCATCCACAGATACTTCGCCATGAGCAACCAATTTCTCCAAACGGTAAATATCTGCCAAGCGATGCATTTCGAACGTCTGCGATTGCCGAATAAAATGTGTTTCAGTAGTATGAGTGGTAGAATCTATAAACGTAACCAACATAACATTGGGTATAAAGACATATTCAGCATCCACGGCAAGTGTGCGAGAAACTTGACGCATGGCATATTCTAACCGATGAGCTGGACAGCCATAAAGCATCAAAGATTTACATAATTTGCGCAAAAACTCTTGCTTTTGTAGAATATTGGCAATTTCAAAGGTAATTCGAATACGATCTTCAAGCGTTATAGGTTCAAATTGAGATGCGGTGGTCAGCATGCTATCGTTGGAAGATCTACGAGAAAATGACGGTGCTACGGATTTCTTTCGTTTTTCAAGACTAGGTACGACATATTTGGAAGAGGCTACACCCGCAAGCCAACTGCTAGGTCGATTCACTAATGGCGGGCGTTGCGGTCGATGCGTTGGAAGAATATGGCCTGAGGCTTCTGATAAGGGATCAGTGTTGGAGTGGAGAGGGTAATTAAGTAGCGAAGAGGGTTTATTTTTCTTGTTACGTTTCATTTTTAACGCCTTCGTTTTTTCAACACAAAAATACAGTACGTGAGTATCAGTATACAAATTTAATATATTAAACATTGGTAGCCCAGCTTACATTTTTACTCTTTCTACGTTTCTTCCTCTTTTCTCCATCTTGTCTTTTGACTTCTAATTTCATTAAACTGGCTAGAATACTACCACCACCTAGGCTATGATGAGGCGATTGTAATTCAACTTCTTCTTCATGCTCATGCTGAGTATGTCTACTATGCATTATCGTGCCAAGAGGATCAGGTGTGTGGTGCTTATGGCCTATTTTAGTACTCAGCATTCGTTGTACCAATGCTGCCGACTCAGCAACGTGGTCATGGAACCGAACATGACGATCTTTGGCTTCATCCTTATCTAAAGCTGCTTCGACTAATGTATTGGCTGCAGAGTCATCCAAAGAAAATTCTGCTTTATGGTGATCATTATTCAAAGACGGCAATTGACTCATTGCCCTCGACGCATTGGGGCTATCAAAAGACGCATCTCGATGGTAAGGATAAACGTTAACGGTAGCACTCTCGCTATCAGTATCGGTGGTAATGGTTTCATTATCGGTACTTGTAAAAGCTGCACTTTGTCTTTGCTGGCATTTGATATCTGGATGTAACATAGCTTGAGATGAAGAAACACTCGAAGGAACAGGAGACTGTGAGACATCTACAGGTTCAAGGACATGACATTCTGTACTGGTAGTCAAGGCTAGTTCGGGCAATCTAGGCCACGAACTTGAAGATTGCAATGTGTCTGGTCTGACAGGTGAGGCAGGAGTGTGGATGATTTCTTCATCAATGCCATTGCTTCTGTTACTGCTTTCATTGTCATTTCCCCGATTCTTCTTTTTGTTATTCTTTCGCTTGAAAAATCGATCCATAGTAGACCAAGAAATGTGTTGTAAAGTTGAATATCCTAAACAAAAGCAGAAAAAAAAAAGATAAAAAGATTAAAAAGATTAAGGAAAAAAAAAATCATCATCATCAGAGACATTTTATATGATTATATCTGATAACCGCAACACATTGATTCAGACAATTTGTATGATCAGTAGATTTATATCACCTAGTTTCTTATAAAAACATTTCTTTATTGTTTTGCCTCAAACGACAAGACTTACAATATTTTGAGACACATGAATTTACTACAGAAGTAAATATCATAATCATTGTCTGTGTCGCAGAAGTCCGCCATTTCCTCCTAGACTCCCTTCAAGATCAGCCCACTTTTTGGGCCCCCAAATCCTATCATGAAACATGTCTATTTTGACATATTCACCAATTAAATACATGCCCACGAACGTTGCAAAATGCTGTTGTTAATCAAAACTCACCATTTTACTTCATGAGTCTCAGTGAATGTAAACTCTCGAATTGTTTAAATCAAAACCAGTTATATTTACTAAATTTTATTACTTTTTAAAAAGCGTATAAAAATTGCTTGTCAAATCACAGATAATAGCCTGGAGCCAACCAGTAGCAAGTAATTTCATCGGTATTCAAGGTATTGGTCATTGAGAGAGAAGCTATTGGCCTTTTATCAAATATCGATATTTGCTTAGAGCGTACTTTTCTTTGCAGCTTCCTAGCTATGATACGTTTTGATTCTACCAAGTACTTTAAGATGTGGTATAATTCATATTCTGTAAAGAAGCCTCGAAGTTTATCTCGTAAATTAGCCTAATAAGAATATATGTACGTTAGTCAGTGTGCATAGATCACAATGTGGTATTGCTTACAAATGTTATTCCCGGTCTTTGAAGAATATGGCTCATCGCTGCATTCGCACAACCCTCTAAAGCAATGGGTATAATGGCTCCAGTTGTGTCATTCCACATTAAAGGTGAAATACATCGTGTGCTGCTCTGTTTTATAAACCAACTCGGAATAAACTCTGATGCTATATATCGTAAATGGTCGAACCCTACTATGTGAACAAGAGGTGGCCTGTGATTTTCCAGAACGTTCAACATTTCAAAAAAAGAGCATTTCTCATGCTCATGCTGGAGAGAAAATACATCTCTAATATCAGACGTCGACGCTCCTGTCTTTCCGAAAAATGCTATTATATCGTATAATGCCTTGGATAAGGGATATTTTGCATTGAGAGCAATTAAAGAGCGCCCGATTTCTTCTTGTGTTAAAATAGATGTTGCATCAATAGGCTCGACGAAAGTTTTAGCCTTGTGATTAGCAATCAAATTGCCATCTAAAGTGATACGGAGATCCAGGCCCTTGTATATGAATGCAGTACGCATACTAACTAAAAATATAGAATGCAGAGTGATACATACCAAAATCATATCTATTGCTAGAGAAACTTACCTGCCGATGCTCTGGGATAGTACACTGACTGTCTCAGCTTGATATATTTATCCAGGTTCTGAACGTTTATTGAAATCTACATGATTGTAAAAATAAGCATGCTACATGTTGATGTTGTTTCAATATCATCTTACTTGTCGTTGGGATGCGAGATCAAAACTTGCCGCCACAGTTCCACCATTCATATCAGATGTTTGCAGATCAGAGAAAGGATGAGCAGCTATCTTCTCATGAAAGCACTTTGCCTCTTTGAAGAATTCAAAAGGTAAAACACCAGAAGCCACGATAAGAAACCTTTGATGGACGACCGTATTTAGTTTACATTACCCTGTTAGCCACATATATAATTGTACTTACTTTTCAGATACGTTAATATGACGTCCAGGGATGCGACCGTAACCAGCTTTGCCTTTAATAAGCAAACCTTCTGTTGTCAGAATTTCCACAGCTTGCTCAATGATTTCATCTGGAAATTTTCTCAGCAGCATGTACCCATCTTTGGAATCGTATACTTCATCTGGCGTAATTAGAATCATCTGTTACATGTTAGATGGTGGTAATTATGTCATCTATGAAATGTACCTTTATCAAAACGATCACTAAATGAATAGAAACTTTGTTTTCATCATAGTCCATGATACTATTGGATGGGATATCATACATTGCTTCATCATAGCAGCGAAAGACATGGTTGTTACCCGCTTCTTCTTGGATGATACTAAACTTGGAATGGAATTCGCTCAGCTTCTTTGGTAAAGGTTCCATCTGCTGTGCTTGATTTTCTCTTTCTTGCAGTTTCAAGATAAAATATTCAAGAAAGGCAGGCAAATCGTATTCTTGTGTGTCCCATGGTGCCTCGTCTTTGAGTTCTTTATTAGAGATACCTTCCTGGTATATTTCAAGCCAGTCTGTTTTTAACTTTTTGATTGTATCTGTGGTATTAGGATCCAATACCATCATGTAATGCAGAATGCGACGGCACTTTTCAGGGGTACAAGATGTTATCACCTTGGCAATTGGGCTCCAAAAAAAGAACGAGCCTTCCGATCTTGCTTTCATAATACTGTAGGCATGCAGAAGCACATCTTTTTCAACGTCATTCATAGGGTTTCGAGATTGCTTTGCTGCTGGTATCAAATGTCAGACAGTGATTTTAGACTATTTTATACGCAAATACGTACCATAGTTTCTTTTTGGAGATTTATAAGGTTCCACTGGAAGCCTCAGTCTTCGCAATTTCCTGCTTGCTATAAACGTAGACTCAGTAAAAGGTACCTGTTGCTTCAGTTCAAACATAGCGGCGTCAATCTTGCGCTTCTCCATTGAAGCTTGCATTAGTTCGGCAATAGCAGGTGATGCTGTCATACTATTTGTCTTTTGCAGTCTTCGTTCTCCCTTTTCCTTTTGAATGTTGTACTTTTTAAATGCCATAAGGACTGAATTGTAATATACCTGGACGCGCTTGGTAGTTAAATCCGATTTTTTAGCAATATAATTGCGCAATGATTTATCTTCAGCGGAAGGCACAGTTTTAGCATCGTAATCAACGAATGAGTCTAGTATGGTTTTCTGCTTCTTTGTCAGTAGTGTATTTGATCTCCACAGCCTGATTAAAACAATGTTGTAAAGTATATCATTCTCATCATGTATAGTATCCGTCTTCAGCCTTCTTCTTAAACAGCACGTTTGCAAATCTCTCCAATATCGCTGCACATCGCTAATATCATTAAATTGTATTGTCTCTCGTACGGGATGCTCTTTAGCAGCATAGTCTTTGAGAACGCCTTGTTCAAGTAATCGAGTTTTTGGCGGAATTGTATATCCATCAATGGTATTCCCTTCAAATGAAACAAGTGATAGTGCGTGTAAAATTTGAAGTAGATGGATGATTCTAATTCGGATTCGAGGAGCTTCTTGAGAAATGATAGCTTTAATATCTGCGGGAAGGTCACATATCGAAATATCTTTGTTCTCATTTGCTTGAATATATTCATCCAGTTTATGGTCATCGTAAGGCAGCAAACCATAGATTTTCATCAATGTGCGTAGAGGGAATAACTTCAAGAAGTCTGCCATATCAACAACGCTGTGTGATATGCCCTTGTATTCAATATACCTAAACAATGCTTCATGTAACTCCTTTGCCCTCATCCATTTAGACGAAATCCATCCATTTTCAATCGCTCTAATACGCCATGAATTGGGATTTTCCACCAGTGGTTTAGCCAAGATTTCAGTATCAGTGAAAGATGAGTGAGGCAAGGCTGGCATATTAACTACTTTCACTTCTTTTCGTTTTGAAACGCCATTCATAATAGGCCTTTGAACACTGTAATTGTCGATAAAATCTGTCACTTGTGGACTATCACCGCTCAAGCTTGAGTGAAGAACAAATTTCTTGATCTCTGTCAAGCCATTGGCTTTTTTAATCGCACTTACATATATCTTGAGCTTTTTTTGATCATGCAATTCCTTTACTAAATCATCAAACGTCTTGCGTGCTACATTTTGACCTCCAGGAGTGTCCAGTTCGAGTCTTTTGAATTCATTCATCATCTCCGGATTTAATTCTCGAATTTGAACCTTTTCTACCATGTCCATAATAATGCCGTATCGACGAGTTTTTGTGTTATTGCGTAATGAACTCTTTTTTGCTTTTTTCAGTGTTGATGGAGCAGTTGTTGTATCAGTACCATTGTTGTTGGGTCTTTTGCTGGGTATTTGAATGGGTTCGTTGTCTGCTTTCTTAACTGTTACTTTCTGCTTTTTCGCAGCGTCTTTTCTAGCTAGATAGTTTTCCCTGTCGTAACGCTGACGCTTTTGTAAAGGCTTATTCAGAGTGAGAGCAATTTCATCAATGAAATTAGGCTCCTCCAGAATTTCTGGCTTTGCGGGTCTGGGTGTGAGAATTGCAGGCTCTAGAGTCGCATTTGCGCTATTCTCGCTAAATGCTTTCCATCCATTCAAAGTATAATATCGAAACTGTCGGCTTCTTCCGACAAATTCATCAGTACGATGCAGGATAAATTTAGTGAAATCTGGATTTTTGGATGGTAGAGTAGCCGACTCAAAAAAGATGTTGAATTGAACAGGGTCAATCAAAGGGTATTTATCGATCAAGTCTTGTCGTAAAAGGCCTTTTTCTCCTGATGCTTCGATATCCTTGTAAAAAACATAATCAGACGGAAGGTCTCTAAAAATTGAATAATGCCTGTCATTTTGCGTTGTATACTGCAACTGGTGCGATTGGGAACTGCTCATTGTTGGTGTTGAAGCAACTAGTTTGACGCATTGTCTCATTTTCTTGCCGTCAGAGGCATTAAATTTCTCTATTTCGCCTTGTTCATGCATCTCTTGTATTCGAACTCGAGCCCATTTTTTTTCTGCAGAAGTGTCAAGTCCTAGTGCATCAATCAAATCAACTACAGGTATGATGTTGTCAGTCGCCTTTTCCAGCAAATTCTTTATATTGTCTTTGAATACGGGCAGGCGGTAAATCACCCCATCATGTTGCTGGCTTTCCTTAGTTCTAGCGTTAGGCATGCTGGCAAATTGCTTCAGAAATAATAATTTTGTGCACATGCGAGATATATAAGCATTTTCTTTGACTCTGCAAATAACAAGTTCAAGTTGAATGGGGTGTTTATAAACAGCATGAGTTTTTCATCTTACATTAAACCTAGCTGATCTAGCTTTTTCAAATGATAAAAGACCGTTTTCGAATCCATGCTGAACATTTCGCCCAATTCATGTTGACTGATACCCTGAGACCGACTTTTAGCAATGCTGTTAAGCATAAGTCTCTGTTTCTCTGTTAAGCCCTTTTTCTCGTGCTTGCATAGACAGCTTGAGTTTGAGATTTCCTTCTTTGAGTTCATTTCTTATCGATATACCTTTAAAGATCCATAAATTTTTCGATCCAATACGTCTTCTGTTGCCGAAATTGAGATATCCAAAGATTTCAGGTCGTTGTACGTCAAGTTAATGGGATTGATGGGAATTCCTCTCTAGTAGTGGGTGTGAGTCATATATTTTAGGCTATGTTTCTTTGGCCTACCTCTGAAAACAACAACAGGCTATTCCCTTTGATTTGCTGCCATACATATGCCTTATAGCCATCATCGAACAGTAGTGGGTGATTGAGTTGGGTATCTTTTGAGACTCTTGCGATCAGAGTTTCAACAAGTGCAAAAAATTTATCAGCAGAGCAACCTGCGTGTTTGGATTTATTAAAGTTACAATAAAGCTATAAACAGGGGGATATTTCGTTTACCTTGGTGTCCTTCTAAAGCTACTTCATCTGCAATGCCGTCCAAGACCTTGTCCATTTGCAAGAGGTTTTGTAAATGAAACGGAAAGAAAAGTGGAACGTCAAACAGGATGATGCCTTTCAATTCGATCCTCTGTGACTGAGTGACAAGAAGCACATTAGTGTCTTGATAAAGAAATTGCAAAAGCACACTAATACAATATTCCCAAAAATAGCGAGATTTGTTGGTTATATGAAAAGGTTTACAATTTTATTTATATTTATATACAGGGTTAATGTCTAACTTGAGTCTTTTCTAGTTGGTAGATTTCTTGCTAATTGAATCAGTGCAGCCTGAGCTTCAGAGGGCGGTAGATGTTCAATTGCTGAAACCGCTAATTCTACATGTTTGTTTGCTAATGCAAGTGTTTTTTTTAAGCCGCTACTTTGGTACACCAACAATCGTGCCTATATTTGCATGTCAGTATTTGTTCATGTCATGTATGTGTATGTGTGTGTGGAGGAAAAAAAAACGCACCCTTTCGGCATCGCCTTCGTTGCTAAATCCACGCTCAATCAAGGTTCCTAGTTCTGCGTGTTCTTCCCATGCTAATAAAACTGGTGCTGTAATCCAACCTGAGTTGTGTTTCTTCTTCTTGTCGATATTTGCAGCACTCTGAGAGAAATCTCGTACATCACCAATAAGCTAATAAGCCAAGGTTAGATCTAGATTTTGACCTGGTGAGCTGATGTACTTATACCTGGAATGCAATGCCTAAATTCTTGCCGTAATTATATGCAATATTTGCAACATCGCTTGAACAGCCACCCAATACAGATGATGCCTTGCAGCTTTGAGCGATCAAACTACCAGTTTTCAAGTAGACCTTTTCTAAATAGTAGTTGAAAACTGCTTCCTTGTCCAAGTTTTTCTTATTGAGATCGTGCAATTGCATAAACTCTCCTTCTACAAGATTGGCAATGCAAGTAGCAAACAACTCAATACATTCAGCCTTCTTCAGCTGTGCCAATGCAAGGGAAGCACGTGCCAATAAGAAATCTCCTGCGAGCACAGCCATTTTGTTTCCAAAGCCTGGGTTGGTTGCCTGCTCGCCATTATCAATCACATCATAATGAAGCAACGAGGAGGTGTAGATCATTTCAGAAATCTCTGCTAATCGTCGCTGCGTAGGTAAAATGGGTATCTCCGCTGATGAAACTTGTAAATTGACATCTACATCTTCACTCAACAGTTGTTGGTTTGACTTTTTAGGCGTCTGCGAAGTTGCTTTTGCTATCAAGAGCACTAAAAGAGGTCGGATTCGATTGGTGTCACCTTGAAAATAGTGGTTTTTGATGGTATTGATAAAGGGATGGCCAGACCCTAACAGACTTGTAATATTTCCTTTCAATTCCCAGAGATCCTTGCCAACAAGCTTGACAGGGTCAAATATGCGGTCTTGGTCAGCTGAATTAACTAGACTTTGAGCTTCTTTGACAGCTTGGTCCCAGCCAGTTGCTCGCCCGGTGAATGGCAATGACTCAATGTTGGGCCGAGTTACTTTACGAAGAGGTGTTACCGTCAATAAAGTAGATTTGATGACATTGATGCCTTGGGCTAGTTTGTAAAAAGGAGAATCCTCGTCTTGCTGCTTCAATTCAGCCGCCTTTTTGTAATGTGTTGCTGCATGATGAAATGCAGCTACAGATACCGGTCTAGTGACCAAAGAATGGTTTTTGGTTAATATCTTGATACTACGTGACAACATACTGTATTTGATAAGGGAAAATAATCCCTGGTTAATTTCGTATTTCATAAACTTTACCATTTTCAAATTCCCCCTTGTTTGACGTGGGCTGCTCCTCGGATGAATTTGCAGTCCATCATAAAGTACCACCACCGAGACAAAAAGTGCTGTTGCCAAATTGCAGCAGTGGTAATCCTATTTCTAACAATTTTTGATCGTTCTACCTCATGCTATGTCGCTATCATAGATCGTTATTCACACTATCATGTATACAAAAAGCATCTTAAAATATTGGGAATAAGCACTTTAAAAAGACCATATTAATGTACATTTTGTTTATCGAGTGGTCATCATATGTTTATTTCTTAATCATAGCTCAGTAGATAGTAAATAGTCTGGGTAAACTTGTGATATAATATGATGCAAGCAGCAACAGTCTTTATTAGTGGATCAAACAAAAACCATTCGATAGCTAATTTGTAGCTCTATGTTTGTGTTGCAACAAAGTTATCTTGAAAAACCTTTTGTCTCTCTGAAATTGTGAATAAATCAAGTCTGTATCCATTTGAAACTTGCACATCTACTAGAAGACTAAATCACAGACAAATATTGATAATAAATCGAAGTTAAATGACCTAATGGCTGTAGAGTAAAACTTAGCGTAAAAGGGCAAAATTACCTCAAGCCTGCTGTCGAGCTTCACCAAGACATGTTTGGTACCATTGCGTATATCAAAACGCACTTTACTATTTTACTTAGGGACTTGGGCACGTTGGTGCTTGTTTGTCATAAAACCATATGCTGTAATACCTGCAAAAACTTGATTTTGTAATATCTTTACAGCAAAGATAAATATCGAGAAATGAAAAAAGTGATGAGGTACATTTATCGTACTAGTTTTAAGATGTATACCTGGCTTCGACCACAAATCCGAACCTAAAAATGACCCTGAAGATCGATCCAAATAAAGTCGAAAATTTTAAGGTTTGGGGTCCAAACAGAGCAAAATCTGGAAAATAGTCAGAAGTGAGAGTTATTTCTGTTTAGGATATAGATCAAATCGTAGCGGCAATGTATTATACCTAGTATAATACATCATAGATCGAGCATGAGTAGAATGCGTAGTAGAATAATAGGATGATGATGACTTCAGTTAGACATGGTTGTTATATCAATAACATGCTATAGAGCTTGTAGTCAGATCAAGGGCTAAAGCCAATGTGCGTGGATAAAATCATCAGGGAAGTACACGACATACTCTATATATAAATCTTGGATACAGTCGTGTATGACGACGTTAGCACATAGTATTAGTTTATATAAATACATCCAGAGGATGTATTTCTAATAAAAATGTAACTCTTTGGTAGATTCATTTTACTGACTTATTTTGACATAACTATGCCAAAGAGACATGAGTGGTGCCATTGAATATCTGATCTTTATCACAGTACAGAGTGGTGGTATCCTACGGCATTTTTTTCTGAAATCTGCGTTTAATCCTGATGAATGTTCTTCCACTAAATCTGCTACGAAGATCATTTTATCCTTTATACGTATCTGGGCTCTTGTCTTACACTGGTGATTCGTTAACTCTTACCCACCAAGCTCCTACGAATTGATTCAAGGCGTACCCAATTATCCCTCATCCTATCGAAACGTAGATTAGCTTAAATCCTCATTCAATCTTGGAATAGCTAAACAAATATATTCAGTTCTAATTGTATTGTTTCTGTCTATATTTCGTTATTCTAAACAATTTCGATATGAATAACAAATATTTCCAAAGACAATTTAATAAAGAGACTAGTAGCGACTATACCACGGAGAACGTAGAGTCTTATTAATGGTTGAAAGAGGAAGCCCGGATTGCTATGGTCCCGGTTTCTAAAAGTCTTTATACAGTTCCATTTGCGTGTCTGTTTCAATGTTAGAATAGAGATGAGGTTCAACCTCCAGTTAATAGGCAATACCATGCACTTCCCATTACAATTGATGATTGACACCATTTGCTTTCTTTATTTAAATTGTTGGCGTATTTTCTGTTATTTTTTCGATTAAAGTCGTATGTTGACATACCATAAATACAATTATTAATAACGCAGCTACACAAAGAGCACAAGGGCTATGTCGAGGTAGTTAAGGAATGTTTCTTTATAAGAATTACCATAATTACCCCTGATAATATTTTAGTGTGCTTGAACAGAGGAGGTTTTTTTTTTTTACAGTGTGAGCACTGTATGCTCGCAAAATGGCACCATATAATGTCTATTCACCAAATCAACCACTTTTGTTACTTATATATATAATCATGCAATCTTTTCAAGTAGAAAATAAGATTACTTTGCATAATTTTGTTTTTTTAAAAAACGCGAGAGCTGAGAACCAGGTTAAAGCACTTGCCAGAACTTACTCTTATGTTTCGTTGCATTCTGGGAAAGCAAAAATCAATTGAATTTCGGAAATGAGGTTTATCATCAAGACATTTATAAGTCAAGAATTAGACAGTTGATACAAAATTACCATTTTGGGTACTGCATGATGTTGATGTTTGTTGAAAGACAAACATACATTTATTTGGATATTTCTAGAGATATAGCTGAATTGACGAAACAGGTCGAATCTAATCAGCCTGACAAAAATGAAGAAGAGAAATGTGGTGAAATATCGAGGTTTACTGTATAGCATTTAGAAGAATATACACATACGCAGCAATTGAACAGTCAAAAAGGACATTCTATGCTGTGAAACCGTAAAAAAGATGTGCAAGAAAGAGGGTCGACTTTGCTTTCTTCTACTAAAAATATTTCATAATGACGGACAAAAAATGGGGTAAGCTACCTTTCGAGATCTTGCTCTGTATTATCCAATATGTACAACTCTACAACAGCCCAAAATCTAGTACATCCTATTCGTTTATTCGGGAAGCAGTTGACGATTTAATGGCTTGTCAGCTAGTCTGTAAAGGATGGTCCAGAGCAGCACAGAAAATTCTCTACAAAAACGTCGAACTAGGAACCAACACGCCAGGATTTGTTCGCACCATTACAGAGGACGCTCCACATCTCGCGAATCTTGTCAAAATACTAAGCTTTTTACCGAGATTCGTGGAACTTGTCGATTGTACTAGGTACGCGGAATCAGTCATAGCAAATTGTGCACAGGTGGAAGCTTTGTTCGTAACAGATAGCGAAACAGAACAATTGATATGGCCCTGGCTTCTAATGGAAGACACTAAACTTGAAAAGCTTGAAACCATTGGGAATACGTCAAATGATGGTGTCGTGAATACTGCTTTATTTTCATTGCTTGCGCTAAAACTGAAAAGGACCTTGACCAGTCTTACTTTGCAAGTAGTCGATGCTACAAACCGACCTTTGAATCAGTTTGCCTATCCAAATAATCTCTCATCAAATTCAAACATAAGTCAAAAATTTGATTGTGTAATCAAACGCCTCAATACCTTCATTTCTTTGAAATCTCTGACGCTTACCAATTGCTACCCTTCAACATACAAGATTCTAGATCAGATTGTCAATGATTGCTCACCGACTACGAAAAATTTGACCATAACGATGTTAAAACTACTTGGATGGAACGACACACAGGAAGAGCATATTCTGCCAAATAACAGTATAACGAAATTGCACATCCAATCCACTACAATGGACGAATTGTCGCTTTTATATCTGATTCGCAAATTCAAAGCCCTCGATGTTTTGGAAATAAACTCGGTTCATTACAAACTCTCTCAAGCGAACCAAGATGGATATTGGGGTCAATTGTCACAGCTATGTCTATCCATGTCAAGCTTTGATGTTATGTTAGTATCACAGTTTGGATTCCCAATCATAGTGGAAAAATGCACGGAGATACTATGGAGAGCTGAGTGCGATGTGCGACATCTGAAAGTATCGTTTCTGGGAAGAAACGATCCCCTTCATCCGACTCAAATTCTGCCGGAACAACGATTTAGCTTGCGAATACGAAAATACAACTCCAAATCATGCGAAATAGCGATTTCCTTGTATTATCTACCAGGTGGGTCAAAAGAAGAGGCTTTACAAAACATTGTGAGCTGGATGCAACTCTTTTCTCCTCAAACTATGGACTTGGAAAATCTTGAATCATGTACGAGATATCATAACATGTTTACCAATAATCCCAACAATGAATCACGTCTTAAACCATACTTTGACTTTGGTTGCGCCGGTGATGTCAAGCAGTTCTTTACAAAGGAGTGCAATTCTGTGAATTGGCAAGCCTTCGACAGTATCGTTTCTTTCGACAGCACTGAAAATTTAAAGTTTTGCAGCATGGTATTACCCAACAGCCCTCCTTTATCATCGAACGGTAGTGATGTGCAACAGGATACAGGCATTCGTCGACTGGAGATGAGTCAATCCATTCTTTATACAATGGCATTTCCAGAGATGTCCAAAAGACTGCCTATATTGCACGAACTCATCTTGCATACAAATTGCTATTTGAAGGAAAACCGCTACTCATTAGAAATATTTTTGCCATCAACACAGCTAGACTTATTTTCTTTGATAATCGCCCCAACTTGCAATGTTAATTCTAAGACAAACCGCAGAAATTCTTACGGCCTGCACCTGTCAAATTCTGACCATAACTCTGACTCTGATCCCGATTCTGATCACTACTATGACTCTGACACTGACTATGGCTATAGTTATGGTTATCGCTCAAGCCCTTATCATCGCCATTCGGTAAAGCAAGTCCAAAAATGTGCATTGGAAAACCAGGAATTGCTCACAGCCATGACTTCAAATTACACACTGAAAATAGAAACCCAAACAAAAACACACATCTCAGAAAGAGAACAAGGAAATATTGTTCAAAGATCCATAGATTCAGGCGTTCAGAATGCTATTACCGGAACAAAGGAGAACTTTTTGATCTGGGTAAAGTTTAAAGAATTGAAGAAATTCAAAATTTGTAGCAATGCAGTTGCTGGATCAGAAGGCTATGAAGTGCTTGAATGATCTCTATTATACCCAGTCTAATAAAAATCTATATGCAAACAAAGTTTGCCTCAATTTTAGATGTTTTTGGAAGAATAACATTATTTAGATCACAAAAGAAATGTCGGGCAGAGTTATTGAGACCAGAGTTGTAAAATGAGTTTTGATAATGAACCTGCGCAGTTTCATCTTTATAATTGTGATAATCATATACGATATTTTAGATAATTTCCTCTTTGTCATAGTTCCCTAGTCTTATTAAATACAAGGCACAATTTTTTTTGCAGGGAAAACCACCAATATCGGTTGGAAATTACCAGAATTAACCAAACGTGTTTCTGATATTGTCTACATTTAATAATTTCGAGAGATAGCTTCCGATATGAATTGGAGTAATGTTTGATAATTACATTATAGTAGAGGATTGAAAAACTTCCCCCGAGAACACCCCGAAAACAATCACATTGTTGTTACCGGGTTTGCTATAAAAACAACCTGGTGTTTCACCCTTTATATCAATTTTCCTCACAGCAAAAGAAAAAAGTTGCATTACTATGAGAGCTTATGTTTATGATATCCAAGATCCTGCCGATCAGCGTGCTCCTCATGATTTAGGTATCGAAAAATCTCAAGCAGATTTGGAAAAGGTTGGTGTCCTATACTGGCGTATTGAGGGAGACGGTGCTCTTGACAAAATCGATGAAATTGCTAAAGAAAGAAGCTACAAAAACAGAGATACAGTAAATATACACTCATAAAATGAAAATGCTCTTTCACTTAGTTTTTTGTGTGCTAGATTATTGTGTCTCCTGATGCTATGGGATCTAGCTATGGGGAAAAAGTCAAGTCTTTCTTTGCCGAGTGAGTTTCATCGAAATTAATAATATTTACATACACGTAATATTTAAGATTCATGTAGGCACCTTCATGAAGATGAAGAAATTCGGTTTATTTTGGATGGCTCTGGCTATTTCGATGTTCGCGATCAACAAGATGTTTGGATTCGTATTTACATGGACAAAGGAGACATGATCATTTTGGTAAGTGGGGTTTGCATTTCTGCCATGTCTTATTGCTGATATGTCGCAATAGCCTTCTGGTATTTATCATAGATTTACTACTGATGAAAACAATTATATCAAAGCCATGCGATTATTCAAGGATGAACCTAAATGGACACCGCTTAATCGTATGTGGCCATGGCGATTAACATTTCCCCGTCCTAATTACATAATGTAGGTCCTGTTACCGCTGATAACATATACAGACAAGAATATGTCAAATCTTACAAGTTAAACGGTGCATAAACGATTGTTTTTATTTATTTAAAAAGATTACTACAATTTACTTGGACATCTGTACATTCGGGTTAAAATAAAATACATGTTTGAGCTATCTACGACATACCATCATCTTGACAAATTCTTGATAATTGATCTGACCATCACCGTCAACGTCGGCTTCACGGATCATTTCATCGACTTCTTCTTCGCTCATCTTCTCGCCAAGGGAAGTCATTACATGACGTAACTCTGCAGCAGAGATATATCCATTACCATCCTTATCAAAGACCTTGAAGGCTTCTTCGATCTCTTCTTGGGAATCAGTATCCTTCATTTTTCTGAAAATTTATTATAGTGAATACAGATGTAGCTGCTTACCGTATCGCTGCCTCTTACCTAGCTAACATGGATAAGAATTCAGGAAAATCAATAAGACCGTTACCATCACTATCAACTTCATTGATCTATACGTAGTTTGTATAATATGAATGAGCTGGTTTCGTGCATTTTAAAAGGAACCATCTGTTTTTACCATATCTTGAAGTTCAGCCTCGGTGGGGTTCAAATTTAAGGAACGCATAACAGTACCAAGCTCCTTTGTAGTGATGGAACCATCGCCATCCTTATCAAAAAGACTTGCGATAATGAATAATTTAGTTTTACGTGATATTTACCAGTAAAAAAAAAGCTTACTTGAATGCCTCGCGGAATTCAGTGATTTGTTCTTCAGTGAGTTGATCAGCCTGACGGATGTGAAATATGTTTAGTTTAAATCACGTTCAGCTAGCATCCATGAAAGAGAGTTTGGTGCTTACCATGATTTAAAATTTTTATAAGGAAAAAGAAAAAGAAGAAGAATGAATTCAGGAAAAAAATTAATATTTGCGCAAGCATGTACAGTACTTTCTTTTTTGTTGTCATGATTTCGCGTGACTAAATGTGGTACAAATTTGATGAATAAGGTGCGTTTTGTAATGAAAAACTTGGATATAAGCCCACCCTGTTTTGTTGCATATACAGTGCTTCCAACAGTCAATATCGCACACGGTCAAAAATGATGTCGCAAGCCAATGAAAACCGATGTCGTCAGTTATTCAACATCAATTTCGCACTTTCCGGGAACCAAGTCGTATTTCTAGAAACCATGTCGTGCATTTGAAAATGATAAAAGTTGGCCATTTCATCTCCTGGGTCAGTTTTTTTCATTTCTTCAATTGTTTAAAGTTTAACATGAGTGCAATATTTTTATTTGAAGATGGACATGGAAATGTCGTTGATGAGAATGGAGGCCCTGAACCCATGGAATATATTGTTGATCAGAATGAATTTATTGTAGAATCGATTGCGACTCATAGTGAGTACTTGAAAAATATGCCTTCTTGTGAATCTTCATTGGTTTATCCAATGTTGATAGAAAAGCCAAAAGACGAAGACATCCGTATGAAAGAAGCAAAGTGTATGAGCGCATCAGCTGCAGCGAAGCAGTTGGGTATTCACATTCGAACTGTGCAGAGATAGGTTAAGCAGTACAATATGCGTCCTGATAGTATTTTCGAGGTTTGTAAGCAGGTTGGTCGTAAATGTATCTTGAGCGAAGAGCATAAAACTGCTGTTATCGACTTCATTGATGCTAATGCTTCTGTTGCAGTTGTTGAAGTGACTGAGCATTTGTTGAATCGGTTCAATGATCTTAAAGTTTCACGTAGCACTGTTTATAATTTCATGAGAAGTGAGTCCAATCTTTCTTTGAAGAAAGCTGACTTCCATTCTATCGAAAGAAACAGCCCAGCAAAGATTGAAGAGAGACATGATTGGGTTCGTAACTGGGAAAATACTGATATGAATTTTTTGACGAATTGCGTGTTTCTTGACGAGTCAGCTTTTGATATCAATATGAAACGCTCAAGAGCTTGGTCCAAAAAAGGTACGCGTGCCATTGTTACTCGGCCTACTACGAGAGCAAACACAACATCGATACTGGGTGCTATCTCAGCTGCAGGTTTGATCAAAGTTGGCGTAAAAAAACCAAGACCTGCAAAGAAGAGAAAGACGGAAGGGTATGTAAGCTCAGGGACTGTAACTGGTCACTACATAAGTTTCTTAAAAATGACTCTCGATGAAATGGACAAACATCCTCATATGAAGGGTCATTATATAGTCATGGATAATGCACCCATTCACACGCATGAAAACATAAGGAAATACATTGAGTATCGAGGATATAAGTGTGTATATCTTCCTACATGCTCTCTGGAGCTTAACCCAATAGAACAGTCCTGGGCAATAGCAAAATGTAAGATTAAGTGCCATAGGTTTTTGCAGGAAGAAGAGAATTACAGAAGCGTGCAATAATGTAGAAAAAGTTCACTTCAAAGGTTTCATTTCGCATTCTTACAAGTGTTGGGATAAATGTCGAAACAGGGAACCAATGTAATGGCCACTGACCACAAACATCTCTCACGCAGCATGAAAAAAAAAAAAGCCTCGAGCACCCCAGTGAGCTTCAAAAAAACACCATAAACGCAAAAGGTGGTGATTTGAAGGTAAAAGGAGGTGACTTGAAGCTCACTGGGGTGCTCGAGGCTTTTTTTTTTTTCATGCTGCGTGAGAGATGTTTGCGGTCAGTGGCCATTACATTGGTTATATAATAGAAGCCAGTGATAGTAAGGCTTGCCGTTATCTACTGTGCAGAAATCAAGTACTCAACTAACCCAGTAAAGACGTTCTGTCTAGATGCACTATATTACTCTTTAAACTAATGAAGTTCATCTCCAGTATATATATTATTTGTATGAATCTGGTCCTTTTTGCTATGTATCTGACATTATGGTCTGTTTTGATGAAAAGAAATTATGATCTTGAAGGAAGCAAGCGTTACAAAGATACCATATAAATGTTTGTTATTCCATACCGTGATAAAAAGCACCAGTTTTATGTATACGGTATTAAAGACTGTCAAACCCCATAGCGACGTAAAAATTAAGCTCCTGCGACACACCCAGTTATTAAAACGTCTACTCCACGTTTCATTCTATTATCGTGAATCAAATTGTTTTATACAATAGGATGCATTTCATATATATAAACTGTTCATATATACTATGTCTTCTACAATTTAGTAATCAACGTTTGAGATTCAGTACAAGCAAACCCGAAAAGATGTTTCTCCCAAGTTGTTGACCATATACACCTTGGGTGGTTTTTATATATACTCAAATAGACGGGTATTACTTATTTCAATTAGCAATATCTCCTTGGTATTGTGCTAAAATCATTAGTGTTTCAACTCCAAATCCATAGTCTCTGTTCCACCTTCATCTTAAATTTCACCTTGAGCATCTAGCTGCAATCTGCTAGACGCACTGGAATTGCTGGAATTGCTGGAGATACAGCACAGCATTGAGCATGAAGGCTTCCAAAGCTATTATTATCAACAAGAAAGCTGCTACAGACGGTAAGAGTCGAAGCAAAATTATATATATTTTACAAAAGAGTCTATTTTGAGTTTGCAAACATTCTGAGTATTTTCCATGCTGATATAGTGCATAATCAGTATAAGTAAAAAAAAAAAAAAAAAAGGATATTGATTGAGCCTTACTCCAGAGCGTGGTACTATGCACGTCTGATCTTAGATAGGTCGCGGTACCTTTAGAATAGACAAGTTATGGACCAACAACTACTGCTGTAATTTATGTCTTTGTCATAGCGAAGTGAAGATTTAGAAATTAAGTGACAGAGTCATCGCACACATTACGGTATTAGAAGAATGAGATTGAGCAGCTTGAGCATTAATGCCCTTAAGTGAGCAGGAGAAATGTTTAAGATTTTCTAGTAGGAGCTTGCGAAGCGGCGCACAGGTCTATGAGAGAAACAAAGATGAATATCAATAGTAGAGATTAAAGTATGGAGAACGTAGGTGTATATTTCAAAATTATCAGTTTGGATACAGTGATTGACCTCAATTTTCAGCCAAGAAATCGACATGGCCAACCTATATTTATGCTTTGTAGATGAGTATCCATTTGGATTTGGAGGCAAGACATGAACTAATAGGTAACTTGAAATGTCTCATATAAATCGATAGCTAATATGCTGCTTAAAAGTCATTTTGATACAATAACTCTTATTGTTCAAATTAATTTAAATGAAGGGTCTTATGCGATAATAATAACATTGATTTTGTGACAGAAAAGTATGTACATACTGTACATACATTATATCAGCTCTCATAATTCGACTCTGCAATAGCCAACAAACAAAGCTAGTGGCAATTTTTCATGAATGCAAATGCATGTTGTTGAAGTATTGACAAGAAATTCAGGAAGGATAGATAACAGAGTAAAGGACTAATGAGGGTTGTAAGATATTTGACAAAATAATGTTTTGAATCAAATCCATTCATTGTAAAGAAGAAGCTAACGAAGATCTGAATTCTTGCAACCCGATTTAGCAATTTGTCGTTATTTTGAAGATTAGCTGCTTTGAAGAGTGAAGTTAAAAAACGTCGCTATAGAGAGCAAAATTGAGCAGCTGGTTTCAAAGAAAGGCATACAGGATCTCATGTTTTTGTTCGAAAGCTGACCGTAACTGTATATATTTCAAGAGAACAGTGTGATCAGGCACCATAGTGCTTTTTTTTTTTTTGAGAAAATGAGGAACATCAAAGACAATACAATATACTTGTATAAGAGAAATGAGGTGCGGAAAAGGTTACATATGTAATACGACAAAAGATCCAGACAAGATCAAGAAGGTCTAGTCGACAAAACGTGTCCTCACTGTTTCCGGTAATGATTTATGCACGACTATAATTGACGTAGTCGTTACGAGCTCTGAACATTACATGGGAGATAATATACAATTACAAAAGTTAATACCACTAGCCCGGAATAGACAATGACCACATCCCTACCGAATGTAAAGGAATCATATAATATCTTGTTCACTTTAAATGACACTGATTTACTATTCAGAGCCCTTTTTCAGAAGCAGTTGCATGGTAACCGAAGCATTTCATCTTAAAGTAACACATGCACAAATGTTGGGGATTTAGCAGTTGATTATATTGAATTGCATTTTAAAATCCTAACAGAGGTCTTTTAGAAGGGCAGCGAGTCTATTTGTTATGGGTATCATTATTTCATCCTTTTATAATAGTAACAATAATAGTGGCGATAATGAAGGTGTGTGTGCGTGTGTACGTAAGCGCGTGTATATATGTATATAATATGGGCGGTTGTATGTATTAAGGGAATCGATTCTTATTCTTCTTGTTGTACTTTATTTGTGCTTGGCAAGTTGTTTTGTTGGAAAACGTTTGCGTAACATTGCAATCATCTGGCTGAACCACCAAACATTTAAGCATGTGGTCACGAAATTAGCAGCTCCATAAACAATCCAATCTACGTTGATAATAGGTCAACCAAAGTAATTTGTATACTACCATCACACTTACATCTCCATGGAACATCGTCCTTAACCGCATAAATATCAACTATCCAAAAAAGACTAATCAATATCAGCCAACTTATTACGTTGATCCAGCAACTTACACCACATTTTATAGGACATGTAGGTACCAAACACTATACGTGCACTGAAAAATGTTACCAAAAGCACAATACCATTTACCAATTGGATTCTTGAGCCAGTCCAACCCAATTTATCCTGTTGATGTGTTTGATTAGTGACCTTCCCTTCCTACAAATGCTGCTTTTCCCTTTTACCATGAACCAATGGAAGTTTAGAAATATAGTGCTGAGTTCGTACATGAGAAAGATGGCACCATAGTAATTGACGAAAGGACGCTAGTCATCCTATATGTTAGAAAACGCTGTTACAAAGCATACAACGGCACGCTTACAAAGGAGAAGATGAAGACGGAAAACGAAGCAATACCGTGAAACACCATGCTTATGCCTTGATCTTTATAAAAATAGATCGCAATAATCGTGTCCCATAAAAAGTAACTAAAAGATAGTAATTAATTATAGACCCTTGATTTTATCGATTTTGCCTGTGTTTACCCGCAAGAAATAGAGTAGATATCAGCAGCCCATCTCACATAACCAAACACTCTATCGTTCTCAAGTGAATTGTCTGCAAATATAAAAAACGACCCAGCAACGACAATCAGACAATGTACCGTGGATACAACATGAATATGCCAATTTGGCCCATTGTACTGATTTGAACATGAGCAACCAATACATAGACGCAACGCCAAACCATTTACTTACTCCTTTAAAGAATTGAAAGGTCTTTGGGAACAAGACTGGTGAGAATATACGGGAAATTTCATAAATTATCGCAAATACAACAGCTGAAGTCAGCACAGATTGCCAGTGGTACCGAAGAGTGGATAGAGATAGTTGATCCAAGATATCACCAAACGTTGATGATGATACAGCCATGGATTCCATTCTTCTATAATTTTATGACAGAAACAAAGAAAGGAAGAAAAGAGAGAAAAATGAGAAAAGGAAAAGGGAGTGTCTTTTGATAAATGATTTTCTTATGCCCTTTTGTTGATTTAGTCAATTAATGATTTAACCTCAGATTTTGTGTGTACAAAGGTAACAGCGTGTGCAGGTTTACAAACTATGCAATCCAGCTGGTGGAGATTGGCTTTTATTACTGCCATCAAAGTAAATACCGAGAGATAAATACAAGCTTCTTTGTTTTTGTTTCCTCTATCATAAGTCCTGGTTTCCAATTCGTATTTCGTACCAAACATCCCAAAGAGAGCCCTGACGATGCAATGCTCAAAGGAGATCACTCTTACAATGTCGTTATTGACATGTTCCTGACGCTTTACGGTGTTAGTGGTTTGGTAGACGACATTGATAAACTTTACCAAAGGGCTTTATGCAATTGTAATCTCATTTTGATGCACTATCTATCCTATATGGAACAACTTTTTGAAGAATATTGGTAAGCTTTTGTAACAAATTAATGCGTCAGTATACTACCAAAGCAATCAAATGACATGAAGACTTTGGTCATAAGCGACCTCGATAATAGCTTTGTCAATGGGTTGCTTTGGGGCTGTATAACCTCTTCATATATTCCACTTTCTAATTTGCCTTGAGATACCGACTGGCATTGGGGAGCATATTACCGCACAGATGAAAGACTTGCCTGTTGCGTATGGGGTTTTTGAAAGCGAGTGAATTGTCTGCAGCAACCATTTATCTGTAAATCAGACCCATGAGTCTAGTGATTTATATGTCTGCAGCAAGCACGTTGTGGTGACAATTACCATGGCAACCAAAATAAGCTTCATACTTGAATACTACAAGAACCAGCAATTTTTTAGCTCTCAACTACCATGTTACTACATCTTGTAATATAAATAGCCATACTTCATCGTTTAAGTATAGAACCCTTTCTCTTTTGGAGTACTCTTACTCATGGTAATATTTATGAGTATATTCGAGTGAGTTACAAGATACATTTATCTTTTCTATATATTTTTTTAATAGTCGGAAAACGATATCATTGACATTTTTCAAAAAGGGTTGTTTTCAGACACACGGTTTTCACTGAGCACAAATTTCTAGCTCTAAGGCGTGTTGTTATGCATTGTTAATGGAACAATGCTTTTAGTTGACCTTTACCAACGGTCACCTTTTTTCTTTTTTGAAGATTCGTGATTCTCCGCAATGGCTTCCTTCCTTTTTCCTCTTGCACAATTGCAACTGCAACTACAACCACAAGCGCAGCAAGGCAATTACAACAAGATAATGTCACAAATCTTACCTATTGACAAAAAGCAACTTCGCGCTTGTTTATTATGCTCTCTTATCAAGGCAAGTTTGGATTTACAAACCAACTGCTTTGATTTTACACTAAACCGACCAACTCTATATATAGAATGCTTCCCAATTCCGTTCTAATGGATGCGAAAACTGTGAAGAAATTCTGCAAATGAGAGGCAGTGGTGATAGAGTGACTGAATGCACAAGTAGCAAGTTTGAAGGGTTGGTACCTCTAGAAAAAAAAAAGGGGGGGGGGAGGGAGGGAATTTGACTTCTCAATCAAATGTATTGTTTGTTTTTTTTTGTGTTTAGTGCGATAGCTTTAATGCATCCAGGAGAAAGTTGGGTTGGCAGGTGGCAACGAGTTGGTAAGTGACACTTTGGACGGTGTATTTATTCGATCAGCATTTTTAAATAGTTTGATGATAGATAAATTTCACCAAGGAGTGTATGCTATCGTGGTTTATGGAAGAGTACCTGAAGATGTGGAAGATGAGTTGGATCGACGTGGTGTGACATATAGACCAAGAGACGGCAGTGTCAAGGATTAACAAGTTTTTTTTTTGTTTTTTTATTATGAAAAAGAGGAAATGAGTATTGTAATAAAGAAAAAAAAAATGGAGGGCCTAGATTTGTTTTCCTCGATATGTGTATATTCTAAATCAACAACCTACGCTTTCGGTTGAAGAATCACCAGGATGCTGCCAACCCAAAATCTGAGATTGCTGTTGTTGCTGTTGCTGTTGCTGTTGTTGATGCTGATGGTGGTAATGATGCTGATGGAGGTGTTGATGCTGTTGATGATGCGGGTGTTGATGTTCTTTGTGAGACGTATCATAGGTGCTGTTGTCACGAATGAAATCCACCAAAGCAAACGGTTCCACATTTGCAGCAGCAACAGCAGCAGCAGCGGCAGCGGCAGCAGCTACTGCATTATTATTAATAGAATTTCCATTTACAGTCGCGATAGGAGAAGGGGGAGTACTAGAGTGCATATTATATGATGGCTCTAATTGATTGTTGCTGTTATATTTTGATCCTCGTCGCTCATGTGTCTTTCGGTGTTGTGTTAAATTATCAGATCGACTGAAGGCTTTCAAACAACCAGGAAAGTTACATTTAAAGGGCTGCTCATGAGTGTGAATACGCATATGTCGCTTCAAGTGTTCCAAGCGTCTGAATCTACGATCACAGTCTGGGTGGCTACAAGCATGGGGCTTTTTCTGTTGCTTTGTGTTTGCACCTGTAGTAGAGGACGATGAAGTAGATGTCGTTGAGGATGAGTCTAAGAGGCGGCTTGATGGCGTGGGACTCTCCGTAGTGATAGTGTTGGTGCCCGCCATTGAAGATAGGTACTCTTGCTGCTGATAGTTCATGAAATTATGCTCCTGTTGTTTGGATGGTGTTGGTAACAATGGGTATGGACTATGATGATAGTACGGGTGCATAAATGCTTCTTTTTCTTCTTTGGCCAAAAATGTATTAGATGTGGGAGTAGCCGCAGAAGATGTAGTCGAAGTAGATGAAGATGCATTAGGATCTTGTTGCTGCTGCTGTTGCTGTTGCTGCTGCTGCTGCTGTTTTTGTCTCGCAAAAGCCTTCTTCTCATGAGTACGATAATGTGCATGAAAATTGTCTGATCGACTGAATCTTTTGCCACATCCAGGATGAGGACAAATATGAGGACGTTCCCCGGTGTGAACCAGCATATGTCTCTTCAAATGTTCGAACCTTTTGAAGCTCCATAAGCAATCAGGAAAATTGCACATATGCTTATTTTGCTTAGAAGGTTGCTTTCTAGTTGATGCTCTGTCAGAGTTATTATTGTTGCTGTTCGCATCCATTCTTTGTTGCTGTTGCTGAGAAAGCGGAGGAGGGGCCGATTGTTGTTGTTGTTGTTGTTGTTGTTGTTGTTGCGTCTGCTGAGATAACTGAGAATTGGGAATAGGTGAAGAATGATGCATATGCTGAGGTGGAGATGGATTCATTTGCTGTTGGTACACATGTGACATATTGGATTGATTCATCCAATGATGATAGTCTATGTTGTATGTTGGTCGAGGATTGTAATGATTAGAGGAATAGCCTAAATCGGCTGATTGTCTTTTGTCAAAAGGATGGTGCTGTGATAGAGCTGGAGTGAGTGGCGGAGAAAGGACAGGGTCCTCATGGTGATGTTGATGATGATGCGAAGAAGGAGGAGGGCAAAGAGAAGACCTTCTTGACATTGATTCAGCAAATAGATTGGCGTTCATAATAAATATGTTTAACAAGAAGAAAGAGAGAGAGAGGATATGAACAGGTCCAGAGAACCAAGGGCTATTTATTGTAAAAGAACCACATATGTCGATCGATGATGGCTTGTACCTATATTTGGTTATATTGCGTTAAAAGCCTGCCCAACCTGTATACTTTTGCATGAGGTCGATTCTAAACGAATCTTGAAATATACATGTAGATTATATATAGTATATAGATACATGTATAATATGAGTGTATGTTGCTGTTGATACAGTAGTTTATTGGAAAAGCTCAAAAGAAAGAATATACAACATTTGTGTGTACATGTTATCATCCATTAGACTTACTCCTTAGTTTTCTCGTTTAATTGCAGGTTGTTGCATATTCGTCATTTTTAATCACGCTTTTCTCTATGATACTACAGCACTACAAACTGTTTATTGAGCAATACTTATGTGCGCCTATCGATAGCTTTGATTTTATTTGAACGCTACGAGCAACAACGTATAAGCAACGAAAAAAATAAGCAATTCAAAATGCACTGTGTTATGTAGTGTTTATGTATACAAATCAAAATGTTTATTTTTAGTTGAAGAAGAATAAATTATCATTTGGTCGTCTTGCTGTTACTTTCCCTAAACATACAGAAGATCGACTTGCATATGGATACATGAGAGCAAAAGAATTGAATTTGTTGTTTCTGTTGATTCCTTTTTATATAGCACTTTACCGACATCTTGTCATCCATCCCTACCAACAGGAATGCTTGTAACCTCTGTTATCTCCTATACATTTTCTTATAGCTCTCCTCTTTTTCCTTCTCTCTCTCTCCTTGTAGAATACGCGCATATTATACATTAGTCTATCTTTTGTTATTTCTTTACCCCTTAATTTCCAGAGATTCAGTTGTCAAAATCTTTAACACAAAAATTTGCATAAAAGCTTTCATACTATCACTTATCACCGGTCACGAAGTGATTATACCCACACATTTCCAAGAAAATGGCGTAATCCATCGATTAATAAGCTTTCCTTTCTTCTTCTTACATTATACAAAATGGCTTCCACTTATCCTCCAAAAGTATCCAATGAAGAACTACAAAACACTGTATTGGTGGCAATTGACTGGGCCCTGGCTCACGGCCTCATTGTGCGACCCACTGTGGACAAGCAGTTAACCAACAACGCGGCTGTCACTCATGCCCCTTTTGCCCTGTATCCTACTCCTTTTCCCCGTAAAGAGTTTGAAAAAGCTAGAAGCATACAGCAACCTTGGAACACCCTAATCCACAAAATGAGCCAAGACGATCAATTGATCTCGGAGACTATGGAAACGTAAATGGGAACGAAATGTCGCTTCGTTGGATATACTGATAACCTTCTTCGTCTTAGGTTATCCAAATTAGATAATTTCATGGATCAATTGTATCAGATCTACCAAACTGTTAAGAATGAGGGCATTGCTCAAGTAAGTATATTCCTTGGATATTGTATGATGAGCAATTAATCAGTTAAAAAAACACTATTCAAGACAGCAAGCCTGGGTATTCATCGCAATGACTACTTGTTACATACCGAAGCAGGTGCTGATGCAAAGATGGCTAAAATCCAGCAAGTAGAATTTAATACAGTATCAGCTAGTTTTGGCAGCTTATGCACTAGAACAAGCGAGCTTCATCGGTAAGTCATCTTCCCAAGCTGTGTGTATGTATACACAAATGTTGGAAAACTTACGCAAATATACCAGTTACCTTTTGTCTTCTTTGAAGGGGTATGCAGGAGATCAAATTGATATGAACCAGTTGCCTGAAAATAATGCCATCGATTCTCTTGCCAATGGCTTGGCTGCTGCATGGAAACACTACGGTAACCCCGAGTAAATAACTACATGTCTCCTTGATTTTTGGTTTGTTTGTGTCTAAATTTTTTTTAGTGCACGTGTGGTTATGATTATTCAACCGGGTGAACGAAACGCTTTTGACCAGCGTTGGATTGAATACAATTTGTTACAAAAGTAAATGCAGAAATCTAAACATTTGGGCCGAGCAACTTATAGATTCATTTTCATATCATTAGCCATGGCATCTCCTTAACAAGATTGTCGCTTGAAGATCTAGCCTCTCGAGCTCAATTAAACAACACAACAAAAGCATTGGTCATGTAAGCTGCGCTTGTTCATGTAATCAATCTCTCAAAACATGCAATTTAATCTCGAAAATCAACAGTGATGGTTTTGAAGTAGCAGTGGCCTATTATCGTGCTGGCTACGGTCCCGAGGACTATCACACCAAGAAAGAATGGGATGCTCGTTTACTCATTGAAAGATCATTAGCTATCAAATGCCCTACTGTTGCATATCAATTAGTTGGATCTAAAAAGGTGCAGCAAGTGCTAGCTGAAGCAGGGCGCTTAGAACGTTATGTTGATAAATCTACTGCTGACGCTATCCGTGATTCCTTCACAGGTTTATACCCTCTTGACAGTAGTCCCAAAGGTTTAGCAGCCTATCAGCTAGCTCTATCTAAACCTGATGGTTTAGTTATGAAACCTCAACGTGAAGGTGGAGGACACAACATTTATGGTCAAGACATCTTGGCTGAGCTGAAGCGATTGACTGCCGAGGAAAGAAATGCATATATTTTAATGGATCTTATACGTAGCCCTCCTCTTGATAATTTGATGATTCGTGAGGGTGAAATCATTACAGGCGATGTAGTTAGCGAGCTTGGTATCTATGGTATTTATCTTGCGTAAGTTTTGCCTCATTCTTCTTTTGTTTGGTTTTTGAAAAAAGACTTGCTAATATTTTGTTTTAGTGATGGTAATAAGGAAATTATGAATATGGAAGGTGGTCATTTGTTGCGCACCAAGGCAACTACAACGCGCGAAGGAGGCGTTGCAGCTGGCTTTGCTGTCATCGATAGTCCACTGCTTGTATAGATGCTTTATACTATAATTGATTAACATAACATTATAAAAACGGCTTCAATTATATGAATTGAACAACTTGTATACGAAAAACATAATTATACTTGCTAACCGGAACCCAGAAAACAGCGCATTACAGTAAATGATAACTCTTAAAAGAAAGAGCTAATTTTTTAAGTGTCTTGTATGTATATCCTTCAAATATACGATATGCACAACGGAAACCGCAACTGAAAACGACCAATAGATCAATGTGTAACACCTTATCATCATTGGCGAACAATTAAGTACTATATTGTTTCAATTCTATTATTTAGTTTTTAGATATGTTACATTGTCGAAAATGACTAATGGCCAAATCAGATAGCTCTGATCAAGCCTGTATCCGCCCGACATAAATCAATTCATAATACTTTATTCTTCATCACAATCTACAGGCGTTTATATGCTAATTTTGTGGATTTCTAGGGCATACGGATATTTTTTATTGGAACACGTATTTTCTTTGATAACATTCAGTCTGATTTATCAGAATGAGAAATTATTCAAATAAAACGGTTGTGGATTAATCAGATAAAGATCTCGTTTATTACATGGAAAAAATGATGGTTTATATACTAGTGAATCTAAGTGGACTGATGGGAGGATAAGATACAAGTGTGAGACATGGTGTGATTTAGAGAATGGAACAATAGGTTGTATCTATTGTCCATGAACATGTCATGTTGTGTTATAAATAAGGAACATGATCCATTGGGACATGTTCCTGAATTGTGTTCAGGATTGAGTTTACTTGAGTTTGACTTCCGGTTGGGAAATTGACACATCAACCATGAGCAAAATTCAAAAGTCTAGGAAAAATCACAACAATATTAAACACCGTGTATACACCGAATAAAAAGGCTGCAAGTCCAAAGAAGAATTATGAATACTGGACAAAATTTGTGGAAGCTGATGTTTTTAAACACTTGGCTCCCACTTCAGGATCCAAGCAAATCAACTAGATACCGGCTCGGCCACATTTATAAATTCGTTTACTCGAAAAAAAAAGACCACAGAAGACAGGTTCAGAGTTTTGGAGATGGTTAATCTTGGAAAAAATAGTCTTTATCAATGCTCAACAGCGGATGGTGTGGAGCAAGCCTATTCGCATCACACTAATGCGCGCTCATTCTACTACAATCAATCCACGACCAAAAAAAAAAAAAAAAAAAAAAAAAGACGTTTGGAGCTCTCTTTTAGAAAAGGCTCTGATAGACTAGCAGTTTACGAGAGAAAGAGTTCTGGTGCAAAGGAACCGATTATGTTTGTCGGTGATCGTGGGCACGGATTCGGCACTCGCATCAAGGGACACAGACGATTTAGTAGGTTCTGGAAAGCGCACACAATTCAACAATTTAGCCCTATCTTTTTCGTACGGGAAACAGATACTGGGCTCGCCTTTTGATGGAGGCAATGCTTTTTGAAAGCAAGTAAACAAATATAAAAAGTGGGGGTATCTCGATTTTAATCGAGCGGTGATCTTTGGTTTTGACCATTCATACCATTTTTTAATTTCATAGTTGTATCATTGTTTATTTCAGACGCCTTTATTAAAATGAAAAGTTTCTTCGCCAAAATGCATTTTAGTAACATATAAAAGCTCACTGCGAGATTTCTCAACTAGGCATCTATGATTGGTCCACAAAGACTCCTTTATTAGAAGCAGCCCATCTATCTAACTTTTTGGTACAAGGTTTTTGAAAAAAGAAAAAAAAAACAGCCTTTTCTTTCCGTATCACTAACTTGATTGTTTAGCATGGCAACAGGCACAGTGTATTCAAAAAGCTCAACTTGGTGGTCACCAAAGACGATCATGCAAATATTGTTTGTGAATTTTGGGCTATTCTTTCAATCTATTTGCTGCGTGTTGGGTCAACTATCTTCAATCTTTATATACCCCATTTCATTTAAGGTTTACAGACAGATTATTGCTTATACAATGCACACATGGTCTCAAAATCTGGTTGCGTTGGTTCAATGGTTTGCACCTGCCAATGTTATAATGACATTTGATGAAAGTTGTGGTCTCATCGAAGATGTTGTGCAAAGAGATATTAATACAGGAAATGTACAAGGCTTAATTTTTCCAAATAGAATTATTGTTACTGCAAATCATCAGGTTTATAATTGAAGTAGACTTCCTTCAAAATATAATTTACTCATTTCGCCTTCAGATTTATGCAGATTGGATTTATATTTGGTGTATTGCTTATCTTGCAAAGGCTCATGGCGCATTAAAGATTATTCTCAAGTCAAGCTTAAAGAATCTGCCCGTGTATGGACAGTAAGTTTAGCCTTTTATAAATTACCATTATAATAATATTCATTAATGTAACGGCCTAGGGTAATGAGGATAAAGACATCTAATCGATGTTTAATCAATACTAAATGGCTTTATGTTTAGGGCATGAGATTTTTTGATTTCATATTTTTAAAACGTAAATTAGACGTGGATAAGGATAATATCATATCAAATCTAGAAAGATCAAAGAAAGGAAATCAATCACTATGGCTGGTTTTATTCCCTGAGGGAACTGGTACTTATTCCGAATTTGCTTTTTTTTATGTTTGTTTGTTAGATAACAAGCCTTTATGTTAGTTGTATCACCCTCTACTCGTAAGAGATCAAAAGAGTTTGCCGAATCAAATGATATGGTAAAATTTAGTATTTTTTTTTTTTTTTTTTTGAAGTCAAGGTACCGATAAACTGATATCCGATACAGCAAGATAACAGATACACATTATTGCCAAGATCAGCCGGCTTGAGGCTCTGTGCCACTACTTTGGCTGACAGTATCGATTACATTTACGATTTCACTATTGGATATTCTGGAGTGGAAGCAGATGATATCCCTGAGCAAGTCTACACCATTCAAAGCATCTTCTTCTTTAACTTTTATCCCAAAAAGATACATATTTACGTACGTCGATTCAGAGTGGACTCAATCCCTGTTGAAAGTGAAGTAGAGTTTAATCAATGGAACCTTGAACGATGGAAAGAAAAGGATGAGCTACTGGATCATTTTTATAAAAATCAAGTATTTTCGCACACTTTATCCGATCGAATTATTAATGTGCCTATTAAATTGAACAGTTCTTGGCTGAATCTAGCTCAAATCTGGATCTTTATAGTGCCTTATCTTTTAATCTTGAAGAATATCTTTTTATTTAACAATACTTCTGCATAATGATTTATATCTAATAAATTCTCTATCCATATCGTAGTGAAAATTTAGAGATAGACTTCAATTTCCTAATCCGGATAACAAACAAATAGATATACAAACATATTTCGACACAATCTTTCTGATAAGCATAGTTCTTGTGTATAGCACAACATCTAGATATGCTTGGCAAAACAATTGTTATTTTTTCAAGAGACAGTGTGCTGAATCAATATGATGCTAATTCAGATGAATGGTTGCCATGGTGAAAATTCGATTGTACAGGTTTCAACCGCTTTGGGATTTTGGATCCAAGGAAACAATAATTTCCTAATCCGTTTGAAAAACAAAATGATACAATGATAAAAGATAAATAGACATAATAACAACAAAGATTAGAAAAAAGGGTACTAAGAAGCCTTCCAATGAAATAATGATACAGATTTGCTACCAATATCAAGATGAAATATGGCTCATCTGGGCACGCCATAGATAAACGCAATGAGTAACCAATCAAAACTATCTCGAGTGATTGGGAGAAAAAGTCGCCTCATCGCTTGTTAATATGATTTGCGCATTTGTATAAAAGGAACTGAGTTTGACATGTTCTCTATATTTCTGTTATATTTGACCATCATCTGTCAATCTCAGTCTTCTTTCTTACACCACCCCTTTGTCTCTTACATTCTATCCCCTAATACATTTTTTTGTTGTCAATGTCAATCCAGCCAAGAGTCCCTATACCTCAAGGAGGAGCATCACTCATGCTCGCCTTCCAAAGCAAGCAGAAAAATATCATTGTTGTAGGTGACAGCACTGTTGCTGCCAGCCGAGTTTTGTCATGTCTCGAAGCAGATGCTATTGTCTATCTGGTCGCAAGCAGTGATTACATGTGCTCAGAACTAAAGTACAGAGTAGATCACCAGCAAGTTATTTTGCTCGGTCATGAATTCGAGTCTAGCATGTTGAAAAATCACTGCTTTGATTTGGGTTTCATCTGCAACATACCGTCCGAAACATCACCGGAAGCCATTGTGCGCCAGTTCCGTCAACATCGCATCCCCGTTAACATAACTGATCATAGCGACCTCTGTGATTTCTTTATGACCTCAAATTACCGAGATCAGTCTCTTCAAATTGCCGTTTCGACAAATGGACAGGCATCGAAATTATCCAGCCGGATCCGTCGTCATATTGCATCAAACCTGCCTGCAAAGCTGGGAGACGCTATCAACCGAGTGGGCGTATTACGCAAAAAGATCCGTGCTTCGGATCCCAGTTCTGCTGCGAGCATTCGACGTATGAAATGGGCGGCGCAGATTTGTGAATATTGGAGTATGGAACGTCTAGCGCAGCTGTCAGACAAGGATATGGAAGACTTATTAGATGCATACCACAATGATGAAGGCTACGAGAGTCTAGATGCCCACTCGCCAGTTGCTACGTCTGATAAATTTGGCTTGGTAAAGCCTTCGGTTCCTACTGGGAGTATTGCGTTGGTTGGATCTGGTACTGGCGACCCTGAGTTATTAACAATGGCAGCTCACAAAGCCATCAAAGAGGCGGATCTCGTCCTCGCTGACAAAATTGTACCTGCAGAAGTTATTGCATTAGTCACATGCGATCTGAAAATTGCTCGCAAATTCCCTGGAAATGCTGAAGCAGCTCAGCAAGAATTCAACGAAATGGCACTCAAGGCCATCAGACAAGGCAAAAGAGTTGTTCGCCTTAAGCAAGGCGACCCTTACTTGTTTGGTCGTGGCGGTGAGGAGGTCTTGTTTTTCCGCAAACACAATATTGTTCCTCGTGTCATCCCTGGTATTTCGTCCACAGTTGCCGCGGGTTTGCTAGCCGGTATCCCTCTAACACATCGCTCTGTCGCTTCCCAGTTCTTGGTTACTACTGGCACTGGCGCTCGTAACTCTTCTGCTCCTTTACCGACATTTGATAAAAATCGTACCGACGTATTCTTGATGGCTATTCACCGTTTGGAAGCATTGACAAAAGACCTCGTGACAAACCAACAATACCCAGCAGACATCCCATGCGCTATTGTAGAAAGAGCTAGTTGCAAAGATCAGCGTGTGGTGTGGGGAAAGCTTTCCAACATTGTTCAGGTTCTAGAGAGTTGTGGTGGCAGTCGTCCTCCGGGATTACTGATCATCGGATATGCTATCAATGTCTTGAAGCATGAAAATAAGGGCCCGGAAGGTGTTGCTGCCAACCTGATGACCGCCTCGGGGCTGGCTTCTGATGTCGTCTATGGTCAAGAAATGGCTAGTGAAGATATCATTGAGGGGAAGAATGCCAATCTTTTAGGCTTGCATGATCCAGAAAGTGTATTTTAAATCCACTATGCAGCTTGAACCTTGATTTGTTTCTAAATATACCACTGTTTCTATTATTTTGTCTATTCCACACTCTTTACTACTGTTTAATAATAAATACATTTGCCTTTGCAATAAGCAAAGCTTTTTACTGTCAGTAATGAATCATATACACACACCACCTCTGCTAAAATGCCTCGATAGCATCACATTTCGAGTTGGGGATTAATCTATTTTCGATACAAATTATGCAGCAGGACACTATTTACTAGAATATTTTGAATTCAATGCAGACTTGCTTTCCCAATGATGGTTATTGTTGGTGCCTTGAGCTATGCTTCACTAGTAATAACCGCTAATTAGGGTGTTTCTAACTATTCTTAGTAGATGAGCTAGTCTAAATATCTTGACATTGGCAACCGATTTCGAAAGCTTCAAGTAGCTATGCTACTAATGATTGTGCTTTCAATCCATGGATAAATCAAGCATCCATTTGCGTCGTGGCTTATACACAAGATGTCACATTGCAGAAAAAAAAAAAAAAAAAAAAAAAAAAAAAAAAAAAAAAAAAAAAAAAAAAAAAAAAAAAGTACAAAAGCTGAAACGCTGTCAAATTCTACTTGGATTCTCTTTTTACATCAAATTTTCTTGAAAAAATTAACGGATAAAATGACCAAGTATATTGTTGTCTCTGGTGGTGTCATTTCTGGTATCGGAAAGGGTGTCATTGCCTCTAGTACAGGCACTCTTTTGAAGAGCTTGGGTCTTCGTGTTACAGCCATCAAGATCGATCCCTATCTCAACATTGATGCTGGTCTAATGAGTCCTTTAGATCACGGTAAGATTAGATGAAGCACCAATTCCGATAATGTATATCTATATCTCATGCGATTATTATGTGAATCAGGCGAGGTCTTTGTTTTGAATGACGGTGGTGAAGTCGATTTGGATTTGGGAAATTACGAGCGTTTCCTCGATGTTGAATTAAGCCGCATCAACAACATTACAACCGGTAAGATCTACAGTGAAGTCATCGAAAAGGAGCGTAGGGGTGATTATCTCGGCAAGACCGTCCAAGTCGTCCCTCATGTCACTGATGCCATCCAAAGCTGGGTTGAGCGAGTTGTTGAATTACCCATCGATGGCTCTGGTGAAAAGCCCGATGTTTGTATTATTGAGTTGGGTGGTACTGTGGGAGACATTGAATCTGCTCCGTTTGTCGAGGCTATGCGTCAGTTCCAATTCCGTGTTGGCCATGAAAACTTTTGCTTGATCCACGTTTCTCTTGTCCCCGTCGTTGGTTCCGTTGGTGAGCAAAAGACAAAGCCTACTCAAATGAGCGTGCGTGATCTTCGTGGTGCTGGTCTTACTCCTGATCTCATTGCTTGTCGTTCATCCAAGATTCTCGACCCCAGTGTGGCCTCCAAGATTTCCATGTTCTGTCACGTTGCTCCCGAGCAAGTGTTGGCTGTTCATGACGTTTCCTCAGTATACCATGTTCCCATCTTGATGCGTGAGCACGGTGTCATTGACTTTTTCCGCCGTCGTCTCAACCTTGATGCTCTCAAAATCAGTGATGAAAGACGTTTGGCCGGCGAGGAATTATGGACCAAATGGACCACTTTAGCTGGCAGCTACGAGCATCTCCATGAAACCGTCACTATCGCTCTTGTTGGCAAGTATACCAATCTCCACGATTCTTACATCTCAGTCTACAAGGCTCTTGAACACGCTGCTCTTGCGTGTCAACGAAAGCTTGAAATCAAATGGATTGAAGCTACTGACTTGGAGACGGAAGCACTCAAGACTGATCCCGTCAAGTTTCATGAATCATGGCAAAACTTGTGTGCTGCTGATGGTATTTTAGTACCAGGCGGTTTCGGCGGTCGTGGTATTGAAGGTATGATAATGGTAGCCAAGTGGGCTCGTGAAAACAAAATCCCTTACTTGGGTATCTGTCTCGGTATGCAGATTGCTGTCATTGAGTTTGCTCGCAATGTTTGCGGTATGGCTGATGCAGAGTCTGCTGAAATGAATCCTGAAACACCTACTCCTGTTGTCGTTTACATGCCTGAAATCTCAAAAACTCATATGGGTGGCACTATGCGTCTCGGTCTCCGTGCAACTGTCTTCCAAGATGGCACTGAGGATTCTCGTGTTCGCAAGTTATACGGCGGTAAGCCCTCTGTTGATGAGCGTCATCGCCACCGCTATGAAGTCAACCCCGAGCATGTTGAGAAGTTTGAATCCAAGGGACTCAAGTTTGTAGGCAAGGATGAAACTGGACAGCGTATGGAAATTGTCGAGATGGGAGATCATCCTTATTTCGTTGGTTGTCAATACCATCCTGAATACCTCACTCGTCCTTTGAACCCCTGTCCTCTTTTCAAGGGTCTCATTTTGGCCGCCGTTGGTGAGCTTGATGCTTCCTTGTAAATATAATATTTTAGAGATAACCACCTTAATTCAATCAAAATCCCTTTTTCCAAACAATCATTTATTAGATTTTTTTTATTTTTTCTTCTTCTTGTTTAGACATTTCCTATCCTTTAACCATTTGTTTTTTTCCTTTTTTTTCTTTTTTGTTTTTCGTTATAAAAAAACAAAAAAAAAACAAAAAAGTCGCTTTATTCTGGCGTTCGAAATAAACTGCATGTATATTTTTACAATTCATCCTCCATCGCTTCATCGCTCGGTATAATTGAAGGGCCAACAAAACTCAATGCTAGCTCGACATCCTCTTGGTTAATCTCTGACAGCTGCTTCTTTAGCGATAAAAGACCAGCTTTGCGAATGACAGCCTGAAGATCTGCGCCAGTATAACCTTCCGTTTTCGAAGCAATCGCCTGCAAATCGACATGCGCATCGAGCTTTGTTTTTTGTGCCAGCACTTGCAGAATTTGGAAGCGCTCCTCCATATTGGGCGCTCCAACATAAACAAGCCGATCAAGCCTTCCTGGCCGTAGGATTGAGCTGTCAATGGATTGTGGATGGTTCGTTGCGCCTAGCAAAATCACGCTCTGATCAATCTTGTCTAGATGGTCGATCTCAATTAGGAATTGAGAAATAAGCTACGCAAGAAGGAGTTTTTTTTTTATAAATATATATAAATGTGTGTATTTGTGTGATCATCATCCAGAAAGCCAGAAAACTTACTTTTCTGCCAACATCTCCAGAACTTTCACGGGAGGAGAATATCGCTTCCAATTCATCTAAAAAGATGACACACGGACTACATCGAATGGCTGTCTGGAATATCCTTGAAACTGCCTTTTCTGATTCTCCCACTTCGCCTTTGACCAAGTCGGGTATACTCACTGGCAGAAAATTGGCTGACGATTCTGTAGCTACTGCCTTTGCCAGGAGAGTCTTGCCTGTACCGGGAGGCCCGAACAATAAAACACCCTTGGACGGCCGAATACCTAATCGTTTATAGGCATCAGCGTGTTTGTATACCCACACAGCCGACTCTTCCAGCGCATTTTTAGCTGCCACTAGGCCGCCAATGTCACGCCAATACACTGGATCCGGCTTTTCTGCCATTGCAGAGTTCTGAAATCCGCTGACTCTAATCTGGTCAAATGTCTTGTCGAAATTACCAAGTTGCACTAGAGTTGTATTAGTAAAAAGTTCTGCCAAATGCTGCTCTTCTGATGCCGTACCCCTTGACTGCTTGTTCATGATCGCATCCTCTTCAGCCAGTACAGCCCATCGAGAAAGATCAGCCGCTACAAATGCGTGGGCTTTGAAAGACAGTTGTTCTATATCGTATTGGGTTACGTCTGTGTTTGACGGGGAAAACGATTCATATATATGGCGCATTATATGTTTTCTCTCGACAGGCGTAGGTATCTGCAAGTTCACTTTGTCGTGGAACATGGTCCGAACACCCAGTGCAATGTGATCGGGGCGTCGTGTAGTAGCCACCAGCATGATTGCGCTTTGCTGAATTAAAGACTGCAAAATAGCTGCTAAAGTCGGATCTTGTGTGCTCTGGCCACGGCGAGGAAAGAACAAGTCCAAGTCTTCTATCAGCAACAAGCTCTTGGTGGATGCCGAGGCTTTCCAAACCAATCGCTTGAACCCTTTGCTTAGCTGACCACGATGGCTGGCTGCTAACTCGCCGATGAGGGCCGTGTAGACGGTTGCATTATGAGTATCAGCCAGGTGTCGTATGATGAAAGATTTGCCGGTGCCTGAGTCTCCTGCAAGCAGAATTACCGAAGGAGAGCTACCTTGCTCAAATGTCAATTGAAATGCTTGGCTCAACCTACAGGCGATATGGCGCGCAGAGTTAGAAACAACGGTGCACAGCAAGCCTGTACAATTACCTAGCCCCTTCTTCCCCGTAGCACAGTGACGGGTACGACATGGTTGTTATGTGAAAAAAGGAATGAGAAGCGTGAGCAAAAATTTTCAACTACAACAATGGATTAAAATGACACGGCTGTCATTCAAAGGCCCTGAATTGGGGGTGGTGGTGCTGCTTTTTTTTTTTTTCGCTCTACTACCGTACACAATCTCCAAGCTTAGAAAGCCAAGCATTGCTGCACATTATGGACCTCCATAGCTTGTTGAATAGCCAAAAGGACACCAAGCTTTCGCTTTCTGACCTGCACAAGTTGCTTGAAAAACGAGACAGTGGAGCCATTTTCGAAAAGATCCAAAACAGCACCGCGTACGACTTTCCTGCAAACAGAGCCGACACCTTTGCGTTCTTTGATACGTTCATCCAAGTTATCCTCTCGATTGTCCATGACGACGACCCTTACAGCGCACAGCTATCAAAGTCTCTTGTTATTGATTCGCTTCGAAGCTGCATCAATGGCTTACTGCGACAAAATGGCATTGAATGGCTGATGGAATTCCCAAACTTCTTTTCCACCAAGACCTGGGTAGTTTTGCGCGCCAACATCACGATCCTCGTGTACCTGTATGGACTTGTGCTGGCTATATGGAACAAACCTGAGATCGCCAGACGTCGCGATGACTGGTTGCGGGGCATTTTGCAGTTTGTGCACTCCAATTCAGCCATTGTCATGCTGCATTTGTGGTTGAATTGCTGCTGCGTGCTTGGTGACGATGCAAGCAACACGTCTGGAGGCTCTACTACAGCCGAGGAATTATACTTGGACAAGCTGGAGTCGGCCTACAGCAGTAAAAAGCTATCGAGCGAGGCGATACGGACAATGTTTCTAATGCTTCCTGAACTCCAAGTCGATATTTTGGCAGAGCAGGTCAACCACCAATTGGGCGGTGCATTAACAAGACCGCCATTCACAAAAGACGAGTTTATAGTAGGGAAAATAAGCCTGGACAATGCTTGCCAAGCTAGGTCGAATCGGTATACATCCATCCGTAAAATATACCAGCAGAGCCAAGTAAAAGCAGGTAACGTAACCAGGCACTCTTTTCGAGTGTCATCATTGCTGATCCCCAAGTGTGTGTAGCCCCTGAGGATGTAAAAGCCAACAACGCACCAAATCCGCTGTTAAGTAGAGACCTACTCACCAATACACCTTCGGATAAATACATACAAACAGAGTCGATCAGAAAAGCCACCCTATTCTGGATTCAGAGAATGAGCTCACTGAATCCCCACGAGTTTGATTTACACCTAAAGAGTGCCATTCAATCGCATTACCCTACCGATAGGAAAACGATCCTCGACTTGGTACTAGCTGATTGGACTGCAAGAGACAGATTTCATAGACATTTAGGATTTGTTATTGACGTTGTGCTGGCACAATTACAAAAATCTCGGTACAATCGACGAACATCGCCTTACTACGCATTTGTGCAACTATTCAACATACCAGACGACCATCAGCAGCAGCAGCAGCAGCAGCAGCAGCAACAGAAGCAGCAACAGCAACAGCAACCCTCAGATATCACCTTAAATGACAATAGCTCTTCCTCGTATCAAACAAAATCAGGCGCTTATATTGATCTCTCTCAATTCAGCAATTGTTCAGATGTTGTTTTGATGGATGGCTGTTGTGCGATATTAGAAAAGCTGACGCTGAGCGGAAACAGCAGCAATGTTGAAGATTGGGTGATAGACTGCTTGCAGTCAGCCAGCTCTGACATTATAAAACGATACGCAGAGTTCCTGGCGCAGGGATTAGAAAAGGAATTGGTCACAAAACAACAGCCATTGAGATATGCTCAGTTTATGAAAGTATTGCTGAAAACTTGCGTATCGCAATCTGCTCATATTGTGCCTACATTACTGCAAACGTTCTCAGATAACGGCCTTGAATGGCTATTAAAGCGAAACACACAAGTAGCTACTATATTACTGCACTACTTTGACGATGGTCCCCAAGTGTCAAAGGACATTGTCGTGCGCATGATATTCACATCCAAAAGTAAAATCTACGTGGATCAATTACTGTCCTACTTGAGACAACAAATGGCAGGCACGGATCCCAAACAGCTAAGGTCGAGAGCCTGGTTTAAGCACCATTTTTTGAGCAATCTGCTGTCACTGGTAGGTGAAGACAAAAAGGGCAAAAGTGTGGCGTCTGGAGTGTTCAGACAATTGCTCAAAACACGTAGTGATTTCGAATGGTACTTTGCAACCCCGTTGGTGCCTGCACAGCAGATAACATTCAAGTCATTGGATTTATGCAACACGCACGACATCTACGCTATTAAAAACACTGGGCTGGCAGCCATGTTGCAAGAGATGGTGCGTCTTGGGGACAACGCTAAAAAGGAGCGACTCATTCAAGTCTGGTTTGATCTGTGGACAGTACCCAAAGCCAACAACGACTACAAATTTACAGTCCCAGTGAGTTGGATTATACAATGTGCAGGGCTTTACGATCAGGCGCCAGTGCTGGTAAAGCAAATGATCAAAAAGCTCTTGCAGAGCGGTATTCGGCAGCATGTATCGGAGGACCAAGAGCAAGACATGATGCAGATGACGGCAGAAAGAAGGTTTTTAGAGCGAGTGATGGATTTGATCTTGCTGTCAGACGCGCCCGAGCCAGACAGCTTATTTGAATTGGTGTTGAATGTATACTACAATGAAGAAGGTAGCCGCACGTTTGAGGATATCAACTGGACGATCATCAACATTTTGATCGAACTTTCCGAGGAACTAGAAGTAGAGATGCTGGTATTAGCATCAGCGAGCAATCTGCCTCCGCCGCGGCCAAATCCCAAGAAAATCTACAAGAAACGCAGCAAAAGATTCAGCAAAAAGCACCAAATGAGCCGTTTAAAGCTGGGGGCTACGATGAAAAAGCACGAGGAGGAACTGGAAAAGTACTTTCAGGAAATCAGCGACAACACGTCCAAGATCAACAATGCAATCAGAGCACTGACTACACTTGTGCAACGGGTATTCAACTTTCTTATGCGGCTACTGAACGATACCTCGTCTACGGCTTTTGTCGATTCCAGTAACAAGTGTCTTTCAATCAAACAAGACATTCAACAAGACCTAGTGGACATTGCGTTGTTTTATGACCCTTTAGCAAAGTTAGATAAACTCATAAGTGAGCCAGAGGATTTGCATGAAGATATACAAACGGTGATAGAATTAAGCGTTGAATGTTTGAAGAAAAAGGCAGATCAATCATTGTATGAAGCATCGCAAAAGATATTGCTTGATACTTGAAACAAAGACACTGTTGCGTTATGTATGATCAATATAATCGAATGTCTAGTAGAATGATGCTCAAAGTTTGCATATTACAAACAAGTAAGAATTTGAAGACACAGACCTCGACTTGTAAAAATACATAAGATCTGCAATCATTCTTTATACATTAGTCAATAACTAAGAAGGGACGTCTTTGCAGAGCAAACACAACCGATAAGTATATAAAGAGATGTTTTATTCATCTAATAAGAACCACCTAATTTTTATAAAGTCCTGTCGTAATTTACCGAGTCTTTTATTTTAATTTCGAGATAAAACAGATACACGATGGCAACCAACAACGGATAATCGACATCACAAAATGCAAAGTGGCATTCCCTGGTAGCAATACAATGACCAATATAGCATGTTCTTGTCTTCCAAAATCATCTAGGCCTAATCTTAATTATAATGGCATGAACCCTAGATTGAGTCATCCAACTACAGATAGGATTTGGGTAAAAAGAGGGTATTAGAAAAGGGGGCACCTTTTGGATTATAGATATTTAGTACTACCGATTAACAGTTGGAGGGACACATAATAGTAGTCTTGGAACATCGCAACGAAGACATTATATTAGTACTACTTGATGTCATACATTACACCCAACTAAATTAACACAGTATCATAACTTGCAGTATCACTTCCCTTGTCCTCCTAAAAATATATTTTCTTTACAATTTCACTATTAAAAAGTAAAAAAAAAAAAAAAAAAAAAAAAAAAAAAAAGGCGAAACAAATCTATCTTTGAGACGCAATTTCCAACTGGGATTTCAACTTTAATGAAGAACTTCAAACATTTGACCGGTCGAGCATTGATATAGGGTGGGCGTTATTCAAAAGTAATTACTATCACAAATATAATGAACAATGTAATATAAATATATATTGAGAAATGATAAAAAATGAGTTAACAAATATAAACGGAAATAGTTTTTTCTTGGTTATTTTTTTTTTTTTTTTTTTTGGTTTTTTTAAGCGTAAGGATTGGCAGCAAATACACGGATCAAAGGAGGAGTCCTGACCATTTCAATAGTAAGCATGACTCTGATTTTATCCAATGCCTTGATAGTTTGTGAAGATTGTTCAGAGCTATAGCCAGTGCTAGCAGACAAACGAGAACTAATGATGGAAGCTCTCTTTGATGCAGACTTCTTGTTTCCTGTCAAAGTATTGGAGATGATTCCAGCTTTGGCGGCTGCAAGAGCAATAGCTTCAAATTGTTTGTCATTTTCCAGACTCAAATTGCTGCTGCTGTTGGTAGAACTGGAAGTGTTTGATTGAGATTGTTCAGGGTATGCAGATAATAATTCTTCTTCCTCATATTCATCATCTGAGAGACTCCATTGTTGTTGTAGGCCTGTAGAGGGGATTACACCTTGCTTCCAAAACATGGTCAATGCGCGATCATAGGGGTCATATTGATGGCGCCACAAGGGCAAATTGGCTAAATGGATACGTCTTTCCATTCCAAATTCAGATAAAGACACATCAAAGTAGTCTTCACTAACAGCAATTACACGAGCTTCGCCATACACGGTGGTAGTGACCTGAGTGCCTGTAACTACAGTTTGATGATTCACATGGGGCTGCTGCAAATCTTGTTTATGTACAAAGTATAAAGCAAGAGATAAAAGTTTGCTTTGTTCACGGGCTGCCAAGCTGGCTTCTTTCTTTACGTTGCAGTGTTGAGCAAGTTTTTGGACTGTATCACGATCCAGGTAAAAGTGTTTATCTACAAAGATGTATAAATTAAATTCGTGAAAACTATTGAGGGGTCAATAAATTACAAAAAAAAAAAAAGAAACGTACCACCTGTTAATGCAGATTCCAATTGACGGTGCACCACAATATCTGTATATCTACGCAAAGGTGCAGTGAAATGAGTGAATAAAGGCACGCCAGTGGCAAAATGGGAATATTTCATAATGTCGAATGTTCCGGTGCAAAAGTATTTGGGTGGTTGCATGGTTTTCAAAACCAAAATCGATACCAATTGACGAAGTTCGTCATCCCGGATATCTTGAACTGATTCTTGAATTGTGATTGCGCTAGATATATCTAACTCGACGCCTAAATAACGTAAAGTGTAATCCTTCAGCTCGTTCTACGTATATAATGTTATTCATCTTTGCATGCCAACTCCTAATTATCAAAACTTTACAATCTTTCTGCTATCAGGAGGTGCTTGACGGCGTAACAGAGCTTGATCTGGGTATTGACTGGATATCTTTTGAGCAACACACTTGTTTGCCATGAATAAGAATTCCTTTACGATTTTAGCAATGTTAGGCCCAGAGTTCGAAATAGTGACTTGAGTAGGTTGGTTGGGATTATCAAATGTAAGATTTTGTCTTGATAAAGACATGGCATCTTTGGTATATCTTGCTTTGAAAAGACATTGTGCAATGCTGTACAACATGCGAACATCATTGTCAATGTCGTTGTCCTCATTTCCGTCAATGATTTTTTGAGCCTCTTCGTATGTCAATTGAGCGCTCGATCTAATTTTTGAAAGCCAAATATTAGACGTTAAACATTTTTTTTACCATACATAGTGAAATGGCTTACTTGACAACCGTTTTTCCATACCAAGTATCTAGCAGCATGCCATCGGAGCTAAGCTTCCAAATAACAGAGAAAGCAGGTCTGCAGCGGCAGGTGAGACAACGCACTTAAAGACACACAATTTACTTACTTGAGCTCATTCAACTTCAAATTGGCAACATCTATCAGTTCCATCGGTAGCATGGGTACTTGCTTTTGATCCAGGGCTACATGGACAGCTCTTGCTCTAGCCTCTTTGTCCAATGGAGAATGGGGTTTGATAAAGTATGAAATATCAGCAACATGGACACCCATTTCGAATGTGTCATCTCCGAGACGAACAATAGATAAACCATCTTCAAAAAGTGTACTTCCAGCAGGATCAATGGTTATCATACGATGCTGCTCCAATGTCAAATCACGGCGACTTTCATCCTGAGGAGATGTGAATTGGAAAGGACTGGGAGGAACGCATTCCATGACAGCATCCGTGAAGGGTACATCAGATACATTATTGTCTGCCAAAATAGCCTTGATTTGAACGTCCAAATCCGTGAGGATACCCAATTCTCTCTCCAAAGTACCAAAAGGATGTAATGAGGTGATAGGCCAGCGCTTGATGGAGCCAACAAACAGACGATTCTTGTAGTCGTCGTTATTGTCCACAAAGTCTTGGGGCACTTGTTCAATGGGGATAGCGATCAAAGGCACACGTTTATCGGTAGCTTTAAACCAAACAATACGAGGCACTTCCTTTTTTCCGCCTTCCTCTTCTTCTTGCTGCTGTATTGCAGCTCTTTTGTTGTTGGGTCTCATCAGTGTCAAAGTGCCAGAAAAGACTTGGTTTTGAGCTCTTTCCAGGATAGCTACAACAACACCAGCATATTTTGGCTTTACGGCATCAATTTCCTCGTCACCGCCAAATATGATTTCATTTTCATCCTCTTCGTCAGGCAAACGAGTTTTGACTTGGCCATGATTTCTTGCCAACTTGGCATCTTCCTTTTCCTGTTTTTCGCGAATTACTTTGTCGACATTGACTAGCCGAACAGCAACTACGTCGCCTTCAAGTGCTCTGTTGCGATCACGAGACCCACAAATATAAATGTCACCGCCATCCAGCTCGTCGCAAGAGACGTATGCATCACTGCGATTTCGCTTGTTTACACGCAAGATACCACGTACCAATTGTCTTGCTCTGAACAAGGGCGTCAGAGCAGAGAAGGGCAAATGAGCAATGAAGAGAGGTCGACGCTGGTGAGGGTTGGCATCATCTCTGGAGAAATTGACACGAGTAGGGGTGAAAGGTACCAGGGAAAAAGATGATCTGTTACTAGCATTTGCATGGCTGTTGACAGAAGCGTTGCCTATAGTTTAAAATGTTAATATTGGTGGTGCCCTGTAAAACAAAAAGCAACATTTCTGCACATACTGTTTCTCCACTCATCATAGTTGCGAGACGAGCGGCGATTCATGGACTTTCTGTTATCCGGATTTCCAGCACTGCCATTGTTATTGTTTAAAGACAAACTCAACGATTTGCTGTTCATGGAAGCCCTCTTGTTGATGCTGCGGTCCATTACAAACGACTCGCCGTTTTCATTCAGGACAGGCAATTGCTGAAGTGAGGCACGCTTTTTAGCGCTGTTGTTGCTATCATCACGTCTATTAAAGGTCCCCATCAGCTTAGCCTCGGCTTCGGCTAGGGCAGCCTCCCTTGATGAAAAGATATTCTCATCGCTAGGCCGTCTCTCTGGTCTGGCGTTACTACTCGTAGTGGCAGCGGGGGAGGGCGCTATGATAGGAGGTAGCGTTTTCAATGTGTTGATAATGTCTTGCAAAGAGTCGACGGTCATTTCTTCCTTGAGAGTGTGTAAACCCGCAAAGCTTCTTCGGTTCCTGCTACTGCTACTGCTGTTGCTGTTGCTGTTGCTGTTGCTGTTGCTGTTGCTGTTGGGATTCAACAAGGAGTTTGTAGACTTTGAAGAAGATACGACAATGTCTGAATTTAGCGCAGAGCGAGATCCCTGATGTCGAGGAGCAGGCATCATAGAGACAGGCTTTCTGTGTCTATTGCTACTGTCAAACTGATTGGCGCTTGAAGCGTGAAATGTACGACGTTTGTCAGAGAAAGTTCTCGAGGAGATCTGCATATGATGTTAGGGAAGGTTGACTGAAAGACAGGCAGGCTCTCTTACCTCTGGAACATCGAATAGACCTCTGGTGCTTTCAGGAGCAGTTTGCTGTTCTAGCGTCTCATGGTTCATTTTTTTTGTTTTTTTTTGTTTTTCTTTGGGGCAACAATAATTCAAAAAGGAAAGAATGGAAAGGAGGGGAAAAAAGTGAGGGAAAAGAGAAGAGGAAAAAGGAAAAAGGAAAAGAACTATGTTGTGCTATATGTATGGTTTTTTTTTTTTTTTT